>JAGQAX010000007.1:37872000-38298679 GCA_019142605.1 Cephalopholis sonnerati | reverse complement strand
CTCCTGGCACACTGCTGGCACGCTGAGGAGTGAGCACAAAGTCCATATTCCTACAATGCCCGTCTATTAATGCACTCTGCTCTACTCAAGTTCACCGAAATTTGTTTCACTTTCAATCAACCAAAGCTTCAGCAGAGCTGGATTCATGGATACCGCATTAATCAACCCAGCAGCAGCAGTAGCAGTGATCATTTTGGGTGCAGCCGAGGTAGTATGTCAGTTCTAAGCTGCAGGTTGCGTCAAAATTTCAAGGGCTTGGACCTTGGCGCTCAAGCATGGCTTTTAATGAAAAATGAAATAAGGAGACAGAAATACCCCATAAGGGAAAAAGTGGCAGCTCAAACTGTCCTTAAAGAGACCGGAGGCATGTGGGTTGAATAAAGACCAAAGTGTATTGACCTTAATATGAGCCATTCATGAGCCATTCTCCTTTACTGCAGGTGCAGCTCAAAGGACTGAGAGAAAGTCGATCAGACTCTGACAGTTCAATTCTCAATGTGAGGTTTTCATTTTTTAGCAGGTTCTCTTATCACAAAACCCTTTTCTACGCACACACCATAACTCATCTCAAGAAAACTTTTAGTGATACCTGAACCCAACGTCAGTCGACTGGTCCACCACTTTGGTCAAGACTAAAATGTCTCAACAACTATTGGATGGAATGCCATTAAATTTGTTTCACACATTCTTGTCCCTCTCAGGATGAACTGTAGTAACTGAAGTGATTCTGGGACTTTTTCATGTCGGGCCATCAGATCAAAAATGTAATTAGTCAAATATTCTTTGATTTATGACCAAATACCTACAAAACTGCCATTCCCATCAGCCTCAGCTCAGAATTCAGTGTCAGTATAGGACAAAATGGCCGCCAGATCTTACAGTACATCTGGGTGGAACCTCGGGCCATGGGACACTACCTCCTCCTGCTGTGGCAGACGTGTTGCGCCCTGTGTGTGCCCCATGTATTTCACTCCCACCCTAGACTAAGCCGACCAACAGGGTAAACATTATATCATCATCACATCATGTTAGCATGTCATAGTGATTATTTTGCCACGCTAGCATTAGGATTAGCACCACCTCACAGGTAGGTAGTCCTGTTATGGTATTCAGTTGTGATCTTCACATCAGTGTAATCAACTACATTAATTGTTTGAGTAACTTAAAATGCTTTTCCAATCTGAATATTTGCTAGTTTTAGTTAGACTTCTGTGTGATTAAATAGAATATTGTTGGGTTTCGCTTATCTTGGGATGAATTACCAGCCTCGACTTGGAGTGGAGGACGCCATCATCTACCTGCTCAACCGTGTCTACGCCCAACTGGACAAGCCGGCGAGCACTGTGAGAGTCATGTTTTTTGACTTCTCCAGTGCGTTCAACACCATCCGTCCAGCTCTACTGGGTGACAAGCTGACAGCTATGCAGGTGGATGCCTCTCTGGTGTCCTGGATTGTGGACTACTTGACTGGTAGACCACAGTACGTGCGCTTGCAACACTATGTGTCAGACAGAGTGGTCAGCAATACCGGGGCCCCGCAGGGGACTGTCCTCTCTCCCTTCCTCTTCACCCTCTACACCACGGACTTCAGCTATTGCACTGAGACCTGCCATCTTCAGAAGTTTTCTGATGACTCTGCCATAGTTGGATGTATCAGCAAGGGTGATGAGGATGAGTACAGGGCTGCTGTGGATAACTTTGTCACATGGTGTGAGCAGAACCATCTGCAGCTCAACGTGGCAAAGACAAAAGAACTGGTGGTGGATTTGAAGAGAACCAAGACACCGGTGACCCCGATCTCCATCCAGGGGGTCAGTGTGGACATTGTGGAGGACTATAAGTATTTGGGGGTCCACATTGACAATAAACTGGACTGGTCTAAGAACACTGACGCCCTCTACAGGATGGGCCAGAGCCGTCTCTATTTTCTGAGGCGACTGAGGTCCTTCAACATCTGCCGGACTATGCTCAGGATTTTTTATGAGTCTGTGGTGGCCAGTGCTATCCTCTATGCTGTTGTGTGCTGGGGCAGCAGGCTGAGGGTGGCGGACACCAACAGACTCAACAAACTAATCCGCAAGGCCAGTGACATTGTGGGAATGGCGTGTGACTCTCTGGCGGTGGTGTCAGAGAGGAGAATGCTGTCTAAACTGCGAACTATCTTGGACTATGTCTCACACCCACTCCACCATGTGCTGGTCAGGCACAAGAGTACTTTCAGTGGGAGACTCAGACCACCAAAATGCACCACTGAGCACCACAGGAAATCATTCCTGCCTGTGGCCATCAAACTGTACAACTCCTCCCTCTGAGTTGCCCTTGGACTGTTTCAACACTGTCACCAACTCATAATAAATTATTACATATTTATTCCTAAATAATCCGTGCAATAACTGACTACATTGTTCAGTCTGTTTATAAGGTTCCTGTATATATTGTAAATTATGTTGTGTGGTCTCTACATATATATTTTGTAAATTATCTTATATTTCTTATATTTTTACTTCTTTTTGCACTATATCTTCTTTCTACACTTGTTTGCACTATATCTTCTTCTTTTTACACTTGTAAGGAGCACCTGTAACGAAAACAATTTCCCCTTGGGGATCAATAAAGTATTTCTGATTCTGATTCTGAATGGAAAGATGGATCTTTAGATTTCAGACAAAACAAGCTAATTTAAGACAAAATCTTGAGCTATAAAAATTGTTATGGGTGAGTCTTTTTGCTCTCTTTATATGGACCAAAATATCATACATTATTAATGGAAAAAGTAAATAGCAAATTAAGTTAGAAGTAAATGAAATTGTTTAACAAGAAAAAAAGCCAAACATTTCATAGACCCAGCTGCTTTTCTGTTTTAGGTCATTGTAAATGTCTTTGGGTTTTACACTGTTCGTTCAATTTGAGGACATCAACAGAGAAAAAAAGACATATATTATTAAATGTTGATAGTTTGCATGTTCTCCCCATGTCAGCATCGGTTTTCTTTGGGTTCTCCTTCCTCCTCTCACAGCCTAAACACATGCAGGTTAGATTGATTGGTGACCTTTCATGTCTCCTTCTGCATCTGCTGTTGATACTCCAGGACGTAGTTATGAAGGCCAGAATGTTAACAAAAGCGCATGGTTTAGGCAGCAAAAGCGCATGGTTAGGTTTAAGGCAAATCACGCCATTAGGTTTAGAAAAAAAACCCATCATGGTTTACCTCTACATTCATACAGGAAGCAACCACCGACCTCCTGGGTGAAAGTCCAGGGTGTGTTGGACCCATCCACCACCCCTCCCACCTGCCCTATGTGGACTTTCCTGCTCCTTTTATCATGTCGTTACTGGCAGCTTTTAAACCTGAAGTCGTCCAGTTGAGTATCATACCGCCCTGACAGGTGCCATCTGGCCATGTTATGAGCTGGTGCTGCCCCTCCATGTATCATACTGCTGCTGGAGATGCTGTTTAGCTGACCAGCAGCTTATCATAACACCACGAAAGATTCTGTCCAGCCGCGTTACCAACTAATGCAGCCTGGGGGGCGCATCACACCACCACAAAGGGTGGCAATATTTCAAAACTTCAGAATGAGAACAGGCTGCAATAACTGTCAGAACTGGGACTATGTCTGTGTATTTTTTTTTACCACAAAAAAACAGCTTTCATAATTTTTTTTAATTAAAAATTTTATTTGTTTAGCCCTGGTTAATAAAGTAGGTGGTCTGTGTGGATGGATTAGATTAAAAAACAGTCTCTCTGTGAGACAGCATTCGGGGACATGTAGCTAAAAGCACCAAAGCTGACTGACTGTGAGGTAACTGTAAAGTAACTGTAAAGTGCACTGTATGCACCCAGCTGCTACCTGAGGCCATTCATTATCAGCTTTCAGCACATTTACATGATCCTTCAAAACTTCACAGCTCCCATCCACATCTCTTTGTTCAGCTTCATGTTGAAGTTTAGACCCTCTGTGCTGTTATAAACAGGAGGCGCAGTAAACACAATGACAGCTGCAGCAGCTATCAAAGAGACAACTCTACTCAAATATTTAAACTCACTGCCTTTGAGGCATCACACAAATACCAGTGTGTGACTTAAAATTCAATTTAGCATCATGATGTCTTGGGGGGGAAAAGAATCGGTAAAGATTCATCAATTAAAAATTAGAAACCTAAGAAGCAATATATGCATTTGGAATAAATGTAACATTCAGACTCGCTATGTGCTTCTCATTTGCTGCAGGCTACATTTTATGTTGATGTACTTTAAAATAATTGATATAGGAGTTAATTGTCAGTAGCATAATAGAAAGAAAAACTAGTGGCTCATTTTAAAAGTAATTTTCAATTGTTGGAACCTATTAAAGTGTGCCACCTTGGGGACTTAAGTGTCTGACTCTCAAATTTGATAAATTTTCTGTCTCTCTCTCTCTCTCTGTGCTGGGCTGTGTGCGTTTCTTCAGTGGTTGTGTTTACGGTCACACCGTTCATTGCGCAGCAGCAGTGCGCCATGTGGCTCAGATCATCTGTGATCCTGCCCTCTCACAATCAGCATCACACCAGACTTTTTTTTTGGTTTTAATAGTGGATCCTTGACATTCCAGAGGCAGCAGTCGGGGAGAGATCAGGGGGTGTATCACTCAACCATTAGCCTGTTCATCCAGCTCTCATCCCACCCCCTTCACTCCCGACGTCACCGCACCAAATGCGAACAGATCCGTCTGTAAATCCTCCACTTGCGCTCTGAGCGGCTGCCTGAGCGCATCTTGGCTGGGACACATGAGGCGCTGCGCAGCAACGCACATGAACCCGTACTGATACTGAACCCAGCGGCGGACGGAGCTTGACTGTTTCTTTTTCTCATGCTCCGTCTTTGCAGCGTGTTTCTCTTTGATCCACGTATGTCTTATTCAGAGGAAAGTGGAGATTTTTTTTACTTTTCTTTTCCTCGGAGCACACAGCCCGTCGCCAGCTTGATTTGAAATAAACCAAGGTAAGACAAGTTAGTTTATTCGCGTTATACTGTCAAAATGTGGACATTAATCAGTGAAATTATTTTTCAAAAACTTTTTTTTAATATGTTTGATTTTGACTCAATGCAGCCAAAGCTCGTTGACTGCTTATAAAGTCAGCAACTCAAGCGTTCTGGTGCGCGCACGTCCTTGTTCTCCGTCCAACTCTCCATCCAGCCAGCTTTCTCCACTTTGATACAATGAGCTTCATTAGGACACAGAAACCTCTTTGTCAAAGAGTGGTCAGTCATGCGTGTTTTTGCGCACAGTCAGCTCCCTCAAGTTGGCATCCTGTGCCATTCATCGCCTAATATGATGCGCAAAGTTACGAGCAGAGGAGGACAATCAGGAACCAGACAGCCCTGGTGAACCTTCATTTTCCATCAGCGCATGTGAAGTGCGCAATGTTGGCACAAAATGTAAACCCATGTACAGACTCTGGTCTAGTCTCTGGTCTCTGCCTGCATCCACCGGCGCAGGTCCCGTTTGCTGCTGTGAAATTCATGTTTGTGCGCGTGCTGATGAGGGGAAAACAGAGACGGAGCTACAGTGCATGTTGGTCACTGAGAGCTGGAGGCTAAACCTGACAGTGGGGAGTCTGGGGACATGGATACAGTAACAGGAGTACAGTTAAGATAAAAATAAAACCCTCAAAAATACTGAAACACATCGGTTCATTTTTAAAACATGCCCAGACGTGGCCTCACCATAAGCCTCTTAACATCCACTATCCTCTGACCCTGAACATTTCCTCTTTGTGACCTGCAGTCTGTTGAGCTGAAAGTAAAAATGATGACCAGCACGCTCAGCGTAGCCTTTAAAAAATACATGCAGCTATATATTCTGTCCTTGATGTGGCTATTTTCTTACACGCAGCGAAGGAAAGTTACTGGAATGTGACTAAAGAGACTGAGAAGTGGAATTGAAGCAGGATGAAGGTTATGGAGGAGCTTGTGAACATGCACCCTCTGGGGTTGTCTGCTCCCCTGAGACCCCCTGAGGCTCCAATACATTTCAAGTTTATTTGAAGCTGTCTGTTTTTTCCAGTACTCAAGAAGGGCAAGTGAAAGATTTTTAATGTTATTAGATGGATATATATACAGCATTTTATTAATCCTATTGGGAAATTGTACTGTTACAGCAGCAAAAAACTACACTTATTGCTTTAAAAAAAGAGGGAGATCTTTTTCATGTACTCATATACATGTGTAATGGCAATATATTCACTGTAAAGTTACGGTGCAGTTATGGATGTTAAAGGTGTGTGAGTCCAAGGTGAGTGTTTATATTAGTCTGAGGTAAAACAGAGTAAAATCAAGGTGATTATATGCACCAAAAAAAAACCCCATCAGACACAAAAACTTCTGTGAGCTGCTGCAACAGGCTGCCAATCGACTGCACCATCTTAAAGTCAAGTTTTTTAGGTGTCTTGGAGGAGACAGTTTAAATTATTCATGGGGTAATGAACAGTGATAGCCAAAGCTCAGCTCGAAAATCATGTTGTTTCATCTCTGGGACATCTGGACAGTGTTAGCTTCGACTCCTGCTGTAGCTGCTGTAAGCTGCTAATATAAGTAAGACTGTTGTGATAACATCATGACATAATGAAGTGGACAGTCTAAATCTGATAAACAAACAACTGAAGAGAAGATTTAGATTTAGACTCTCTCTTGGTTTTATGATTATTGAAGAGACTATGGTGGGTATAACTCATGAGGTTATGATTGGTATAAGCAGATAAATCTTATAAAAGAAACCATCAAATTCCAATAACATATCTGCCATATCTGTCAAATTTTCGCATGACATGGTTTCTGTTGACCATTTGATTGTTCACATTTTAAGATAGCCTTGTCATGTACAGTACAATATTGTTGCATATTGCAGTAATGTGACATATCAAACATCTTTAATTCATTAAATCTTAATCCAGATTGTATCTGATGTACACTCTAAAAAATGATTAATCAGGTCTGTGGATAATGCTCAAAATAAAAAAGTTTTTCAGAATGTGTTTAATTAACGTTTTACGTATACTACGGAGTTGGTCAAACTGAAACCATTTCTGACATTTTTGAGAAGGATGCAATTAAAATAAATGAGTTAGAATATCTCAAAATAGTTTGAAAATCAACAAAACTTTTGGATAAATATTGAGTTGGTTCAACTTAATCAAGTCATTTCAGGTAAAAGAAAATCATGTTGGTTGTACTAAAATGAGTGAGTGTCGAATTATGAAAGACGTAATAATTGCAGAGTTGGAACTATTTAAAAAGATGCATGCAAATTGTTACCTTAATTTTTAAAATCTGAACCAGTGGGTTATTTGTTCTTACTGAGCACATTTCAATGTTTCATACCAGGATTGTGTTACCTCTCCAACATACTGATCTTCCATGACTCTTTGGCTGTCTGGGAATGATGCTTCAATAAAAGCAGGCATCATCAGTTAATCTGAACAATTGTGCTGAAGTTCTGAATCTTTCAGCTTGAGCATAAACAAGACCACAAGTCTAAGCTATTAAATGCCTCCTGCTATCGTTATTCCTCCCAGGGTGGAGAAAGCCTGTGGAACCACAGTTAGACCTTTACTGGGCTCTAATGACTTCCATTAAAACCCTCAGACTGACATTCTGAGAGAGCAAGACCTACCACACCACACCACACTACAATCATTTATCTTTGGTCAAACGATCGCCACTCACATTCACTAGCTGTGGGTGAAAGCAGAACGTCCATCAGTAGACTCTGGCAGCAATTCAGTCCTATGAATTAAACATGGATAAGGAGAAAGAATGACTTCATTTCTTCTCTTAGCAATCAATGCACAGATTCTGACACCAACATTAGCCAAGACTGTGCTCAGTGGTAGAATGTAATTTGATTAAGCGCATCATATGTCTGTACATTGACACAGAAACAGGGTTTAGCTAAATTAAAAGTAATAGAGTATGAGTTACTGGTAGATTTATTACATTGCCTTATAGACACATGTTTTGCCAAAGCCCTGAACACCAAAAATCATCTGACACTGTTTATCGCTCTAAAATTGCAAGGTAGGTAGTTAAGCTCAAGCATCTGGAGGCATTCTGACTCTAGTAGACTATTTAAACCATTAGGAACATGCAAATTCTTTTAGTTTTACAGAGTTTAAAGAAGTCAGTCAATCAAATTTTGATGTTTAACCACCTGAAACCATCCGTCACCCCATGTTCAACGCCACATCTGACATATAGGCTACTAGGCAAAAGAGAAGCAGGTGAAATGTGGTTTAACGTCACATCTAATCCAGAGGAATATTGTGGAGGAACATCAGCACAACCAGCACAATTCACACCAGTGACATTTAAAGGGGTTGTTGGGTTTTTCAATTTATTGTCTGAAATGACGGACGAAAAAGCTCATGTGTCATTTTGGCTACATTTGCTCGTCTCTGCAGGAAACCAGCACAGCATAAAATTGTTTTTAGATCATTGAGTATTCTACCTCGGGACTTTTATGCAAAGGGTAAGTCGAAAAAGCATTTTGCAAATCTGTAGCAAAATTGTTCACTGAGAAAAAAAAATCAGGGTCCTTGTTTGTGGGGATTTAAGGCTATTGGATATTCTGTGAATTTTATCTTGCCACCTGTTGGCCGCATATGCTGGGTCTCCAAACGAAAGCAAGGCGAAAGTGAGTAATACAGAAAAACACCATAAACTCCAAAATCTCAATTAGATAATTAAGTAAAATGAAGGCAATTAGATGCACCAAAACAAAATAAAGCACAGAAAGTTGCATGAACTGCTGCAACAGGCAACCACTCAACTGCGGCATCATAGCAAAGTTTTTAAGGCGACAGTTTAACTTAGTCATGGGATAAATGAACAAGGAGGGTCTTTGTTTGTGGGGGTTTCAGTCTAAGATTCTTTTAGGTAGTCTGTTGGATCTTATTTTACATTCAATGTATGATTTCATCTTGTTGCCCACATGTGCCGAGTCTCCAAGCAAAAGCAAGAAGAAAATGAATAATACAGAAAAACACAATGAACTCCAAAATCTCAGTTAAGTAATTAAGTAAAATGAAGGCAATTAGATGCACCAAACAATAAAAAAAACCCAGAAAGATGCACGAACTGCTGCAACAGGCAACCACTCAACTGTTTTATCGTAGCTAAGTTTAATGCGTCATACGGGGACAGTTAAAATAAGTCATGGGATAGATGAACAGTGGGGTGCTTGTTTGTGGGGATTCAATCTAAGGCTCTTTTAAGTAGTCTATTAGATCTTATATTACATTCAGTGTATGGATTTTATCTTGTTGCCCACACGTGCCAAGTCTCTAAGCAAAAGCAAGAGGAAAGGGAATAATATAAAAAAGACACACCACAAACACATGTCCACAGGACACAGCAAGCTTGCATGCAGTTCCAGAGAAAAATAGCTGTGATCAAAATTTCAGTAACCGTAGCCTATAATTATCGCCATAATTCAGCCCACCTTCACCTCAGCCCTCCTTCAAAAACAGCTTTAATTATTACACGTAGTCTCAGATACGCAACATGCCACAAAGACCACCAGGACACATCTGCGTCTCTATAAATAAGTTATTAAAACAGCAGAGTTGGGTGCACTTTGAAGGGCTTTCAAAATTTATAATTCTTCAGTTCCTTCAATTAACCCCCCCACGCCTCCCATTTGCTCATCATGTTTTATTCACATTTGTTCAGCTCATCCACACAAAGCAGAGAGAAGAAAGCCTATAGAACAATTACCCAACTGTGAGCTTTATCACTGTCACTAACGGCTCGTACTTGGAGGCACTTCTGTCAGCATCGATCAAAAAGTAGGGGTTGTTCAATGGTCAGAAAAGGTGACAGCGGTAATAAAGGAAATATTCAAATATTCAGTGGGTCAGTGTGACTGGTAATAACCGTGTTTTTTTCTGCTATTGTCCTCAAGCATTACCACATATCCAATCAAGATTACACACAGTTATAATCAGCCATAATGAGCATGATTCATACTCACAACAGCTACACTCATCTGATGCAAATCTCTGTAATTGCACAGGTAGACAATGTCACAGCTGCTTATTTGTTGTTGACTTGGAGGAAAAAAAAGTTCACTTTGAAATGCTTGTGCACCCGGGAACAGCTGTAAGTGGAAAGAGAAGGTGATTACATTTCAGTGCCCATTTTGTTGTCCAGCTATTTTCTTATTTGTCGTAATGTGTCAGTTTCCAGTGGAGCTACAATGGAGTCAGACAACAGGAGGTGTTTATAAGGACTGCAGACAAAGCTGTAAGACAGAAATGGCCACGTAAACAGCATTTTAAGATTCCCAAAAAAGAGTTAATGTCGACTATTTTAATTGTAGTTGCGTCACTAAAAGGAATTGTAGACTCAAAGAGGACCTATTACGCTCATTTTCAGGTTCATACTTGTACTTTGGGTTTGTACCAGAACATGTTTACATGCTTTGATGTTCAGAAAATCATCAAATTTTCCTCATACTGTCTGTTTCTGTACTCGCCTTCTGTCTGAGATGCTCCGCTTTAGGGCCTGTCTATTTAATCCCTCCTCCCAAAAAAAGGCCAGTCTGCTCGGATTGGTCATTTGCTTTTTAGCGTCTGAATGACTGTAATTGAAAATCGTAGCACTTTCCAAGCAGGAACATGATCCGAAATCTGGGAGAAATTTACAACTCCAGCAACCAAGACAACGTGTCTCCCTGAGGTTAGCATGCGCTACATGTAGCAGTGTTTGTAATGTAAACACATGCAGTAGCGATTCTGGAGCAGGTGACCATATAAAGAGATCCATCATGATCTGATGTCATCATGTAACCAAAGTAGAAAAAACATTGTCTACAGGGATTACTTTGACATACGTTTACCTCATTATTTGAAACTTTTCTCATGTTAAGACTATATATATATGACAGAAAATAAGTATAAGCACAATAGGTCCCCTTTAAGTGGGATTTTAAATAGAGGATTTGCTGGATTTTCGTACACGTAGGACAATTTGACTGCTTGACAGTGCATACTGAACCTTGCAGTGATGAACAGAAATCCAATTACTACAAACTATAAAAGAATGTATAAGGTCTTCCTTAAGCCACTTAATAGGTTCTGGTTCATAGCTTGGAAACAGGAGTATGAACAGTTATAAAAGCAAAAGAAAAATAGTCCACTATATCCAGGAGGGTCAGTAGTTAGACTTAGGGCTGCAACAGATTCATTCATTCATTCATTCCTTCGTTCCTTTTTTGAGGAATCAATTATGTCAAAAGTAGCCGAAAGTTACCAGTGAACAAAATGACAGTGTGAAATTCGCCATTTAGTCCAAAAAGATGGATGGATGGATATACAGATAGATAGCTTTACTAACCACCTCAGTGGAAATTTGTCTTATACAGACAGACATATAACACAATACATCAAAAACTTACAATGCAGTCTAAAATCCAGTGGTATTTGATTTGCAGTTTACAAGTGTTTACAATAAACCATGGAAAGCAGCAAAGAAACTCACATTTCTGAGCTGAAAGTAATGAATGATTGCTAAATAATCTTACTTAAAAATGACTTATAAGATTGAAAGATAGACAGATAGAAGATAAAACGTTTTCTGTGGATTGAATAAAGTATGCATCAGTGAATCGTTTTGGTACTGGTACTTACTGTTGTCAGTGTTTTGACTAAAGCTGAAACATTCATTGATTTATCAGCAAGTCATATTTTCTAGCACAGATGCCAAATATTTCTTGCTTTTTTATCTCATGTGATTGGAAACCGAATATCTCTGGACAAAACAAGAAACTTTCAGTCCTTACCGTCGGCTGAGATACTATGACAGACAATTTTTACTATTTTTAAACAATTTTAGACCAAAGATTTAATCAATGAATCAGCCCCAGGTTGAGCATCAACAGTAAACATCAGGTTTGGAAACTAACCATCAGAATCGAAGAGCGAGGACTTCTCTCCCAACTCACCATATTACACTGACATTCAACAATCAAACAGACAGAAATCAATCAGACAGGAGGCAGAGACACTGAGACACTGGTTTCTCTATAGACAGAGGACAGATATGAATTCACCGCAGCCCTCTTCCTCTGACTCCTGCATTGTTCCCTCTCTGCTTCCATTTCTCTCTCAGGGGAAAAAACAACCCCCCTCTGCTATTGTCACTGCTCTCTCCTCACCTGCACGTACGCAGCAAGCAACAACATCTCCCTCTCTGAGGGGCTGTTTAAAGCCTTATTTTGAATCTCACAAACCAGTAGATAGATTTGTATGCGAACATAGTATTTTGGTTATCAAGTGTCTATGTTCACCTCGTTTAGATTTAATGTACTTGTTTTTAGCTGTATGTCTATTTTGTTCTGTTCTATTCTGCTCACTGGGAGCAACCACAGACACAGACTGTATAACATAAGTGACATAGCCACGGTGACATCACCCGTTGTGTGGACTCGCCATCTTGGATTTTTGGAGCCAGAAGTGACCATATTTGGACAAGAGGGTGGAGCTAACCTAACACTAGCTGCTAGCTTGGTTAGCATGGCGCAATTACAGCTCCTGTTAACAGTGACAGTGCTAATTCTCGCTAAATAAATAGAAGCTTGAAACCATAAATTTAAAATGTAGTGACAGTAAAACTTAACATCTGACTCCTTAGGGGGACTTTTAGTAAAACTAAATGCTGAACAAGACTTTTTTAGGCAACTAAAACATTACAATTAACCTTCATTAGCTGAAAATACACTGAAATAGCGACAGCAAAGGCTCCGCCTTTCCTCTTTGAATCTTCAGTTATGCCATGGTTACATTACCTAACCAATGTTGTTGTGGTGGTAGTGACAACAGACAGCACCCACCTGTGAATCAAAGTTACCACACCCTTAATTATGCATAACTTTAAGCTTTAATAAAACATAAACAAGTGAGTCTATGAAAATGTATCTCCTGCACAGTTGTCATGAACAGGGAAATTTGTTACAGAGGCCAACACCATTTTTTGTACCAGGCTGTAAACATGTTAATTTCTGCTGTTAAATTGAGCATTTTAACATGAGGGTCTATGGCAGTTGACTCGTGACCCTCAAGCGGCCATTCAAGGAATTGCAGTTTTTGGCACTTCTGCGTTGGCTTCATTTTACAGCCCTGAAAGTTTCCGCTTGAGAGCAAAAACAACCCAGAGTCAAATTCCTCGTATGTGATGAGGGGGGGTGAGGGACAGTAGGCACGCTAACAGCACTTCATCATGAAATACAGTGACTTCATTATGATAGTACACTGGTTTAACCCTTTTACATATCATTTCCCTGTAATGTCACTTTTTATAGACTGTTAACTTCCTGGCCTCAGGTCGTGTTACCTCCTCCTCTCATATAAAGCAGCCATCATAGTCCAAAAGGTCTTGAAGTATGTCGGTGGCTTGCTCATCTTTAACCTAACACATTAAGAACAGGTCATATTGGCAGGGATCTTTAATGGGTGCTCGATCCGTCTTAACTGTTGGCATTAACCTGTTAATGTTCTGAGACATACGGCGCTTTTGTAGTGAAGGAATGGGTTAAGAGCTGAGGCTGTGACTCATTTCCATAAAAGCACTGGTGATACGATAAATTATACAATGAATTATGCACACTGGGACTATGTTATACATGTACTGGAACTAAATTTGGCTGTACTACTCAATATTTTAGTTATTTTAATGTAAAAATCACAAATGAGCCAAATGACGACATTTAATGTGAAAGGGGTCGCTCATGGTGAGGTACATCCTGACTCTGCAGCTCTGCACAGTATTTAAGCGCCTTTTAGCTCATTCTTTTGGTTTTACTGTGGACTTTACTGTTTTAATATTTATTCTTTATTATTATTTATCATTTTATTTATTCTCATCAGCTCCATTTCCAGTCGCAGCTTTAAACAGTTTTCAGTGAAAATACTCTGAATATGTCACCGTACTTTATCTGCCTAGCATCAAATAGCAAGCTGACAAAGTTAACAACTCCCCCGTAAAAATATCAAGGAGAATTTATCAGCTAAGGAGACAGAATTTCCCACCAGGAGTAGGTGCAAGCCAAACCAGAGCTGAAATAAAGATATTGGACTCAAAAAATGATCAGGACACAAACATGACTGCAAATTATTTGTGAAGTTGCACTGCTGGATGTGTGAACATTTGCGGAATAAACCATGTAAAGGTGATAATATGGCAGTCTTGTGTTTACACCTGTTGCCCCGAGTGTCTTCCTATCACAACTAAGTAGAAAAAGGAATGGGGTTTCATTCTAAGAACTTCTAAAGCATTGTGCTTGTTCTTCATTTTTTCAGGTTTAAAATGAACGAAGAACTTGAGAACAACTTGACTCAACTCTATGACAACTGGACATTTTACAACTCCTCCCTGGAGCCCATCATACCCAGGAACAACATCACCTATGTTGGATTTTACCTTCATCAGCCGTCCACAGCAGCCATCTTCATCGTGTCCTACCTGCTGATCTTCCTGGTATGCATGGTGGGAAATGGCGTGGTATGTTTCATTGTCCTGAGGAGCAAAAACATGCGGACTGTCACCAACTTGTTTATCTTAAACCTTGCTGTGAGTGACCTCCTGGTTGGGATTTTCTGTATGCCCACAACACTTCTTGACAACATAATAACAGGTGAGCAGCTCAGTAATTTTAAGCTTTCATTGTGTTGTTGTGTTTAACTTCTGTCAAAACAAGAAATGTTTTTTAGTCAAGCTGGTTGTGTTGTTGTCAGTCAGTCTAGACTGGAATATCTCAACTTGGATGGATTACTGTGAAATCAGGTACAGACATTAATGGTCTCCGGAGGATGAATCAGTATGACTTTGATCTCATCTAGTTTGACCAAGATTTAATCAGTAACCCAATAACCCTTCAGGTGAATTTACATGAAATTTGGCTGAGGGGTCACACACACATTGCGTTTTTGCACCCTCAAATTGTTTTGAATGAAGATGTGCAGCAGGCACTGCACATCTCTGTGGTGAAGACACAGAGATATTACACAGCAAATAATTTTGCTGTTTGCCGTGTAATGATGCATCACAGCTTCACAGGGCTGTTAGCCCTGTAAATCCTTTGATTAACCTTGTTCCCTAATCCCTAACCACTAATGTTATTTCATTCTCTGTGGGGTTGCTTTGTTTTTCAGTTTAGATTAGTATTAATATGGACTTCTTAGAGGCACTTGGAGACCATCCCACGCAACATGAACCTTGAGACGATCATGGAATGATGAAATAGTGCAATCGTTTTCTTCACAGTCTGCAGTTATCAGAAGTAGAGAGGGCTCAGGGGAGTCAGATAGGCCCCTCTGCATGCATGAATAAGATCAGGGCTTTTCCCGCGTTGTGCTGATTGGACTTGACAGTCAGCTCTTGATGATTCAAATCTCACAGGAGCGATTCTTAAGGCCAGTGATAGTGGCTGAGAGCTCAGATTTGTCATGCAGGCTACAGAAGCTGCAATGACTTCCTCTTTTCAGTTTAAAACAAAAAGAAAACACAGCAGTGCAGATCTCCGCCAGGCAGCCCCCCCCGAGCTGATCACGGCCACTTTAGACTATTCTTGTAATTCCAGCAGATGAATCGCAGCACTTTCAAAGCTTCCTGGAAACTAATAAAAGTACACGCTTCGTCTATTTTTGACGAAGCCATAGAGCGCTGCAGAGGGCAAATCCATTTCTCCTCCTTACAAGCACCGTAGTAAAATACAGATAGCCTACAGTGTAATTATGAGGATGACTGTATTTTAATAACTAGAACACAGCCATGGTCCCATGTTAAGAGCTGGAATTTTAACAGCATTAACTTTGTCTGTAGGCTACGGCACAACTAAGTAAAAAATAACAACCATAAACACAATTAAAACAAACACAAAAAAAGAACCCATATAACTACACAAACTAAACAACTAAACAAAACAATTAAGAAAAAATGACCAAATCAACAAAATCTTGAAGTCTACAAATCAGGCAGTTGAAATGCTCCACACACCCAGTGTGGTATGATGCCGTGAAGAGGACGAAACAAAAACAAGGTTGCAGCCTGACCATGGAGAGCTGCGGTTACTGGAATTCTTCCTGGACATGGATAACTTTAGTGGATCAAATCTTATCAGGTATGGAATTAATCTGCAGATGCTCTGGTTCAAAAGGAGAATGAACTTTCCATGGATGTCAGTTTTTGAGCCAAGGTGAAGACGAGGATGTGTCCTGCAACAGATGATAAGGTTTGTTGTTTTTAGGTGAGCCGATTTCTGGAAAACATGCAGCCCTTACTGGCTGGTTAGGAGGAGTCAGAAGTTATTGACAGTCAGGCGGCTGTGGCTCAGAGGTAGAGCGGGCCCTCGACCAATTGGAAGATCGGGGGTTTGATCTTCGGTTCCTCCAGTTCACATGTCGAAGTATCCTTGGGCAAGATATAGAACCCCAAATTGCTCCTGATGGCTGTTCCATCGGTGTGTGAGAGCTTGTGAATGGTTACTGAGAAGCCAATGGCACCTTGTATGGTAGAATGGGTGAATGTGATGTAGTGTAAAAGCTCTTTGAGTGGTCGGAGGACTAGGAAGGCACTACTTAAGTGCCATCCAGTATAAAACAGTAAAAACAAAAGCAGGTTTTTGTCAACAATTTTGAATTACTGCAGCCTTGTCATAAAGTCATAAATGTGCACATTAAATATGAGGCTGATTGGTCCAGATATTTGTGAGATTAGCTGGGGACAGACAGACAGACATACACACTCACACACAGGCACAAACAAGACCAAACATATGATCCCCTCAATGGCTTAGGCCTGACAGAGATAAAAACCAGACATAATAATTCAGGAGGACTCAAGTTGCCAGTCCATCAATTTTTTTTAGATTGATAACAATCATAGCCCATCTCCTTTGTAACCGTTAAAATGTCAAATGAATAGCAAAATAATAAACTGTGATTGTAATGACTGTTGATGGACTAACGTACACTATTCATCTCCAGAGATTATTTAAGTGGGTATAGACATAATAACAAATGATACACCCAATGCCTCTTGAGAGGAGCAGTTAAAGCAGTGTAATCAGTCACTGCCTGAATCAGAATGTGTCAGACCCCGAACATGTCTGAGTCTGGTGAGATCCAGCTGGCAGAGTGCACTGCGTGATTAAATTCCTCTTACAATGACATAACACAGAATTAAATCCTGAATTATTATGGACCGCTTGCAGCTACCAGAAGTCAACAACAATGGCGTTAGCTTTGCAAAAAATGACCACATTTAAAAACATTTAAAATTATGCAAAGAATTCTCGTCAGCAGAGGACAAGAAGACATCAGGAACATCTGCTTCACTGTGAATAATGTTGTCACGCTCTCCATTTTTTGTGTTTTTTTCCTGCACATAACTTTAGAGGTGTGAAATCACCTCACAGTATGATGCATAAATGTAAAATGTAAAATGTCTACATTAGAGTTCCAGCAAGTTTGTTCATATCTAACTTGTTCAGCAGACAGACTACTGAGTGACCTCCGAATTCTCCACCTCCTGAGCACAAAATCAAATGTTCTTTGGTAGAAAAACATCAATAATGCATACTTTACAATGTGGCTTGTAAGAGACCTTCTAATAGATGCTTTCACACCATTTGAATTCTGCTGCACTTTGAGATAAACGAAAATACATTGAAATAAATGGACAATACCTAGTTTAATATACATGAAATACCATTAAGGGTGACACTACGAAAAAATGAATATTACATTTACATTGTACATTATTTATGATTTCATTTTGTTCTGCTTGTCCTGATGCACACACATTACCACAGAAATATGAATTAAATACTGCTGATGTCACCATTTTTAGAGCCAACAGGGGATCAAAAGTGTTTACAAAGGGGACATGGTGTCATTAACACCAAAAGGGTGTATTCCCATGGGGGGATTAATAGGCCAAAAAGATTTTAAGATTTTGAGGTATTTTGTGTGCAAAGTTGACATCTGAGGAGAGCTTGCTGAGTATCTGACACGTAAAAGGTTCATCCTCTGTGTTCTGCCTTTTGGATTTGGCATTTCACTGGCTTGACCAGTGCAACAGATGTCAGCAAAAACATCAGGCTTAGCCATGTGGGGACGATGCAAGCTCAATAGATTTTTGGTCCTCTCACTTTGCGATGAGATTGCTCACCCCAGAATATGACAGCATGGGTTGTTTGTTCAAACCTGTTTTCCTGAAAAAGACCCGTTGAGGCATGTGTCTGCAACACAGGAGACCATTTTCATCTGTCTCCTATCAACACGGAACACAGGTGATACAACCCAGCTTGACAGGGGAAGGGAAAGCAACATGAAACCTGCTGGAACTGGTAAAATGAAGTTATTTATTAACAAGGAATTTCCTTCTCACCTGTGAACGACAATACATCAAATATGAATGATTTGAAACAGCATGGTCTCACTCCCAAGGCATCAAAATACACTGCCTGGGCAGTGTCCCTGCTGTCATTGCTCCCTTTAGCATCTGTATGAGAAAGGGCTGGGCGATATGGACAAAAATCCATATCTAAATATTTACAGGCTGACCGGCAATACATTATATACATCTCAGAATTTTCTATGAAATGGGGCTAATGTTTTTGCAAGTCAAAGTCACATGTGAGATGTCACAAGCACTTTTATAAAAACGGACTGCGATCAAAATAAAATGCAAAGACAGGGATTTTTTCCCTGTTTGAAAATAAACAGCTGCACAACATGTGAATGAAAAATTATATAAAATAAATAGCCACACTGTGTGTAACTTTTTTCACAAGTAAAGGTTTGCAGCACAGGACACTAAACTATAAAATGGGTATAAAAGTATCCAGTAGGCCTAAATCTATTGTAGCTTAGAACAATTACAAATCTTTGTGAGGGGGAGTTAAAAAGTCGGCCTTTCAAATGAATCTAGTGCTGAAAAATGATTTAAATCTTTTTATTTAATTAGGCTATTAATCTCATTTATGCACAGAGCATCAACAGAGAGGCCGAGGGAGGGAAGGAGCGAGAGACACTTTGTCCTTGTTGTATACGTCTTGTACATGACACGTCTGTTTTGTCACTGCATTTTTTAAACACATCTGTCGCCTGCATCCAGACGCTGTGTCACTGTCACATGTTAGACTACAACTGCCAAGAAGAATGGCAATGCACTATGATGCACTTCACACACAAACTAGCAGCACAGTGCTGAATTGCATGTGTGCTACTGCGGTCATTTAATTAATCTCACAGACTGATTTAGCGTAGCATGTGCAGCATACAGACCGATGTCACACTGTAGAGTAATGAACAGACAGATTAAACAGAGAAGCAGCTCTGTGTCTCTCTGAGTGTTGCTGGAGAAACTGTGAGAGTGAGTGAGTGGGGCGGAGCTGTGAGGAGAGTGTGAGAGAGGAGGGATGCACACTCGTATGTGTTATGTAATGCAACTTGACTCTATATCGATATAAATGGTGTTGTCTAAATTTATATCTTGCTTGACAATATATCTATACATTGTACACAGTCATTATAGCGCCCAGCCCTAGTATGAGAAAAAACAGGATTCCAGCCACCTCCAGTGTAAACCCATTATTATTAGTTTGCACAACCAAAAAAGAAAAAATAAACCCTTCTGTTTTTATTCACTGATAATGTTAATAGCAGTGGTGTAATAATGTACACCATGATACTGTAATACCATGATATTTGCTGAGAAATCTCATACTGTTGAAACCCCAGTCATGGGACTAATGACTCACATGACCAACGGCAACCACGATCTTCACCTAACTGTCGACCTCTTCTTAGTCATAAAAGTCGAATCATGTGGCTTCACACCAAGCCCTCCTGTTTCAAGACCTGACAGCTCTTTTTGCATCAATGCAACGCAAAAGGCTGCTCCTCATGTCATTAAAGTGACGCTGAAGCTTCTTCCCAGGCACCAACATATTAGCAGGGATGAGATCACTTTGCATCTTAAGTTACACCATGGCAAAGATCAGCATTTATGTATAGGCATTTTGCGTTCATGCATTTCTGAAAGTCTCAATAGAGGGAAAGGGAAAGAACATAAAACCAGCAGGAACTGGTAAAATAAACTCAGGTCTTCTCAAAAACAAACACAGAGGCAAACTACAGAGGGGAAGGAAAGGGCCTGTTCTAATCAAATAAATAAATATAACCTTAAGAGGCCTCTTAAAGCAAGAGCCACTACAAACTTTGTGTGAAGGTACAAAAATAGAAATAAACCCTCTCTAGTTGAGCCAACTGGATGAAAAACCAAAAACAGTGGAAACATCACTCATGCACCTACTGGGTATGTGCAATCAGTAGTCAATAGCCACATCTATATCGGGTCCATCCATCCATCTATCCATCCATCTTCATCCGCTTATCCGGGGTCAGGTCGCGGGGGCAGCAGGCCAAGCAAAGCACCCCAGATGTCCCTCTCCCCAGCAACGCTTTCCAGCTCCTCCTGGGGGACCCCAAGGCGTTCCCAGGCCAGATGAGACATGCAATACCTCCAGTGTGTTGTGGGTCTGCCCCGGGGCCTCCTACCAGTGGGACTTGCTCGAAACACCTCAGGGGGGCGCCAAGAAGGCATCCTGATCAGATGTTGAACCACCTCAACTGACTCCTTTTGACGCAAAGGAGCAGCGGCTCTACTCTGAGCTGCCTCTGGATGTCTGAGCTCCTCACCCTATTTCTAAGGCTGAGCCAAACCACCTCATGAAGGAAACGACTTGCTGCACCTGCATCCCTGCAGAAGCCCCACCAAACCGCTGATCCATTTCATGCTCCATTCTACCCTCACTCGTTAACAAGACCCTGAGATACTTGGACTTCCTTGCTTGAGGCGGTAACTCTCCCCCAACCTGGAGGGGGCAATCCACCGGTTTCTGGCAGAGAACCATGGCCTCAAATTTCAAGGTGCTGACTTTCATCCCAACCACTTCACTTGGCTGCAAACCGCCCCAGTGCATGCTGGTGGTCACAGTCCCCAGATAATCAACAAGTGCCTCAGTCCCAAATTTCAATGGCTTCAAACACATCTGTTTGCCTTAACATAACACAGAGAGACACCAAGGCAGACTGGTCAAGTGAAATCTCAGCCAACAGAATTACAATCTGACGAAGTATATATCACAGGTCCCCTTAATTGCATCTCCCTGATTGGAGGGTTGGACTTGAATAACTTGCCAATAAGGATCTCTGGACACCTAAACAGGAAGAGGGAAGGGCTGTGCCAGGCTGGATCTTGATCAGGGAACCACACATCCTACCTGGCACGTACAAAAAAACCCAAATAACTACAAGAGTAATACTTCAGAGGGTTACAGTGGCCATAACAACAGGTTTCCTTTAAACACAACCACGGTTTTTAATACCCTCATCTGACTGCTGCCAAAACCAAACCAAACCTTAACTACAGGGGTGGCACATCAGAAAACAGTCATGTAAATAGTATTTGTAAACGCCATTTCTAACAGTGTTGGGAGACATTGCCATAATGTCATCAATATGAAACGTAGCCCATGTGGTGATACTAAAAGATAAGCTGTGGTCAATTCAACTGTTGGTCATGACTCAAATCAAAACACAGCATGTGTCTGTTCAAGGTCCCACATGGGGCCAGAGCTTGTCAGTGCGGAGGCTGACAAACAGAAATCCGAAAGGCACTGATCTGGAGAGAATTCAAGCAGTGGGATTTCATAGCAACACTGTAGGGCTTCGTTAAGAAGAAACTCTAAACAATATTTGATCAGGGTTAATCTGATATGAGACTTTAAATACTGAGATGATTATATGTGGATGGAAGCTGCGTGCTGACAGCCAGTACTGTGCTGATTTTTAATGTTGTTTATTCACTTACTTACTCCTTCTCCTTGTCACACAGTTTAACAAAACAGATGTGTTTTCATGTTGCTGAACACTGAGCTTGTACCTAAGAGAATATTCTCAAGTGCTTATTAACAATAAGGAAAAATACTTGTGAAACCTGCAGCTCTGCCCACACTGCAGTGAAAGTGCACTGAAGAAAAGCAACCAAACAGGCATCAGATGGAAAACAAATAAGCATTTGTACTGTAACACTGAACAGGTTTTTACTGCTTGTTCGAGAAGGATGCACTTCCAATTTTGTTGACACCTAAAGTCATGTTTTTATCAAGATTGAGGCACTTTGGAAAAAAGCATCTGCAAATGTATGAGATTTAATGTAAATTACAGCATGAGGCGAATAACACACCACAAACCAGAAACAAGATCAACTTAAAAGACACCCTCCTCTCTAAAATATGTATTTCTTATTGTTAGTTTACTTGTTTGTTTGACCTTCAGTGTGCAGAATGATGCACGTGCGGAGCTTGGTAAAATTGTTTTCACATTCTTTGTGCTCAGCTTAAAGCTCAGGCTTCATCCACACCTACATTTCTGTTTTAAAATGGCGTTCTAAAATGAAAACGATCACTGTACACATGGACGTTTCAGCACCATTTCAGAAATAATCTACCATATTATCACTTCTAAGGATGCATATCAAATGGTCGTCCACATACACCGGTGTAAACAGCAGGCAGGTTGTCTGAGGTTGGTTGTGAAGTTACAAAAAATAATACGAAGGTAGAACAACAATGGCAAAAAGGAAAATCAGAGAAGTCTTTGCTTGGCCCAGTGACAAGGTGGAACTGTTACAAAAGGCAACACCAGCATAAGGCAGTCAAGGGCACAGAAAGTTTAAGATGGCTGGAGGAGGCCATAATGGGAAAGTAGTACCCATACAAAAAGGATAAAATCACAGGAATTGTACATTAGGCTTAAAGGTCAGGGACTGACATCCTTATTGTCGGGGGCTTTCTGCTTTACACCGCTGGACCTTTTATTCACATGCTGAACCAACGTTAACTTTATTTCCATCCCCGCTGGCCCTTCAACCTCCACGTTTGGCCCATGCATTTGAAACGCAAGAACATACGTTTGTTCATATTTATATGCCATGACTAATAAGACCAAATCACGAAGTAAATGCCAGCATCTGTGTCGTCATCATTTTTTAAAGTCTCAGATTCCGCCTGTCCAACCCCGGAGTTTACAAACCAAATGCTGTCAGCACTGTTTTCTAAAGTCTCCGTTTTAGAGGGTTCTAAAACGCTGGAGTGTCGTCTTTAACAGTGGATATGTGTTGTTCAGCCTCAGCAGTATGCCCGCAGCCTTAAATGTCAGTTTGAATATTTTTAATTGCTGGTAATACACAGTTCATTTCAGTATAAAAGTCTCATCTGAATGATTGTATGGCCTTCATAATGTCCAATATGGAGGGGCTTTCGAGCTCTTTGTGTCATCAATGTTACATGTCTGCACAGGGCTTGCACTGCTTCCCTCTTCTTTTTTTTTCTTTTAAGACAAATGACAAAACAACATATAGCAACACACAGCACAGTACACACGTACATATCTGGAGGTCATGTAGCCATGGCTAAGCCTCCCTATAGCCACCAATTTAGGCTTGCCATTAGTATGTCAACTGATTCCCCCAAACAAGCACCATAACATACACATATACAATACATAACACACATCTCCACAAATGATGCAATACATAAAACAAGCAAACGTATGCTGACACACACAAAAACAGGGGGCAAAAACAGGCAAAGATCTGCTTCCCTCTTCCAAATCTGAGCCAGGCACGTTATCGTCCTTAAAACCTCCTTCAATTGTCTCATTTTGGTTTTAGTTTCCTTTCTTCTGCATATTCGCTTGTCACACGTTGATACACACCTTTTGTAGCACTTATCATGCAGAATGAGATTGTCTAGGTAGTATTAATCTTAGATTGGCAATGGAGCAGGTGTAACCACGACTACTCAGGCTCTGCCATAACCGCAACTTGCAAAACACTGGAGTAGTGTGGACGCTAGGTGTACATGTAGCAATAGTTATGCATTTTAAAACAAACATATTATGTAACCTCTGGTTAAGATGTGTGCGTATGAGATCATTTTGTGACATCACAACTAGTTTTAAAGCCAGTCGTGGAGTGTTATGAAACTTTTTCTAAATGTTTCAGTAAGACGTAGATTTGCTTTTATAGCGCAACATTGTGGGAACAAAAGACATTATTATTCAAAAAAAGAATATTTTTATTTTAAGACGTGCTCTGAAGAGATCTTTAAAGCTTCACCAAATTGCGGTTTACAGCTGTCTATTGTACAGTAAATTGTTATTTCCCCACCCTGCCTATGTTCCAGTATGTGGCATATCCTAGTGGAGAAGCAGATTTTACATAGGAACATAATTCATTCCAATTTGCTGGCATTTAACAGATATGGCAGTACTCTAGTTGAGCTGATCTTCTGACCAAACTGAGCAATGAGGGAAGACAGACCTTCCTCGGAGAGGCCAAGGACCATGCGCATAAAAAAAGCAACGGTGGTGTTTTGCTGTGAAGAGAGAGCCTGCTGGAGGCACAGCAGTCAAAGTAACACTTCTTGAATCTGAGCAGAGTGGGAGTAACAGAGAAAGTGCTGCCTGCAAAAAAGGGGTCAAGTTGAGTCAGGCTTCGCAGAAAGACATATGAAAGACTTTTTAGTGTCACAGAGATGAAAATTGAACTCAGTCAGGTGTAACATAATGCAAACAGTCGATCAGACTACAGGCAGAGTTCATCACCAGTCTACCACCATCCCTGCCAGGGACCTTGGTGATGACAGCCTCATCGCATTTCGGCAGCAGGGAGTGTGACACTCAGACATGACAATAGACAGGGCCATGAGTCACACTGTAACAGGACAGTGATGCTGAGTGTACAGGTGAACAGTGCACACCAGTCAGAGGAACAAGTATTTCAAGACACAGTTTCAGTGCCTTCAAAAATGTGATTTTAAAGACAATTCAAATATCCTCTGGACATGTTTATCTGTAACGAGTGTGTTTGTGGTCTCGCTTTTTGATGAAAAAACCAAGGTCAGAGTTCAGCTACTTGTAGAACTCTGTCCGGCTTCTGTCTGCCTGGCGACGGTGATATGAGCCTCTCCTTTAACCTCCAAGTGCTCTTTTAAGACTGGACAAATGGCTATCTGCCAGTGTCTCTCTGTAGAAGCTCATCTAATGCAACATCAGGATGTTTACAGAGAATAATGCTTTAATGGACCATAATGGGGTTTTTGTCATCTGCATTAATGCTTATCAGCCCCTTACAATTTGTGAAGCACATAAAAGAAGCATCACAATAAGAAGATGAAAGCAACAGTGTCACCCGATAGTGTTCTCCAAATGACCTCAAGAACGACCAGTTTTAAGGATATTGTGAATAATGAGAGCGTTATCAAACTTGCAGACTTCTGCAGCTTAAAGTAATCTCGAAGATTTACACTCAAATAAATGTTTGTCAAATCAAAATCTATCACCAGATGAGGTAACACAATGGTGATTGAGCCTATGAGCCACTGATGAGAGTATTGTAATATTTATAAATCTGCAGTGGTATGAACTGGGTGACACTCACAGAAAAAATGCTGTATTGAGTTCCTGCTAATGGAAACAGAACATTTCCTGCTGCTGCAGCTTCATAGTAAAAGGACACTTCAACCCACAATTTAAAGAGATGCCAAGTGTGGGAGATACCAACCTTAGGGTAAATAATGGAATTGGATAGCACTTGGCTTGCGGTGCTCAAAGTACCAAAGAGTACATTTGAAAAACTCAACAGCAATGCGTCTTTTCAGAAATCACAACCCGGTTACTCAACATAATCCAAAGAGCTTCTTGTCAGCACTTTCATGTGGGAACTATTTTCTTGCTGCTGAACTCAACAGCAAACCAAATCACTGCACAGACGGAGGTGTGGAGGCTTGTGCTCCTAACAGTGCAATACACAACATTAATGGCGTCCTCCTTGGCTGAGCTGTAACGTTAGCTAGCTTGCTGGTGCTTGGTGAATTAGCAATAGATGCACACTTCCTTCTGCTCAGTGATACTATTGGTAGGTGTAGTTTGGATGAAAGAAAATAATTCCGACATTAAACCAGGGATTATTTTGAGTAAGCGGGTCATGATTCCTGGAAAGAGACATTACTGCTGCTTTTTTCAGATGCATTTTTTGGCACTTGGAGCCAAACTACCCACATGCAATCTAGTTCCATTATAATGGAGAGAAAGCAGACATCTTTTCAGCCGATATCTCCAACACTCTGCAACTCGTAACAAAACAATTAAGACTGATAAATAGCACGGCAGCTGAAAGGAAAAGCCTTGTTTTGATATTCTGGTGAATTGTTCCTTAAAGAAGATTTAACTGGCAAACTAGAGTTGACCTTCCTGTAGTCACAGAAAATGCAATGTGTTCATTTGCTGATTAAAAAAAACATCAAAACTGCATCTAGAAAAACAAGACCAGTCATTTTCAGCATTTTCTGACAGCGGATAAGTTTGAAATACAGCAGGGAGTAATGTAACAAGAAGGAGCAGCCACAGTGAGCTCTTAGATGAAGAGCTGCAGGCGAGAGGCTGCATGCCCTCACTATGGCGAAGCTAGCAACCCCTTTCATTGTGCCCTGCTGTCCGCAGACTCGCGCTGTGTGCAGCATGAAATCAGATCAGAGTTTCTCACAGAGTGACGGAAAAGGACCAATTCTGACTTCCTAATAAAAAACTACAAGTTTGTTTTGCTGCCCCCAGAACTCTGTGACCTGTAGTATTAAACTACAATTGCTGTTAGAACCAGTAATATTTTAAGACTTTTTTTGAGAGTAGAAATCTAACTGAACGGTTTCTTTTAGAGACAGTCAAAGCAGCTGCCAACACACCTGTCTTACAACAACCAAGAATCAGTAAATGAGTCTAATGTGTGAAAAATTTACAATGTTACTGATCAACTCACCTTCTGTGTGGGTTGGTAGGCAGCCCAAAACCCGTCAGAGACTGAAGAGGGCATTTCGGCAAAGGCGCCTGGCTCTGCTGTAAGTGGAGGTTTCAGTTTTGAAAACCAATTAAAAAGCTGTTTGTATGCCAACATAACACAAACAAAAAGGAACAAAGTACATCGTATAGAAACAAAAGGAGCAAAGTGCAAGTTTAAAAACAAAGATCAGGAAGTCTTGTAGAGATTGGAGGGTAAAAAAACAATATGACAAGCAGACTGGGCTGCACTCTTCACTGTGTCGATCACAGAGATTATTTCAGGAGTTGAACTTGATGCCAACACATCAACTGTAAAATCATGCTGAGGATATGCCAACACAAACATTAAAAAAATCAGACCAGTCTAGCTTTGGAAGTAGATGTGATTTCTCCCCCTTTAAGTCTCTTGCTCATCTGTAATCCGATTGAGCATGGTTTGTAAGGCTGGCAATGTCCACAGTTAAAGCTAAAATAATTTAACTTTAAATGCAGAGCCGGAAGGTGAAAAATCAGCTCAGTGGAAATAATTAGAGCAGTAGTGCTGCCACAAGCTTCAGTGCCATCACTGTCTCTACTGGAAAACAAGAGCTCAAGCCAACACAAAGCAGTGTCTTCCATTAATCGTGTGTTGACACCCTGACACAGATTGATCATCAACCTAAAAGGTATTTGAAAATACATTTGTCTTCTCAGAGGGCTCAAAAGGTACATGCAAGTTTCCTCAACTATGCAGTGAAAAGACATGCTCTAAGAAATTAAAACCTTCCTACTGTATCTGGTTATATCAGTGGAGGCAAACCACTAGAGCAGGGACAAATTGCTTACCTACTTTTTGAGTAAAGCGAGTATTGCGATTTGATATTGGGATTTATCACAAATCTTACTTTTTGAATACAAGACCAAAACAACGAAAAAATATTTAATCATACACTTCTAGAGACTGTATAGCATGGGACATATTTCCAAAAACAATGCACATATTATGTCAGTCAGTCTTTCTGACTGTTATTTCAGCAGCATCTTATACCGCACAGAAAAGTGGCAAATAAAATAATAACTGTTTTTATGGTCTTATTTTAACAATTTTGTTCCAGTTAAGCACTTTGTGACGTAAAATAATGCTTTCTGAAACAAACTTTAACTGCCACATTTAGCCGTTTCAATACGCTGACTTATTCATGGTGGTTGCTACTGTATCAAAATTGACTGCCACTAATTGATTTTTGCCATTTTTTTTAGGATATAAAATAGGTAAAATCTTTTCCATTGTAGGGCTGCTTGGTTACCTTTGGCTACCCTGTTGTCTCTCTGCCTCTCCCAGTTGCTGAGAGAATATTCACGGGGGCAGAGTGGGTGGAAGCTCTAGTGATCAAGTTTATAGTACTGTCTGTATCAACTTTAGCTGCCGCAAACCCCAGAGCGGGGGTTCATTTGTAACTGCAGCAACAGAAAGTCTGCTGATCCAGTGGGGAGTTTGTGCTGAGCTGGCTATATTCACGTTGCTATCTGAACAGCCAAAAGTCTGTGTTCTCGTCCACCATTGTCTGCTTTCACCAGGGTTCATTCGTAACTGCAGCAACAGAAAGTCTGGCTGGCTATATTCAAGTTTCTATTTGAGTAGCTGAAGGTCCGTGTCCTCGTCCACCATTGTCTGCTTTCTTGCTTTGGCTTTGTTTTCTTGAAACAGATATGGTGTCACATTACTTGTAGATTACCACAATAAAAGCTGAGACTTCTTTCTGCATTTGAATTATAGCGATCCAGGAATTAACTCGACTGAAGAAAATGCAGGGAAAAACTCTCTGCCTTTCATCCAACTTTGCATCTGTTACTAACCAAAGTCTTTCTTTAAATGGATAATCCAGCAATCAGAAAGTTGTGGTATTCACAAGAGAGAGATTGAAGAAAAAAACACAGTCAGTCGAAGCAGCAGAGGCTGAGATTTACAGAATTTTAGTTGCCGGTATGAGTCAAGCTCCAAAAATATTAGATCCTGCAAATCCGATAATACAACTCTGTAGCGTCTTTCATTGGACGCCCTGCTGCCTTCTTAATCCCTACTTCTTCCAAACCTCACACTGTCAGTTTGTTATGCAGCCTTAAACCTAAAAGCTTCAAGTCTCAAACTCAAGCAGAGATAACCCTAATGATATGATCAGGTTTATTTTCTTTCAGACTTCAAAGCCACAGAGGATATTACACAACCATTTTCACACGCTGAGCAACATTGCTCGCGGCAAGTAAATGGAGTATGATGTGTAAAATTACTGGAATGTCCCCAAATATTACTTACGTTTCTCCTTCACATTTTGTCACCCTTGTTTTAACAATCAACATCTTAATTCTCTGATTTTGTTTCTTCCTTACTCATACCACTGCAGTGAACTCCAGAAAGCTTTATGTCCTCAGTCATCCTTACTACGAAAGTTCAAAGACAAACAATCAAGCAAAATTACAGGTTACAGAAGCTGGGGGTTGTACTGATGACCGTCTGCAGTCTGAATGTTGTGAGTCAGCCGCAGTACGACACCTACATTGTCAGCATCTCTGCTGCCAGTCACCAGCAGAGCTGATGAAGTCCCGCAAAAAAAAAAAAAAAAGGGAATGTTCCCCCCGAAGATATTTAAATATGATGGCAAAACCTATGAGCTTCCCCTGTACTTTGATGTGTTTGTGGATGTCAATCTCTTCAAGGCACTTGAATTGAACTGCTGTTCTGTCGTAACAAATTGTCTTTGAAATCAGCTGAATATATCTTTCCTGTCGACAGGATGGCCTTTTGGAAGCCTGGTCTGCAAAATGAGCGGCATGGTTCAAGGGATCTCCGTGTCAGCATCTGTCTTCACTCTGGTTGCTATTGCTGTTGACAGGTACAGTGGTTGTAAATTACTACTGCTGCTACATATAACAGTGTAACCTTTCCCCAGCACCTTTCACACTTCAACAGTACCTGAAAAAATAGTGTTTTATGTGCAGAAAACAACAACAAATGAAACCAGATACAATTCAGAGAGCTAAAAACTCCACAAAGGCTGACACAATCCTATCAGTTACGTGTTAAAATATTCTAACCTCAAGGGTCACTGACAGCCTTTTTCCCAGAGCTTTCATGTGTTTCTCTCAGACTTCTTCAGTGAATGGAAGAAATGGTTAAAAACTCCAGAGAGGAAGTGATTCTCTAGATTCAAACGGATGTGATTCTCAAGAAAATCAAGTTTGAACAAATTCAAACTGACAATGTAAAAGCTTCCTCACATTATTTCTTGGTAAAGAAGCAACAGTTTGGTGTCATCACTATCCGTAGCATTGTTTTCTTGGAAAAACTGCTCTGGAATTTTTAGCATAATTTCAATTTAAAAATCATACATTTTGACGGCGAACTCAAGAACTGAAGAAAACTTGTGTAAAAAAGCAACTCTATGTCTTATGGCATGTTTTGGTTAAAAGTATACCCACTTAAGTTCTTCCACTCTGCAAGGACGCCAGTATCCACAGCCTACATAACTGTCTTTAAGAGGCTGTAGTGGACTAAGTCTTAAAGAGTGAAGATGATAGTATTACATGAAACAAGAAGACCTAAGGGATCCATTGGTAAAAAATATGTCATGCTAGCTTGTCAGGAGGGAGGTTAAATAACACTCGGTCTCACTTCGAAGTCGTCAAAATCCGGCGCTTGGTCAGTGACTTCTAGCGTCAGATACCAATAAAAAAGCTGTCCTTTCACATCGGCATTATATGTGGCCAGTCGCCATTATTGTTTAACGTCATCATTGGGAAACACAGCAGGACAACAACAAAGTTAAGGCAGCAGAAGTCCCCAAAGGGTGGGAGAGGGAGAGGTGGTGGATGGGTCCAACAACCACCAACTTTCACCCAGGATGCCGGTGTTTGCTTCCTATGAGATTGTAAAGCCAAACCCTGTTCTCTTTCCCTAAACCCAACCACAAGCTTTTGTTGGCTAAACGTAACCACATGCGTCCTGTTGTTGAAGGAAAAATCGTCAGTTTGTGGTATTGTGCTGATGTAGTGCATTTATTTTGAAAGAGACTGTGTGCAAACTGTACATTTCCTGTGTAACAGAAATGTATTTTGAAAACAGACAGTGCATGCAACAGGCAGAACTTGATAAAGCATCCCAGAACGTCAACAACCAACGCACCCAGGGTACCTTGCACGTTGTATCTTGACATGGAAAGTCCAAAACGACCAAACACTGATATGTGATGAGGTCGGAGTGAGAATGTGTTGTATTCGGGCTAACTTTTGTTGAGGAAATAACTGCCATGGCCATTTTCACAGAAGTTTCTTGACCTCTCACCTCAAGATATCTGAATGAAAATGTGTTCTATGGATACCCACCAGTCTAACCTTTACAGATATGCCCACTTCATGCTGGTCCAATGCAGCTTGGGGCAAAAAGCATTTTAGTTTTTTGCTTGTAGTAAAAATGTGTTATGTTTGGCTACTATATTTTAATATTTCTGAATACTGGGCTCCCTGAACAATATTGGAATTGCATAGATTGGGTAAGACTGGAAAATTAGCTTTTCAATGTATGCACAAGTTAGCCCTCACTGTAGTCATTTCATTGTAGTGAAACCATTCTTTGAAACTTGACCTCACTGTATAAAATGACCTATTGTGACCTCTGAGATAATCACAGCCTTGTGAAACTTTACAACAACAAACTAAAGACCTGAGGCCTTTAGAAGATGAATGGTTTTCGTAGGTATATTGACAATAAGAGTTTCCAGCAGTTCCCAGAACAAGAAGTGCTCACAATCCATTTGGTAAAAAATGCCATTCTAAAAGAAATCTCAAAATGTCAATACTTTTTGATAAAAATCACAGCATGGATTTTTCTATTATGTTCCTCAAGGCCTTGGTGTCTTAATGTGTTAATTTGGAAGGATGTTTTTTACATCTTTATCAATACTTGAGTAGTAAAAATGCTCAAATTTAGAGCCAAATCTGTGTAACAAATTGTATCGACCCAAAAATTGCTGCAACAACTTATGACACATAATTGAACATGGGAATGGTCATCACATATCTCCATCATAATGGTCTAAGTCCTGATGGTCAGTTGCCTGACCAAAAGACCATGTTCATTACATGTTTATGACAAGAAAAACTTGACACATAATGCTGAGCTGCATCTCAAAATGATTTCCAGGTTCACAGCTTTAAGAAAATGTCTGTCACTTTTAGGGGACATATACTGTTGACCTGCTGACTCCTAAAGAACTGCTGTAACCTAAAGAAGACAAAAATAAATCTATGGTTAGGAGGGGTGCAGTGGGTGAGGTTGACTGAAGTGTAACCATGCACTGCATTCAGCAGCACTCTTCCATCACATGTACAGATCATTAGCCAGAATCCCCTTAAATAGGAATTCAGCAAACTACGACCCTTTGCATGCACAGTGCGTTCTCCCATCACGTGTGCAGCCCACACTACCACCAACACTCCTGCACTGTCTGAGTCAAAGGGCTACATGTTTTCATGAAAGTTTTGTTTATATTACTAGAGTGAACATATTTGCATTTGTTGTTGCTTAAAGCAAAGTACAAAGTGTATAACAGTTTAATTAATTATAATCGTTGTACTTTGCATACAGTAAAAGTTTAATTATTTTGTTCCCACTCACTCTATTATGAAACACTTCTTTTATAAAGTAGTTTTTCCCAAAGTTTTGCTTTAATTTTCAAAGTACTGTTACCCACTCACCACATGGCACATTTCAACGTCCTATGTATTTGACTAATTAATGGATTTATTTGGATTATGTCTGCTCATGATATGGTAAAAGGTTTGATTATATCTGCATGTGACATGGTAAATACAGTCTGAGCAGATTACCCCAATATTTCCATTTTATTTCCGTTGTTTCTTGTTCATTCCCATAAGTTCCTGGTAATTACTATGTAAGTTTCCACCTTAAATATATTCATGGAATTTTGCAACCCTGTAGGCAGCAAAGAGATCAAATATTGCACAGCCTTCTGACAGTAACGAGGCATGAAATGGGTCAGATGAGTGCATTTTAGGAATTTCTCCTGCTGGAGTACAAGACAAAGCTTTATGAGCTTACATAATCAGATACATGATGTAGATTCTCTTAATTCAAGTAATTAAAATAGTTCATGAAAAAACAGCGACAATGTCAAATCTCTCAGTGTTAAGAAATCTTCAAGAATAAATCAGCACAAAATCAAGTAATTTGTTCTTTGGCCCGATATATTATTTTCCACCACTTATCAGCGCAGACAAATGAGCAGGATTGTACAGCTTTCTCATCTTTATCTGGTACTTGTCCTCTTTTGAATGATGATGCTGAATTGCCTAATTGCTGTTCATGGAGATGACGCCAGCTGGCTGTTAATCGTGTTTAATCACTTTATAAACCACTGGAGGAAGCTGCAGAATCTCACAACTGGAAACTGCACACTACAAATTTAGTGGAGTTATAATAGCTCTTCAAGCTGTAAGAATGACCGAGCTGGGATATTATCATCGTCTGGTCCTCACACAATAGACGGGCGATGACATCACTGTCACAATTTTAAAATGACAGGAGAATGTCTGTGCTTTTGGAGAGGCCAGATGGTCTTTGAAATGCTTTGACACTCAAAAGTCAAATTGACTTAATATACCTATCAGCCACATGATTAGAATTAGATTTGAATAAATGAGGAGATAACAGGCTTTCTTCCACTGACCAGTGTATTCATGCACAGATCAGCCAGATCTCATCTACTGCATCTATTCTAATATGATCTTACTGCCATTTGAGGGAGGATCAGGGGGATGACATCTTCCTTGTTAGTAAAATGACCAAAATGCAAACCTCTTGTTAATCTGACATCCCTCTTCATCCCCCATGTCCAGACCCAGACGTTGTTCCATTTAGACCCAGACCTCTTACTGATAAATTATTAATAATTATTACATTTTGACGGAGTGTTTCTATTTTAACTGGCGCAGCATTTCTAGCCTTTATGGCAGTGATTAAGCAGCTAAGGAAAACTCACAGACCAATAGACTGGTGCAGGGATGACATTTTTTGGAGGCCAACCCAGAGTTTAACATCACTCTGGTTCCCTCAACAAAAAGCCAACAGGATACTTGCACTGGGTTTTGGATCACTGCAGAAAATAAGCTCTGTGCCAAGAAAGAGTTTGTTACCTGCACGTTTTGTTCAGCACAGTTCATAATTTTCACAAATGAACACCACTTTAATGATCTGAAGTGTAAATGCAATCACCAGAAGTAAAAAGCTAACGTTAGGCTTTAAACAAACTACACCATAGTCACAAGACTACTTTAATGTCACCACCACATCAAGGCTGTAAAGCCATGTTGTGGTGTGATGACGTTTTGTACCCTCATTTAGCCACTCGCTGCCAACCGGAAAGTTTCAAAATTCACAAGTGGGGTACTTAATTATGTATTATTTGTCATAAAACAAAACCACAGGCCTTAGCTCAGTCATCTCACCAAAAACCCATCAAAAAATCCACTGAATTTGAGACAAAGGAACTGTGAGTGCAAAAATGGTAATTCATTTCCTGGTCTGAGGACTCATTCCTGCACCACTCTGTTGCACGCATTATGAATCATCTCATATGATGATACTTAGCCAATCAAATTTGGGACTGATGAACATTATGACTCGAGTGATTAAGATACAGATACAGGCGAGAGACAAGATGGGAGAGAATAGTGGGAGATACAAGTGAGTCAGAGAATTTCACATGGCATGTTCTGTACAGAGAAAAGTAGACAGTGACAAAACGAGAACACTCTTACATGTTCACAAACAAATCGCCTCCTGTCATTGCTATCACGCCATTTTTTATACAATTATTCTTAATACTATGTTGGTTTGACATCTCATTCTGAACAACAAAATTCCCCTTCTTCTCTATTTCTGAACTTCAAAACACCAACTGCAGCCATTCAGGAATCGATCAGTCTGGCTGTCTCTGCATGTCTCTGTTCTCAAACCAACAATAATAACACTCTCGTAGTGGGAGCTCGAGTCAATCCACATCAAGCCCAACATTGGAGTCGCCAGTTTAGTTTCAGCCGTATTGATTTCCATCCAACATGCCCCTTGTCTGTGGTCATCACATGCCTGCAGCGGCTTCAAAGTACAAGTCTCCAGCTCTGTCAATAATGACACTTTTTTGACTGTGTTTAACAATGGTCAGGGAGTTTTTTTAAGCAGGGTCAATATCTGGGGATGTAAACCTTCTGAAAACGTGTGTCCTTCATGACCTTCCTTCCTCCTAGAAGTGATGTAACTGAGTGCGTTTAAAAATAAAACAAAACTATAGTATCCCAGAATTGTAACTGACTCTTCACTAAGTCCCACTCCTGGACACAGGCTGGTCAATCATAACGTAGCATTGGGCCAGTTCTGATCAGGGTCCGACAACAACACAGCTGTGCTCCATTGACTCTAATGCAGTCGTTTCAGATTTCCTTCATTTTCAGGCTGGTTTTGTGGATTTGGAGCTAAATTTTGTGCGTGGGGCACGTCGTGTATTAATGATACTCGTTACCCGGAGAGGCTGGAAAAAGATATACGTTTCTTCCCTGTTCCAAAACCAAAATCAAACCCTGAAAAGTGTAGGGTTAGCTAGCTAGCTCCTGAAGATATAGCCTACTGAATGTATACACATGCTGCTTTTGCTTTGTAATGATTATAACAGTGAAACAAAGACCGACCCTGCTGTACAGGAACCAGTGAAGGGAAGCAGGGAATCTTTGCTGATATTCAACCAGCTGTGTGTCATCACAGTGTGTGGGGGTAAAGCCAAACACCGTTCACCTGCACACACTGCGATGCCACACAGCTGGTTCAATATCAGCAAAGTTTCCCTTTATATTCATTGTCTTCTGTGTGCATCAGCAGTGATGTGGTGGTTCACTTTGACACTGTGATCTGTAGCCTATAGTTGGGCTTTAGCTTCTAACTATCTTTGTCTTTTGAACCTGTTGTTGCTGCTGAGTCAGTTTGACATCCTGGATATATCCTTCAAACACAGACTGTAGACCCCTCTGTCTGCTTCTCTCTGGAATCACTGTTTCATTTCTCCAAAAATATGATCATATTTCTTCAGGGAGTGCAGTTAGTTACAGTGTGGGCTCCATGCTTACTCTGACAGCTGGTCGGACCATCACAAAGGAGCACAGCTTTGTGAAAGGTCAAGTGAGTATTTCTATTGTGTGCTAATTTATACTATGACCAGGTGCAACATTAAAAGGCTTCTTATATGTTCATACATCAGTACAAAAGTGTGGCTATTCTGCTGCAAAATGAGTACTTGTAGCCTAATACTTCAGTCATGGATGTAAGTTTTGGTTAATGTTGCTCTTAATAGTCCAACAACTTCATATTATGCAGCCTCACTGTCTCTCTCTCTCTCACACACACACACGCACTCGCAGGCGCACACACACGCGCACACACACACACACACACACACACACACACACAAACACACACACACTTTCTTCTCTCGGTTGCACACTCAATATGGACACAATTTGGCACTGAAATGAGATACTGAAATCTGCATCAGGCTTTGGTCCAGGACGTACCGCTCGTATAGGGCATTTCGGTACGCAACCTACCAGGTGGCGTGCAGTGTAGTAGACTTAACAGTAGCAACATTAACATATAAGCCAACACGCGTTACCGGTCAACAATGCTTTCAGCGAATAATGGCTGTCCATTAAAATCTCTACTTTAAGTTTATTGCACTGACTTCTGCAGTTTGACTTAAGTTAGACTTGATTTCCATGCTTCCTCCACCAATGATACATCCCTCTAAATCTGTTAAAATGTTACTGTGGATAAAGGTTTTGTGATGCTGGTGACTATGAAAGCAAAACATACCCACACATAACACGAAAAAACATTCTTGAATGAGTCATAACATGTAGAATAATGTTTCTTCATTTAGACAATACATAGCTGGATGAATAGTGTCTGACAGTGATGGCTGATTAAGGGATGTATAGAGTTCAGTGTCATGCAGGAAGCTCCCATAACAGCTATTCATTTTCAAAACCCAGGGTCGATCTATGAGTGTTTATACAGAGTGAAAACATCTTCCTGTGTCTCTGCATGAGGACAGTTTAACAGTGCTTTTAATGGTAAATCACTAACCGTGAAATTTGTTTGAAATTGTGTGCATGTCATGTATACATGTATACGTTATTGCCAATTAGTACAGTGTAGGAGTTTTGTGTAATATTTTTGTCTATTTTGCATTAAGCTGCCGTGAGGATGACATTTTCTGCTGGGATTAACAGAGTATTAACTCATCTATCCACGTGAGCATGCAAGCGTCAGCTCCATATATATAGTGAAGTACAAGTCAATAGGTGATGTCTCTGACAGGAGCTGGTGAGAAAAGACCTTAAGGAAGAAAGGTAGCAGCATGTTTGAAGGCTTCCCCATTAAAACTAAAAGAAGAATGGCCACATGGTCACTGCTGTGGTTAGTCATACATGTTTTCTGCTCTGCAAAGTGACAGCAGTAATGGCTCTGACGTCAAAAGGAAGGCCAGAAAACATATTAGCAACCCCAGGAGCAGTCACAGCTTATAGGCCACATCACAGTTTTTTATTGGTGTGTTATTTGTTCTGCCTTCCTATATGCAAAGCGTCCTTGGGGCCCTTGAAAGGCGCTATAAGAAATTTGGGCTGTTATTATTACTGACGGTGCCTGCCAACTTCAGAGACTGCTGCTGCTGGCTGGGCTGCAGGGAGACACTGCTGTTCATGCAGATGGAAAAATACAGAGAGCGCGTCTGTATCAGCGGGTCCACAAATATCAAAATGTGCAGTTGACTTTTGTGCCAATTTAAACAACATTTCAGGCTGATCTCAGCGCAAATTTCTATGTTGTCTGTCTCCCTCCTCCCAGGCTCAGAAAGCAGTGCTGTGCAAATAAAAATTACACAGATCTCAAAAACAAGCGTCCTTGAAAATCTCAAATGCTCCACAAGCTGCTAAACACTACAGGCTTTTTTCATGGAAGACATTTTGACATGTAGGAAAGGCACAGGTGTAAATGATGAAATTAACAATGGCTGAATCCCATTTAGCTGCTTTGATTTCTTGATCCTGGTATTGTGCATGCTTGCTCACTATCACACTCACTGCGACTCTTGAATAGAACTGAGTGTCATTAGTAACCCCTGTGCTGTTCCTACTGAGAGGTTAAAATGTCCGCTGTGAAAAAGGTTTTCTAAAAACAACCTTTGAGCACAGCTTGCTGTTGACATCATGTAGCTTTTATTAACAGCTGCCAATTAAGTCGTGAATCACAACAAGGAGAGCTGGGTTAATTATGCTCCTGATGTTTTAAATTGATCTGCAGGGCAAGGCAGCTTTATTTGTATAGCACATTTCACACACCAGGGCAATTCAGAGTGCTCTACAGAGTGATCAAACATAAAACATAAAAACAGATTTACAATAAAGGAGTAAAGAGAAAAAAAAGATATAAAAGGTAAAATTGATTACTACATGATTTACAATTTAAAAAAAACACTACTAAAATAGCAGGTTAGGTTTGTGCTGCATGATAACAAATGCTGCTTCACCATGTTTTGTTCTGACTTTTGGGACCGGTCCCAGATGTCCTCAGGGTCATATGTCAATCTGCGGTAAAAACTGCATTATACAACCAGGAGAATGGGACATTAAGCATGGTCAGAGACATCAGTGTCTTTTATTGAACACTGAAATGAGTGTACTAGAGTGAGAGCAGCAGTTGTACATTATTTGTATCTTTATAAGTGTAACCCCACTGTTCCCGACAACAGCCCCTCCATTATTGCTTTTTCATACACATGCTGGCTTGAGTTGGTTTAACAGCCCAGAGCAGCAGGGATTTGTATCTCCATTACAACAGGGCTACCCGCTTGAAGGGATGCCTTTAACTGACGACACGCTTGTCTTGAGTCGATAAAGTTTAAAAGCAGCGGGGCCGATCCACGGCTAAAGTGTTTTTCCATCACCCAGCATGGCAGGTAAAAGAAGTTGACCTGCTGGAGGTGAGCTGCCATCAGAGGAGCGGTAAAAGCCTCTTGTCTGCAGCTTTTCATCCAGCATCTCATGGTGGCTATTTCTGCTCGTACTTTTCCTCCCTGCAGTTTTAGGCTACTTTCACACCACAAGGCTTAATGCTCAGTTCCCATTATCTCCCCAGACCTGACCCTTCTGCCTTGACTGTTCACATTCATGTTTGAAGCGACCCATATCTGACATCAGTGTGAACTTATCTCTGCCCTGACATGCCTCACATGCAACCAATACTGTCAGAAACTTACACGTTGGAACATCAACACAAACACATTTTTGAGACAAAGACGTAACAAAAATGACAGTGGTGCAAACGTTTATCTCCCAAATGATTTGCTGCACAGGTTGGATGACAGTTTGGCATATGTTAAGGCGGGCTGGGGCCACTGTTCTGAAGGGTCATTTCTCAGATGGCGTTCTCCCAAACAGAAGCACATGGCTAACTATTATGCAGAATGACGTCATCAGATCTTCACTTGTTTCGAGATACTGGGCTGTCATGAAATGGAACATTTTTCCTAAATATTGAGGCTAATATTGGCTGGCAACCAGGGCAGCCTATTGCAGCAGCGATATGGCCTCGAAAGCCTCCTGTACTTTTCGCAAGTAGGCTCAGACACTGTATGATGAGTGATCTGCTCCTGCACAGTGAAGTATGACATGGAAAAACCATGGCTATATGGGAAAAACCACAAGTGTTTACTTCTTCCTACTCCTTTTTCGAACTTGTATAATACTTTATTACTTTTTTCTTCGTATATGAAGGTCAATTTTCTACTTTTAGTTTTTGTATACATGTTCAAAAATAAATAAATAAAATAATAAAATAAATAAATAAATAAAATAAAAACCACACATTATTTCCGATATGACCATTCTCGCAGTGGTTTAATGGCGAGTGACCAAATATGAATCAGATTTAGGACAGAAATGAAAATGTCCCGGAACTGATTGGGGAAAAAAATGGATTTCTATGTCCACACTGTTTTGAAAAAATCTGGTCTGTGTCACGTGAGAGAAAAAAAAAATCTGACTTGGGCCACATTTGCTTCCAGTGTGAACATAGCCTTGGTAGATGCACTCATTCAGAAGCACATGTCCTGTGCACAGCGCTGTCAGTCCTCATAACTAGGTGCAGCTGATGGCAGGAAACATCAAATTTATAGCAAATAAGCAAAAACACTGCACACAAAAGGGCTGCATTACCTCCTTCAATTTAATCTAATCTTAATGCTAGCATTTCAAGTGAAGATTAAATTAAAAGAATCTGCTTATTTGCTACTGTATCGCCTCGGTAGACAGGGACACCAGATAGAAACTAAACTCCTAACCACCGAGATTCAGTTAGAAGCTACAAAAGTACTCAGAGCTAAACATACAGAGACTTTAAAAATATCTTTCTGGTCACCTGTATAGACATCAGCTGAGTCTCACAATACGTGCTTGTTTGAGGATGAAGACGTCAACGCTACCCACCTAGAGGCAGTCGGGCATGCTTTTGGCCTAACTCCTGAGAGCCATCTCAGGCTTGTCACAAGTCTGTGCATTTAAACTGACAACTAAAATGCAAACCAACGGCACATGATTTGTAGCAGTGCAGCCAAAAGTGCCAAAAGGAAAGCCCTACCTGTGAAGAGACCCTGGATGTGCCCCTTTATTTACAGTAACTCTAATCAGTTAATGGTAATGCTAATGCTCTTTGTGTCTGCAGGTTAAATGTCTACATGTATCTTCCTAATCCCGTATTTTCTTTTGAATCCTTTTGCAGATTCAGATGCATTGTCTACCCATTCAAGCAAAAGCTGACCATATCCACAGCCACCTTGATAATAGTCATTATCTGGGTTCTGGCCATATCCATCATGTGTCCTTCTGGGGTGATGCTACAAGTGACCAAGGAGCAAACCATTCGGGTGTTACTGGGGTATGACAACAAAACGAGCCCGTTTTACTGGTGCAGAGAGAATTGGCCAAACCAGGATATGAGGAAGATTTACACCACTGTCCTGTTTGCAAATATCTACCTTGCTCCTCTTTCCCTCATTGTGATCATGTACGCCCGGATTGGCATTACGCTTTTCAAAACAGCAGTTCCAACTGGAGGAAAGCCGGGGCACGACAACCGCCACACTGTGTCAAAGAAAAAGCAAAGGGTAATTAAAATGCTTCTTATAGTTGCTTTGCTTTTCATCCTTTCCTGGCTACCTCTGTGGACCCTCATGATGTTGAGCGACTACGCCAGCCTGACTGAGCAGCAGTACAGGATCATCAACATTTACATTTACCCCTTTGCCCACTGGCTAGCCTTCTTCAACAGCAGCGTCAACCCCATCATCTACGGTTTCTTCAATGAGAATTTCCGCAGAGGATTTCAAGCTGTGTTTAAGTTCAGCCTGTGCACGGCGGACGGACAGCGGAGGAAAAACTACTCGCACAGGCTGCAGGGAAACTCCGTGCTCCCAGCTAATAATGCACCAACGTCCCTGGAGCCTATTTCTCTCAACAGCCTGGATAAGACCAGTTCAAGGCGACCCAACCACGTCACTGAACAGGACTTGGTCATGGAGGACCTGGAGAAGGCATCATGCAGCAGTGGTGGTGTGACTGCAGTGTCCATTTGAGGAAACGCAGAGATATTCTTCTTGGTGATACGCAAAGGTGTTCACTTGTCAAGAAAAAATGTTTTTATTGTTCAAACTTCATTCCTACACTGACCATTTATGTGTAATTTGTCTGAGGCAATTTCAAAACTGTCAAAATGAAATAGGCAAGAATCAGACGAAATTGGATAAAAATTACACGAAAGAAAATACTCCGTTTGGGTGTTAACCTTTCCTTATCACCTTTAAGCCACACAATGTATGTTGCACATATTATGCTGCATTAAAAATGGCAGCAGGTTGTGCGGTTGAAACTATAGTTATCAACAAAGGGAAAACAATTTCGTTGGACTGCATAATTTATCAGTTAGGACTGGCTGATATTGCATTGATAACAGGCTGTTGTCCTGCTCCATGACGTACCTTATAAAACCTGTTTGTATAAATGTATAGAGATGCATCAAACATGTATGTACAGGTGATGTCTGCAGAGCAGATTTCAAAAGTAGAGTCAATTAGACAACATTATTCTATAATTCAACATCCTTGAAAATTTCAATTTCACTACTATTGAGAATCGGATGTACTTAAAGCTCTGTCAGAACTTGAACAGAAAACCTTCTGCTGTATAATTTCAAGAAGTCAAAGGGCTCCAACATTATATCAAAGACTTCAGCACAGCAACAGAAGTTAAAGTAACAATTTTTCAGGTATCACAAAGGCTTTTTACAAAACTACATTTTTATTTAAGAGAGCAGAATTCTTCGGAGGGATGCTGAACTTAAGGAAGTCATCAAGGCTTTCATTTTGTTAAGATGATTTTTCACAGCTACATGTATGACAGACTGCAGACAATGAGCCCACCTACCTCTCAGCTGTAACCATACAGTACTTTTTAGATGTAATAACTACAATGAACTCTTAGCAATGTCACTCAGTCTTAGGTGAGTCAGAGAATTGCAAATTATTGTACAGCTGTTTAGGCTACTTATATTGCTATAGCGTATATTTACTATTGAATAGTTGATTCTTTATAAGTAAAATTTGCAGTGAGGAAAATGTGAGGAAATGTAGCAGTCTACTGTAGAGCTGCCCCCCAATAGTCAACCAAATGTTAGTCGACCAGTAGGGTCCTTAGTCAGGAAGATTTCACTGGTCGTTTAGTCACCAAAAAAAAAAAAAAAAAAAAAAAAATCAAAACTATTAGGAGCTGTGCCTTTTCAAAATAAATCAAAACCTATATGACTGGACCATCTGGGAATTTAATTCAAAAAGGACAGACACAGGAAGAGGCCAGGCTCAGCAGTCACAGTCACGTTACAAAACCAATCACAGCTGTAAATATTCAGTCTGATCAATATGTTTAAGTTGATCATGTTAGTGCAGGGTTACCCAGAGCTTTACATCTTTACGACAGGCCTACACACTTATAAACAGCTCCCGGAAGAAGATCAGCTCTGCACTCAGGATTTCAGCTAAATAGGCTATATGATGCTTATTAAGGTTACTTAGCAACCTCAGATGCAACATGCCGCTGTGCTCTTGAATGCTGGCACAGAAAAGGCACAAGAGTAGCAACCAGTGCCCGACCAGGCTTTTTTCCAGGCGGTAAAAGACATGGCATGTGCACGGCCCCTTATTTCCAGAGCTGGTACCTGCAGTTATTCCACAGGCTAGTTAATAACACGTCGGGCAGGAAATCCAAAGAGTGGGATCATTTTGAGAAGGTGAAGGACCAACCCAAGGTGATATGTAAACTCATCTTCATTGGTCCACTACAAACATGACGTATCATGTGAAACATGGAAGTAGCTACATGCCCATTAGCCCACAGCGTCATTAACAGGCGGCTCGCTCAGTGTGTGACGTGCACTTGGAGATAAAATATAGGCCTATATTAATGAAGGTTCATTAGTACGGTTTTGTATTTCTCTGTAATGTAGCACAGTGTTAACAATGTTACTGAGACTATTCTTTCTCACACCTTCAACTCAAACCATTGTGTTGTCTCATCCAAAATATATAATTTAGTAATCATATTAATATCGTAAACATGCAGGCAACTGGTCGACTAATGGCCCTAAGTGACGACTATTGGTTGACTAGGAAAATTCTTAGTCGGGGGCAGGGCTTATGTTCCAAAACTGTTTGGCCAGCAGCTGTTGTAAAACAGTGGTCTTCATCTTTTCAGTTTTTCTGAAAAGTCGAAACATCCTTTGGGTTTTATGTCCATATTATGGGATAACAGAGCATCTTGCCATTATAACAAAGATTAATCATAAGCATTTACAGCACTAGCCATTGACAACATGTCAATGGCTAAGATTCATTATACTGATTAAAGAGTTAATTACATGGTAGTATAATTACTGTAATGTAGGAGACCACTGGGAGCCTCTCACACCAGTCAGACTGTTGTTGCTGGTGCTTCTCAAAATTCAGGCCACATGTCCCAGCTAACTCTTGGATAAGAGTTTTTGCTTTCGATTAACTGATGGGAAATTTAGTAAAGTGAAATAGAAAGGATGTTTTGAATCTGTGTTTCACTCGTCCCTGCATCGGTTGAGAAGCCTCTAAAAGGTTTTAGTTTAGTCTGCAGCTGAAGAAAATCACCCTTCTACTGTTTTGTGCCATAAGCAATCCAAGCCTGATTATCAGACTGAACTGTGCTTGTTTTCACTTCAGTTTTTAGGTGGCTTTCACACCAGGGACCTGGGCCCAGATCCCAGTACATGTGGCCCCACAGTTCAGTTTGATCAGTGCGAACACAGGTGCAGTACGGCAATCTGTGCCCTAGTCCACTTGCGAAGGTGTTCTCAAGTACAGTTCATGTGTACTCCTGTGTAGTACACATCAACTGTAGTAAAACCCAGAAGTGGAAGCTATTAAATTTGACTACAGGGTGTTTTTTTAACCAGTTATGAAACTGTTTCAATATTATACTGATGCCTGTATATCAGACAGCAGCGCAGCATGCTGCCGACAGACCCAGATCTGGTTTGCTTCTGCCTTTGACCTGCAGTCAAAGGCCACCAGAGCTCCAGCCAGCAGGAGGCTGAAAGCCCTGCCCTCGCAACAGAGCTTCGCCTTGCTGCTCTGGCGGTTCCCGCTGATGACGGTCCCTGGGGCAGCAGTGCAGTGTTTGCGGTGTCCTTTCCACACTCTAGCACAACAAAAATGCCATGTCGATGATGATGCAAATGTAGGTATGGAGTATGGAATAGGTATGGAATAACATTACTAATGAAGGCTGAGTGATGGAAATGGATTGGGGGCAGCTGTACTCAGGCATGGTATTAATCAATCTTACTTAATACGTAAACGCCCTACTGTAACTCTGGAGTCTGTTAGTTTTCTTTTTAACAAGGGGATGTATTTGTTTTGCCGGAGCCAACATCATTTTCACTTAAAACAGAAGCTGGGGGAACCTTTGCACTTACCTTACATTTGCACAGATGCAATGATGCTTAAAGAAAAACACAGATTTTAGAGTCTCTTCTATGAGTTGACATACAACAGCCTGTCCAGGTGCGTCAATCTCATCCACACTTGTGGCCATTTTTCTATCCCTATTTGTCTGGCTATGGCCCAGGAAGGTGCCATCCCTATCCTAAATCCATGGCAGACCGGCTCGATTGTGTTTCCAACAAAGGAGAACAGCCATCAATAAGTACAACAATGAAATGCTAATATGGTTTGGAACCAGGCTAAATCAATCCAGCAAATATGACTCCAGACCAGCAGCACTCAATGTGAGATGTGGTACAGAGGCTGATAGAAGTTGCTAAATGTTCTTCTCTATTGGTCTGCTTTACTCTTGGCAATTAAACCTATGTCTTACAATTGATGTGGCAATGATTTGCTGGTGTGAAAATGGCAAAACCTTTAATTATAAAGCTGTTGCTGGAAATAGAAGATAGTTAGTCTCAGTCAGTTAAAATTACTTCACATTAGCCATTTAAATTATGGCTTATTTAATGATTAAACAGACATTTAGGCAGGAAACGCAAAAGGACAATTCTGTAAGTGACATGCATATTAATGCTTTCATTATTTTTTAAACATGTCCTGAAAAACCTTTTTGAGCTGAGAAGAGAAGAAAACTGTGGTTCTGATTGTGTGTGAGCAAACTACTTACGGTTTATTTTATTCTGAAATCTGCTCTGTAAACATGTACATAAAAGGTGTAATGATGCTGAATTTAACATTATTTATTCATGAATATCTCATGAGCCTGTTATGAATGTGCCATGTAAATCTAAAAGTGTTTCGCTGTTTGTTTTATTTTTCGACCAGTCTTGTGCAGTTAACTCGTACAGTAAACGGGAAAACAGTGGGCATGCGCTGGCCCCAAAACGTGTTATCGTCTGCTGTAAGTATTTGTGACTGAGTTTAAAGCTTAGATAACAAGTGATAATGTGAAGCTGTCTTTGTGAACTGGCTATTAGGAAAAATTCTTGCGGGGTAGTGTACCAAACATCCTTTGAGTCAAAGGTGTTTTACATACTTAAACATCTATTGTTGGTGTGGCGTTTAATACATTATTAAAAGGGTCCATTTTGAGAATTTGTATAGCAAAGATATAAGTACAAAAAAAATCTGCCAATTTCTCTAACACTGCAGTCATAAAATGATTTAAGATTGAAGGTTACAAAAAGCAAGTGACATGGTACATTCTCTGGCAGCCATATCGGAGGTCCTTAGATCCTCTATCCAGTTCAATCACAGTGTACTAGTGATCCTATTCTGCTCATAAGAACCTTTGCACCCAAATCTTTTTAGGAGAGAACGCTCTGCAGCTTGTTGTTGCACTCATCTGTTGTGATCACAAATATCTTGCTTAAACAGACTAAAAAAAGAGCTGCACTTCACAGAAACTTAAATGAGGTTAATTGAATGAAAAACAACATCAGCTGCTCAGAGTAAGGTTTTGTTTCTACATCTACAAAGAGACAAAAGGCAACAGGATGTGCTGGCAACCTGCTACAGTACATGAGTGGCAACAAGTGGGTGAGGTTTAAAACAGGTAATCATCTGAAGGGCGAGAGCAAAAACTCAAAGAGAAACTGACTGTGATGTATTCTGTGCAATTTGGAACATTTTTTGTGGCACAACCAGCTGAGTCGTAGATAAGTGCCAAATCAGATAAAAGAAAAACTCCTAATGGGTGCTGACAGCAGCAGTGTGATAATGATGCACAGTTTACTAACAGCAAGTGATAGATTGAGTATTCTGTTCTATCTGCAAAACCCAACAGCCTTTTCTAAATACAGACAATGTGCCATATGGTATCCATATATCTGTTTGCAGATCTATAGCACAATTCAATTTTAAAGTTGTAGGCCAAATGTACACAGTGTCTGGCTGCACTGCATTTTAATGTCCACTGGAAATATTTCCAAAGTGGAGCATCTGTTTTCCATCAGACGTGTTTTGCTGACATTTTTTGTGTTTTGCAAGCATAAATACAGCGGCTCATTTAGATGTGCTGACGGATGCTTTTTGGTTGTACTTGATTAAAACAACCTTTAGCTGATTCTGTTTTTTTTTCCTGTGGTTTTAAATGTTAATAAAGGCGATCTCTTGGCACAGCTGCTGTCATTAACCTGTAATTTTGTTTATAATTCATGACTATTTAAAAATGATATCACCTGCAGATCAGCAAATTGTTAATGGCTGCTGGTCAACATATTGTGATAATTATGAGCTGCCACAAGATTTTATACTTGGTTCATTATTGGACAACAAAAACAGAAAATATGAAAGCAACAACAACTATATAGTGAATTCACCTGTGTTAAAACACAGTAGAGGTGATATCAGAGAGCAGGACAAGACTGAAAAGGGGTTTGAGCCATCTCCCTCACTCACTTTTCCCCATCTATCTCTCTGACTTCATCAACAGAGAAAAAACACACTCTGTATGTGTGAATGCAGAGTCAGACACTAGCTAAACATATCATTAAAAGTTAATCTCAAGTCAGTTGCCAGTAGGCATTTCTACACATTCACAAATGAGTTTCACGCCTCAGAGACAGCAGCTGTGATGGAGCTGGAGCGTGACGCTGTTGGATGCTGTGTACATTAGGCCATTTGTCTGCTTGTGAGGTGTGACAGGTCAGACGTAAAGTAGGGTCAGATCATCTGAACCCTTAGTTGAGCACTCTGCAGATTTTAATTGTTTGAATGGCTGAGAGTAGCTCTGATGAGATCACTGCCACTGCTGCTATTATTAGGGTCATAGGTAGGCAAAATAAGCTCAGGCTCAACCTAAACCTTATCTTTGGTCAGAGAATACTACGTTTGATTTTGTTTAATTTTTAATATAGATGTATGGTCAATATGTTGTGTATAAATAACCAGAACAAATACACTAAACTAACGAAGCGTAGGAGAAAGAAATGGCTCAGATAACACCACAAGATTTTAACACTTGTCATAAGCTAACATCTTCAATCTTGCCACTAAGATCATTGTCCTGGTCACTGGACATCTACAAGTAGTATGTCAAAATCAGCTGTAGGAGGCTTTTCACAAATGGCTGCAGGCTTCAGGCTTCAGGCATTTTAACCTATTGGTGTCAAATAAGACATTCTGGTGTCAAATATTGTTGCATGAGTTTCATGAGAGTCACATGACTTAGGTCAGGGGTGGCCAAACTTTTTCGTTTGTATGCAGAATAATATATGGAGACATGGGCCAAACAATAGTGAATGCATAGTTTTCAACTAGTTAAACAGCAAGAAAATATGTGTTTCTAGACCAGGAAAGCCCATTTTCTATTTAAATTACAACACAGTACTACTTAACAGTTTAACATTTGGCATTAGAGTAATTTATCAGTGTGCCCACATATTGCAAAAATACCTCCCGTCTTTTTAGGTCTGCAGCCATGTTTACTGAGGTAAATGTTTTTTATTGACTAGTAATCGATTGTAGGTGAGGTAGCAACACTTTGTGTTCAAATTACAAAGTGTAATAGCAGGTCTTGCCTAGCTGTTTAAGATGACAGTGATATTGTGTTGAAACTGGGCTGTGCAATTATTATAAATATGCCCATGCCATATCCTACTAAATTAAAAAAAAATGGCCGTGTATAACTATGGTTATGAATTGTCAGACCAAGTTCGCCTTAATGCTTATAAAATAATTGTGAATTTAAAAACACCACAGGGATCACCAAACAAGCTGCCATTTTTCCAGGAGACCTCCAACATGGTAGCAGACATGGTTTTCTGACACCTGTTACTCTCTACACTATAATCACACCTTTCTTCTTTGTGCTCATAACTCATTCTGCCATGGTTTGTTACTGCATCCAGCAGTGAGACCTTGACCTCTCCAGTTAAGAGGCTTCATGTCTCCCTTTCGGGTGTAGATGTTAGCACATGCAGTTGTGAAACTCCTTTGTGACCCGGTTTTGACCCCGTTTTGAAGCGCCAGTTCACACCTCCTCACTGAATACTGCTGCTCACTTGGGGAAAATGCTATTGTCTATTACACTGTCCGACATAATTTCTCCTGCTGTGATTTTCTGGCCGACTGACCATGTGGAAACTGTGCTCATGCATCCTGTTTATAATTAGATGCAATTTCTTTAGGCTACTGAACATGCTGAATGCATTTGTGAGTGCTGTTATGTACGCTACAAAGCATTGTGAGCCACAAGTCATGTTGGGGTGTGAATCTGAATTCCTTTGAATCAACTGAATGTAGATTAGATTTCTGAAATTTTAAGTTAAGCCTTAAAAATCAGGGTAAATTACCAGCTCGGAATCAGGAATCAGAAATCCAGCATTTACAAGCCTAATTGGGAATGAGCCACAGTGTAAAAAAACATCAGAGAGGTTGTGTCAGTTTATTTCCCTTTTAGTGTCACAGCTATGGCTGAACAAACGTTAGATATTATGCACTGACTGGTACTGATCCCAAAATTATACCTTTCACGATACAGACCATGCCAAGCACCAAAAACTGCAGTTTATCAAATGGCCACTTGAGGCTGGCTCCAACAGAGTAAATCCCCATAGACCTTCACGTTAAAATGCCCAACTTTACAGCAGAAACTGTTACAAAGAGTGAAATTTTACATAACTCACCAATTACATTTTATTAAGGTTTAAAGTTACACGTATTCAAGGGTGGGCCACTTGAGCAATAGGCTTTCTACAAAGTGTTGTTATAGTCTGTGAGTCAGATCCAACCTTCATTCCTCCACAGCTCCAGTCTCTTGTTCAAATATGGTCTCTTCTGGCTCCAAAAACCAAGATGGTGACAGCCACAATGCCAAACTCAAGGCATTCTAAAAAATGGCAGTCTAAAAACCAGTGGGTGATGTCTCGATAGCTACGTCTATTATTTTATAGACTGTTTGTGCACTGAGCTGGAGAAATCTCAACATTTTCACAGGTCACGTGAAAAGTATTAACCAATTAGCTCCACAGGATTTGCTTCTGCCTTTCCATCTAAGGACGTCACAACATCAGGTTGAGAGGTCAGCCTGCTGTTAATGATTTACGATGCGGGAAATCCAGGAAATATATGCGGGAAATATCTTTGGTTTGACTTTGTGTAGTTTTGTTAGAGAGCACCATCATCGTAGTCATCGCTTCACACAGGTTTTAGTTGCTTAGTAATGGCAAACACAACCTCCCAAGCATCTTGGACAAAAGGATGAAAGCAGCATAGCTGGCATTCGCCTTGAATTTTTAGACGCAACCAGTGAACAGCCCCTAATGCTGTCTTTTTTAAACAGTGCTCTGCCTACAGCACATGGAAAAAGGTTCTACATTACTTCTAAATTATTTTATATATAATTTAGCTTATATGTTTTTCTCTGATTTAGATCAGGAAAAAGCTATCAAAGAATAAGTAAACAAGCCCTGAAATTCAGACTAACCATTCGAAGCCAACTTTCAGTTCTCAACACTTCTTGAAACTAAGGACTACTCACAACCTCAGCCTCTAATTCAGCATTTTCTACTTTATAGTAAAACCAAAAATAGAGAGTAATAAAAATAAAGAAAAAAAAAACATTTTTGTTGCAATTTTCAGTTTGTTTTCTTACAGCTGTTTCAAGCAGCCATTTCCATTGATTTACTGCAGCCAAAAAAGTCAAGGGCATGTATAACAATTTAAAACACCTTCAGACTTGCTGGCATTATGAGCACTGCTTGTGAGACATTCAGCACAAACAAAATGTTAAGTGTGACACTCCAGTGATGAATGTAATGAATTTGTATTTCTTGGTGCCTGTGGTGAAAAACAACTTTTCTCTCTGCTTAATTTTTTTCAAGTATGGACACATTACTGTGAACTTCCTTTTGGGGATCTAGAGACTATTGGTACCTTTGTATAGTCTGCACGTGAATATCTTGTGTACTAGCATGTGTGTTTTTTTGTGTCTGAACCTACACGTTCTTAAATAATGTCGAAAATAACTATTTTAAAGATATATTGTTGGGACACAAATTGCAGATTGCTGTTTTTACAGGAATGGAGATAGTGGGTTTTTATAGTAAGTGAGGAAGTGAATGGTGTCCTATTTAATTGTGAAGGGCTATTCATCACATTATATATTACCTCTGTGATTGTCTGCAAAAAATATAACTGCAAGGTTTATCATCAAGGTTCTGAGTGTTAACAAAGGCTTGTGAATGCCTCTGCTTTGCAGCATAATTACTATTTCATTTGCACATGATCTGATGTAATTTGCTATATATATATAAAGAAGATTAAGAATTTAATTATAAGATGATTTCACTACTCTGTCTCTGGTAAAAAGCAAACTATGATAATTAAATAAAATTTCAAACAGATTTTGAATCAAATCTCTGACACACTCTGGAATACAAAGTGGATCAAATGATACCATTGACTTTCATGGTCTTTTTATATTCCATTTGCCTGATGGAGGCAATAAACTGAATATGAAATCAAGTGAGAAAAGCAGTCCGATTACATTTCTCATTAGGATTATGTTATGTACATGGCAATCTTACTGTCCTGACAACATATGTCCTGCCTTATTGTTGTTTAGACAGTGGTGAGCCAATGAAACACAATTCCGGGGGTCCATTTGGTTTACAGGTTAATACATCTAAAGACTTATAAGATGCCAAAACACTGCATAACGGTTTGTATTTACACAGACAGGATTTTAAAACTCTGCTTAATCTTTCATCGTTACGATTGTGAGGTGAACAGCAAAAATACAGCATTTAGCAAACTTAAATGAGAGGGCTGCATTTTTTTCATGCTGGTCTCAGATTGATCTGAATAGCTGCTGCTAACTGACAATTCATATATCATGAAAACTTTCTAACATAAAGGAGCATTCAAGGTAAAACAGTGAAAGGTAACTGACTTTGCAATGAATTGTAGAGGTCACATTATATAAGCAATCCACAATGAGGTGTTCTGATTCATATGAAAACAACAGAGAAGGTGAAGGTAAAGACCACCATGATGGAAAGCCAAAGCATTTCCTTCATGCATCACAACAGCTAAGAGTGAATTAGTGCTTTAATACTGTGGTCAGCGACCACAGAAAAAGGCAAAAGGCATGCTTTTTCAAATTGTAATCCACTTTTTTTAAGTGTGTTTATAGCTGGTTTAATGTTAGGGTGCTTTCAGACCTAGAGTTGTCTTGCTTTGGTCTGAATCAGGGACTAATTTTGTTCAAAGTTGTATAATCGCCTAGAGTTGGTTCGTGTTCTCACGGCAGCATTTACAAGCGGACCAGATCAAATGCCTTGTGTGAGAAAGCTGCTCTTGATTGGTCAGAATTTCCACGCTGGAAAAATCCAGGAAATAAAGAAAACATTGAAGAAGAGTACACTTGCAAGATAAATGTGACACTTTCTAATGTCACAATGGAGGGACAACTACGCAGGTTGATTTTAGCGCTGCTCATCGTGGACTATATTGCTGTCATTGTTCATTTGAGTCAAAGCATACAGTTTGAAAACGAGGCGCGGCTCCAACTAGAAAACAATGTTTTGATGCATTGGATGTGCTGAATGTGCATATTAAGGCAGTACAGGAGGAGGCGCACATTAATAATCCTCCAGGACTGTAACATGCTCATGTTTAACCCAAACAATGTGTCATGTGACTGCAGTTGGTTCAGATCCAGGTCGGAACACGTTCGCACCACAAACAAACCGCAAAAGACTTTGTAAAGTGACCAAAACCTTCGTGAAGGCTGGTGTCTTTTGGTGCCCACCCAAATGCGATTGCTGTGTTCACACCTACCCAAACAAACAGTTAGGGGGTAAACAAACTTTTTGATCGAGCTGAACCAAACAGAGCAGGTGTGAAAGCACCCTAAATTTCACCAGTGAGAGTTGAAGAAGTTTTACAATCGTTTACAACTGGAGTAAGATATTAGCAGTATGATTCAACAGGCAGCTGATGTAAACAGCTTCTTAAAAAAATAAAACATAAAAAAAAGAAACATTTTATTCAGAATAAAGTCAATACTTTGATAAACACAGTCCTGTGTAAATGTCAGTGAATGATCCACTTAGGGGTCTTTTTGGAAGAAGAATTGAACAGAACATGACTAATTACAGCCAACCCAGTAGGGAGACTATTCATGAGCTAGGAGCTTTTTTGAGGTTGACTAACTCTACAAAAATTGCATTATTCTTTTTGACTGTGCAGCCACCACTTAATTTGTGCCATCAAATTAATTGAAATGTTGGCAAAAGCAAAACACCCTTCTATCTATTATTGTAATTTGCAAAGAAATGTGGAAATATTTCTGTTCTTTTGCCATCATGATAAGGAATGATAAGAACTGCCTAGATCAATATCTGTGTGCTGAGTTCATCCTGTAATGGTGCTTTCCTTCTTTTTAGAGACTTCTTTTTCTTTTAAAAACTGTGGAATTGTGAACACTGCTCCATCATACAATTCATGCTGATGTTGTGTTATTTAATTTCAGCAAATCCTGGGTTATTCTTTCCTAAAGTTTATCATTTTGTCAATGAAAAAAGATGCATTATTATTGATTATCTACGCGAGAACAAGGGTAACAACAAGGCTTTGTCTGAAATCGTTCACCATATACTTGTTTGTCATTTTGTACTGTAGTGGAGTCCAGCTGTGCAGTGAGGGTACTATTTTAATATTCCACAGTATGACATGAAAATTTGAGACCAAGGAATGGTAATCAAAGGCACTTACTGCATCACTGCTATTACTTTCAACAAAGAGCCATGACCAGAATAATGTCATATATTTCCCAATCAACACACTATACAGCCTGTATTGTGAGCGATTTCTGACACAAACTTTCAATTAAGTTGTTTTCTGCCTTCTTCTTTCTGTGTTCCTCTGCCTACTGAGAAGCTTATTGCTTGCCTTCTGTCTTTCTGAGCCCTACATACACTCAGTGACCCGGAAAACAGACCCCTGTTTATTACCTTGAGCTTCTTTTTATACAAATGTTAATTTAACTATTCCTTTGGTGTCCTTGGACTAAGACAGGATGTCTTTTTAAAAGAGGTATAGTCTGTATTATTGCACACACTATTCAGTTGCTTAAGCTGCAGGTTTACATCATGGCCGGATGTCAGATACACTTTTTGTGTGTGCTGAATGTTTTGTATGGTGACCCTGACAGCTTACTGTACCGTGTATTAAGAAAAACACATACAAATAGACACAACACAAGCAGATAAAGAAACATCTTAATCAATATGACCACCAATGTGCAGCACTTAGAAAAAGCACTGCAAAACCACTTTGTTGTTTTTGCCATGGTTTGTTGTCTATCAAAGTATTTAAGTCACTTTTTTGTCAGGGGTGTTGGAAAATCACCTTAAGTATAAGTTTTATACAGTGGTAATAAAAAAGTGAGTCCCAGCTTTTGCATCACTTTTTGAAACACTGTCCGTTGTGTTGCAAGCCTCTTGCAGTGTTTGTTCTAAATGCTGTGCACAAGTCATCAAATTGGTGAAGATGTGTCTTCATTAGCAGCTGGTGGCCACAACAGCTCATGAAAGATCCGTTACCAATTTATAAAGGTGTCCCCCAACACTCAATTCTTGAGTGTTTTCCAACACTATTCAATATTCATATCAATTCCATAACCCATGTCGTCGGCAACTCTCATATCCATCTTTATGCTGATGATACTATTGTCTATACATCCAGCTCCTCTTTTACCACTGCCTTATCTGAGCTACAAATTAGCTTTAGCAATGTTCAGCATGCCTTCTCTGATCTTCATTTAACACTGAACATAAACAAAACAAAATATATGATCTTCAATAGAAATCTCCCACAAATCGATTGCCCCACCCAATTTTTCGCACTGGACGTCTCCGAGATTCAGCTTATCAACTTCTATAAGTACCTTGGTATTTGGCTTGATTGCTCGCTCTCTTTCGAAACCCACATTAGTTCTCTGCTCTCAAATATCAAATCCAGAATAGATTTTCTCTGACTTTTGGTTAAAATGACAGTCCTTCCTATCTTAGCCTACGGTGACGTAATTTACAGATCTGCCTCTAAAACCCTCCTCCATAAACTGGATACCATTTACCATGCTGCCCTTTGTTTTGTTACCAGAGCCCCTTCAACACTCATCACTGCAGCCCTTTATTCCCTTGGAAACCGGCCCTCTCTTAACTCTCGCAGACAAACACACTGGTTTCTGTTGATCTATAAATGTCCACAGCATCTTCACTCATTACTCAGTATTCATAACACTAGTCGTGGTCTTCGTTTCAGTAGCTCCATCAACCTGCTCATCCTCAAAGTCCATACTACTTTTGGCCGTTCGTCATTTCAGTTTTCTTCAGCAAATGACTGGAACCACTTGCAACAGACATTAACACTCAGTTCACTCATCTTTTAAAAATCTAGTGAGGGAAACTGTGATAGCTGCGCCTGTTTTTAGTTATTTTTCGTCTATTTATGTTATAATTCAATCTGTTATGATTGTTATGTTTTTGTATTGTTTGTGGATGTAACCAATTTTTTTGTCTGTCCTGTCTTTTGTGCTGTTCTTATCCAGGTCATCATTGTAAATGAGAATTGGTTCTCAACTGACTTACCTGGTTAAATAAAGGTTAAATAAAATAAAAAAAAAATAAGAGTTGCATTGAATTACATTATGATGCGATCAAGCTCTGTTTAGTAAACTAAATATTGGGAGAAGGGAAATTACAAGGTTACTATGATGTGTTCAATATAATCTTGTAAAAATGTAGTTTCTGGTGAGAAACCTGAATAAATAACGTTGTTCAAAGTAGAAATTTGTTTATGTTTTCACAGCAATATAAAATGGACATCAGGGAGGGAATAATTATATACTGCATATAGTAAAAAGAAGCCTCTGAATTAGAAAAGGTTGTTTCATAAATCTGTCTAATTAAATTAATCAATCATTAAAGACATCAAAATTCATGGGTGGGGTACTGATGGACATATGTTAAGTCACAGAACAAAACCTGAAAATCTCTGAAGCTTGTGTTAACCACAGACCTTATTCCAGGCACCAAACCAAAAACCCATTCAAACAACTCATTGACTTCAAGATGAGGGAAGTGTAAGCGCAAAAATTCTGACTCATTACCGGTTTTAGGATTCATTCCTGCACCCTCCTTAGAGGTTTCGGTCATTCCTTTGGGGATACATAAAATCCATGAGTGGATGAACCTGAGCTGTTCTGATAAGCTGTTAAGCCGAGCTCTGGCATCAAGGTTTTGACCTCCAGCATTACATGGGCCCAGCGTGCAGCAGTTGAAAGCCAAGTGTCTCTCACAATTATCCACCAAGGGCAGCCACCCACCCTGCAGTCCCAACAGTAATCACACCTTCACATTACATAAGAGGAAATGAATGGTTGTCTGAAGGAACAGAGGCTACATTTCTCTGGTCACTGAGTGTATAATTCCCTTGTTTATTTTGTTAATATGTCGAGTATTGAATCAATGGGGAAAAAAGGTTGTGGCTCTGTTTATGCGTTTATTATTGTCATTTCTGTCCTGCCTTTGTATAAAGAGTTATATCAATGTGCCCAAACTGTGAGAAGGTGCATCTGTGTTTTTGTTGAGAGCAAAATGTCCAAATGGGCATTAATAAAGATATTGGTCTTGACTTGGTAACAATAAAGTACTAAAATCTCTCTCTGCCACAGTAATCGATTGAGTGTAAACAGAGCAGAACAATCTAAAGTGACTATGTGACGCATTGCAGTTTGCAGTAATTAGTGTGATTTATTTGTGAGCAGCTCCTTTGGGACTTTGTGAGAGATCAGAAATTTAGTGGGCATTAACTTTTTTAAACCACTGAGTCATTACATTAAAGAGGAGCGTCAAGGAATATACCAGGGTACATATCATTTCCTTTAAGGTTGGGTACTCTCTCTTTATTATTATTTTTTTATTACTTTTAACAACCAAAAAGCCAACGCATTCTCACTCCAAACTCATCACATATCGACGTTTGGTCATGGACTTTCCATGTCGAGATATGACGTGAAAGGTACCCTGGGTGCCTTGGTTGTTGACGTTCTGGGATGCCGTGTCTCTTACATGCATTGTCTGTTTTCAAAATACACTTCTGTTTTCACTGGAAATGTACAGTGAGCATACAGTCTCTTTCAAAATGAACGCACTGTCAGTACAACTCAGTGAAGCAGTGTTTTTTTCCTTCAAAACCACAAGCACATGATTGGGTTTAGACAACAAAAGTATGTGGTTAGGTTTGGGTTAAACTTTAGCTCACCGCTAAACAATAACATCGACCAGCAGCGTATCATCCCAATGTGAAAGGACGATTTTTTTCATTAGTGTTTGATGCCAGAAGTCACTGACCAAGCACTGACAACTTCGGAGTGAGAACAGGTTGAAAAATTACATCTGACAATCACAACTGTGAGTGGCTGATAGAAAATACTGCTTTCAATGAGTTGAGGTTACAGCACATATACACATTACATACATATACTAGGGACGTCAACGTCTAACCATTAATTGGTTAAAGGGCGAAAACATTTTTGGCCAGTTACACACGTCGGTCTATGGGTCAATTTTGCTACCACCCAGGTCTGGTGGGAGCTAGCTCGCTAGCAGCAGCGCTCATTTGGCCATACCACTAGTAATGCCATCCCGACCTAACAGCGTGGCTGTGGAAACATTGTGCCAATTAAAGTCACATTTTTAGATTTTTTTTTAAGGAGTTGACATTGTTGAAAACTGCACAAATATTTGGCACAAAATATGGGTTATAAGTAGCTTCAATTAAAAAATGCTTAACTAGTCAGTCAAAAACATTGTTGTTATTATCTCTCCAGTTTTTAACTCACTTGTTTGTCATAAGAATGTATCTGGTTTGGTTAAACTGCTGTTGGACTCTGTCAGTTGGACTCCACTCATAGCCAATATTATGTTGTTAACTTTGCTCAAAGCAACTGACATGCTCAACTGCAGGTTATCAACAGAAAATGTGTAATGGTGACACAGATTATGGCTTTGAAAATACTGGTGAAGGTTTAAAATACTGCATGCTAAGTGTGCGAGGAGCAAGTCCAGAGTTCAGATGAATTGTATAAAGAAGGAGAGGTGGAACGGATGGTTGGGGCGGCTTATTGTGAGAAGAGGCTTCACTGTAGAGAGGGTTCAGCCGTAGTAACGCAGCGCTGCACAGATGTCAACCAGTGCACAAAGACAACAGAAGACCCCTGTAAAAAAGATGTCATCTGTTGTAAGTCATGCTCTGATTCATTTCTTTCTTCAATGATTATTTAAAAAAAAAATCCAATGATGTTTTTGTTTGTTAACACAGATCCATGCCTCAAAAAATAAAGTAGATCATGTGATGCCAGTTTAAACAGCATCATAAAAACATAGGGCTTACTTCACTGCAAATCAGCAATTTCATTTTCATAATTTCAAATAAAGTCCAAGGTAATTTTCAAGGCATCTCCTAGGATATCTTTTTCTGGTGTCTAAAATGTTTCTTCTTTAATATAAACAGACAGGATTTTGCCAAAGTATTGAGTATTATTGTCACCATAGGCTATGTTTAATATAATGCCATTAGTCAAGTCATACTGGACAGATCTAATATGCTTAATTATATGACAGTGTTCAAGACTAGATTAAAAAAAATCAGGCAGAAAAATAGACATGATGTGTGGATGAACCTGAGTTTTACCTGGGTCGCTGGCTGCCAAGGTGAAGCCAAAGATAACACAAATGTCAATATCAATTATCTCTTACTGGGAATCCCTATTGGAAGCGAGGCGTAAGCAAAATGTGAGTTGTGCGAAAGCATTCGATCATCCAATCCACACTGACTGCAGCTTCTTTAAAAGTCTCAGCTGTCTATCAGCAGCAGCTGACAATGCTAACCTGCCATTACCAAGCTGACTGACAGCAGAAATTTAATAGTTTCATGTCTGCGCCATGGGTAGAAATCAAAAGAGTTTTTATGTATGGATTAATCCATTTAATTTCCCCGCCCTCCATAGTGAGTGTGGGGAATCTGCCTGGGAGCCTTGATCAATCAGGCTGTTTCAATCAATGCATTTTCTTTTCTTGCACTGGGTAAACTAGAATACTTAAATATACCAGTGACACGAAAAATGAATCTCATGCATGGAATAAAACTCATAACATAGCACTGGGCTGAGACATGACATCATTTACGCCACCCACATGAGCTAATGATCAGCTGGTCCCACCAACTATGCATAAAACAGTTGAATGCTATTCAGCGGTGGCTGCTGCAGGGCAAAATTAGTGTGTAAAATCTAGATATATGACAGTGTGCTGTAAGAATTTGTTCTTAATGACCTGCCTGGTCAAATAAAGGTGAATGAATGAATGAATGAATGAAATAGTTACATGTAATTAAATTACAAAGTGCATGTTGTACTGAAAGAAAATATGTAATTAAATTACAGTTAATAATAAAAATATTTGTGAATACGAAGGAGCTGCATCTGCATATCTTCTCTTTGATAAAAAGGTTTATCTGTAGAGTATAACACTTTTTAGCTTTATTGCCAGTTTAAAACTTTTGTTAGAAAAGTAATCAAAAAGTAATGAAATTTTTAGATTTTAAAAGTAACCTTTCCAACACTTAAACTTAAGTAAATAAACTGGGTTTATTACAGTAAATAAAGTTGGTTTACCTACTTATTTGTTGAAATAATGAGTTAAAAGAAGAAATGTAGGAAAGTGGTAGGGCACACATAAGTTTTACCTCTACTTACTCCTTTTTGGACACTGTTATCTTCGTCTTGTTTGTTTTTTTTATTTCTGGTTTGAAATAAAGTCATTCATTCATTCATTACACGTTAATCTTCTTAATTGCTCTTGAGATATTTCAGTCTGAACCAGAGTGGTGGACCAACTGATTAATATTGTCAGCCCTAGAACCACGTTGCCAGCAATCTCAAAGATTGTATCACAATCAATCAAGGCATTTTTGACCTGATTGGGATCTGCTATATTGAGCTCGCTGCATCCTTAGTTTTACGTTATCTGTCACACAGGTTGTTTTACTTGCAACGCTTTCGTGCACAGCAACACAAGTGAGGTGTCATCAACTCCAGAACTGAGGAAGCCCCTTGGACGAGAGGTGAAGAAAACTCAAGGTGTCTTCAAGAAACTCAAGCAAGTCTGTTTGCCTACGACAAAGCACTTAGGATTACCATGACCTGGATGACTGAGAATCTTCACCAACATTTCATCAACTCTCCAACTCTCTGCTGTCTGTCCCTCTTCCACTTCCCTAAGCTCTGTGTTGACAGAGCCTCTTCTGTGGCGCAACATTACACACCATAAACAACAGAACAAAGCAGTAAAAGACTGTTTATTTGTGTCACTTAACGAAACTATAGGCACTAGTTTCAGTTCAGCTTAGTGCGAGAGTCTCTTGTATTTTGCGTTCACTTGTGGTGCATGGTGTTTCAACGTCCTGAGAGACGGGGGTGCAGAGCTAATGACAACCACACTGAGTAATATATTAATGTAGCCAAATCTGCACAAGAGATGTACAGACAACAAAAACAAACACTCAGTGAAGTACAACTCACTCAGGCCAGGCTGCACCAAAGCAACAAACACAGGACAATACTCACTTAAACGAAGAGAGACATTCACTCAAGACAACAAGGCCACTGATTAAAGAGAGGGCTGGTTATTTTATATTTGATTATTTGTTTAACAAAAAGCAGAAAGAGAGAGAAAGAAAGAAAAAAGTAAAAAGAAAATTATTAATAAACAGGGAATTTCTTTCTTAATGCATTTCAGAGCAATCATTGAATTGATTTTAATTACTTTAATGCACTTGAAGTGTGCACTGTGCAGCTGTAGTATCTTGGAAAATAAAAGGACTGGGACTCAGTGTAAGCACTCAATATTAAATGAATTAGTTTGGGGGCATACAACCTTGATTGGGGCATTCCTACATCAAACATTTGGCGGTTCAAGCCTCTTAAATGTGAGAATTTGTTGCTTTACTATGTAGCCATGTTACACTCTAAACTGACACAAATAATAATGTGTAGATCTGTACACACTGCTTTAATTTGGGTGGTTCCACACAAAAAAAAAAAAACAGTCCACACATGTGCATATCTCTTAACACTGACTGAGTGATTTCTGTGCATGACTTCAAAGCCATCCAGATGTCTGTGTATTACCTTAAAGAGGAGAAATAAAATGAGGGTAGCAGCAGATGTCCTTACACAGCCTCTCCTCAAAACACGCATCCACATTGATTTTCAATGCAGCTGGCTCACTTGTATAGTTTGTACAGGGCATGAGGTTTTATATGTTTGGCAGCAAGCTGTTTTCCACACAGACATCTGCATGAATCTCATAGACATTAGCAGCTGATAAAATAAAAACAAAGAATACATTTGCCTTAAACTGCATATTCAGGTTGTTTTTCAGATAAAGCAAGCAACATGAAAATGTTATCTTGGGCTCTGAAAATCAGTAATGTTTATTTTCACTAATTAAGAGACTAAACTAAAAGATTTATCAAAAAATAACTGGAAAATTAACTGCTTATAAAGATAATATTTAGATGCTGCCCATGTCGCAGCCCATACACAGTGTTGAACCATGATAGCGAGCTGTCTTTCCAATAGCGAGTTTAGTCTGCCTTTCCCCGTGCTAAATGTCTTTTTGTCTGAGCATAGAAGCAGTGTTGAACAGAGCCATTACACCCCGATGACCATAATGGTCTGACTAGAATAATGTTATTCTGCCTACGTGGTTTTAAAATCCCATGACTCTGAGGATTCAGCGGTGTGGCCTTTGACCACCTGGTGCCTCAGTGACAACGAGCGGCAATTTGTCAAGAGCAGGAGAATGAAATCAAACTTGAATGCATTTATCTGGAAGGAATTAACATGTCCTCTGCCTGCACAGATTTCCTCTGGGTGCTCCAGTTTCTTTCCACAGTCCAAAGACATACAGGTTAGAATTGAAATCCCTATTGTCCATATGTGCAAGAGTAGATTTGACAGACTGGTGAACTGTGATAGAATGGTAAATTGCCCAGAATGTGCTTTTTGATATTGCACATTTCTGCAAACCACAGATACCTTACATTTGTACTTTATTATGTAGCAGATACATTAAACCTTTACAATTCAACAATGCTGTGGTCAAAGTGTGATTAGGTTTAGGCACACAAACCCCATGGTTATGGTTAGGAAAAGGTGATGTTTGCCATCAGTGTCTCTGTAAAAAAAATCAACCCCCTTTTGTGGCACAATCTCAGCAGGAAATTCAGCAATGTCTTGTTAAGAAGAGCCGCTTTCATGCCACCGTCCCGACAGGAAATGTGGCAATGTCTTCTTAAAAAACAACTCTTTTTGTGCCACTATTCCCAGAGGAAGAACAGTGAAGGGGCACTTATAAATACCTACATTTGGTGGCTAAAAAACTGCTGGAAACACAGTGACAGATCGACAGTTCACACCATCTACCATCCCTTCATTTCCCGTTGACAAAGTCAGCTCATATACTACGTCACTTTAGAAACGTTAATAAAATACATATGAATAGTTACAAATACATCATACACTGCAAACATTTTCCTATGACGACAGCGTTGTGCTGGGATAGGCTCCAGCCTGTGACACTATATTTGCTCAACACTAACAAGCTGATGTTTCGCAGCTATAATGTTCACCATGTTTACCATCTGACTTTAGCTTGATGCTAACATTAGCCAATTAGTGATAAGCCCAAAGTACACGTGAAGATGACAGAAATGTCATTATTTGTGGGAAGACATCATAAACCAAAGTATTGGACAAATTCAAATTTCGACCTGTTGATAGTGCTACACAAAAAGTTAGAGGATCACCAACATTAATACAACTTATCCCAAGGAAGACATGGATGTCTGTACATATTTTCATGGCAATCTAAATCTTTTCAAAAGTTGCTGAAACATTTCACTTACAACGACAAGAGGAAAAGTTTGGATTCATCTTCTGGGACCTTGAATGTCTATACAAACTTTTGTGGGAATCAGCAGTTGATAAAATATTTTAGTCAGGTCTACCAACCATGCTGCCATCTCTGGAGCCTAAAAACTGATGTTTTTGGACAATACAATATAGCTGGCTATATTCCCATCAATATATTTAGATTATAATATATGACTGTCGGGCTACACTAAATAACAACACAGATTAATCACTAGAGCTGATGACTGCTGCCCCACAGGTTTAAGCATGGCTTGAGTAGGCTTTAAAAAAGGCAATGCAGCAATGCCACATAAATGGAACTGCCAGTTCCTTAGACTGACCTTGTAGTGGCTGTGCTATCAGATGGAAAATAAAAACTGTGAGGTGTTTTTTTTTTGTTGTTGGCTCATCATCAACACGTCTCTTTTCTAAAAGCACTTAGCGCTGTGCAGTAGAACATGACCGCAGCCAATGAGTTAACTCGTCACATAACAGCTGAAGCAAATATGTCTGCACGAGGCCACTCTGTCAAAAGCATTTCTAACCGCATTTCATTAGAGTCAGTCATTTCTCAGCGCTACATAAACCAAACCACAACACTGCGGAGAGAGAAAGCTGCCACGAGTCAACCAGTCTCCCTGAGGGAAGAGTGTTGGGACAGATGGAAAAGCTAAAGAGGCCACAGTTAACTGTGCCAGATGTACAGATATTGTCCAGTCATGCCTGTGGATACTGCACTATGACGCCACAAAAAATGGGATTGTGAACACCTATGCCATGCAATGAATAACACTGATAATTTTACTATTCAGCCTTTGTGTGTTTTGGAAATATTTTTAACATAGTTCAGGGATCCAGACAAACTTTTCCACACTGGGTCGCACCAGCACATAATTTCATCACACCCTTTTTTTCATTATCATTGTTTAAATATTTTTTTTATCTGATAGCCAAAAAAATTTATTTAAAAAATGCACTACCTTGGCTCTGATGCAGCTGCCTCTCTCTCTGCAGTCACCACTCTGTGGCCTCACTAAATATCCCACCCATAACACTACCTGGTTGGTTACATGTCACAAGAATAGCCTTTCAACACTGCAGGCTGCCGTGTCACTGATGGGTAAAGACGAACGCAGACAGACTTGTTGCTCTAATGAGGGAGCAGAGCTGCAGATATTGCTAAAGTTGTAATAAACATCACAATCGTTTACTCTCAAGTTGCAAAAACACCCAGTGGTAACTTTATGCTGTTAGTAATAGTAGTTGCTGGATGTAACTCGTGTGGGGAGGACGATAACTGCAAGGAGAGGAAGACAGAGTGAGACATTGCCTGGACGCAGCAAGAGATGTGACCAGTAGGGGTGTGCCATATCATCTCGTTCCTGATAATACAGGTATAATTTTTGATCAGAAAAATTCATACTGTGATGCTCGCGATATTTCAACTTGTTGGCATACTCACATTATACTACCACAGCATCAACAAGCATGGCATGGAGGGAAATTACATCTGACTCCATGATGGTTCCAAAAAGAGGAGCAGCTTCAGTAGTGTGGAATAAACTGTGGCGTCCTGAATGTTTTATGAACAGCCCCGGACTTCTCAGACTCTTTTAGTGACTTATCCCTCAGAGGGAACTCATTCAGCAGCTCCTCTGGCAGCAGCACAGCGTCTCTCCCTCTCCTCTCTCGCCATGTGCACACAGGAGTCGGAGTCGTTAAGTGATTTTGTCCTAAACCTTTGGTAATGTAAACCTACGTGACGCTCGCAGCTCAACAAAAAATAAATAAATATAAATATAAATATATATATATATATAGATAGATATATATATAGATATAGATATAGATATAGATATAGATATAGATATAGATATGTATTTGCTGTAGATTCTATTTTGTTGTGCTATTAATATTGTATACAGAATCTCAATCTCACTCTGAGTTACTGGTGTTGTTCACAAACTAAAGAAGTGAGAGATCATTTTTGTTTTTACTGAATATTTGAAGGCAAACTGTAAAACTATCACTTACTTTGTTGCAACTCTATGTTCTTAGATTAAAAAATATACATTTTTTTTTTTTTACAAATGTCACATTGTCAAGGATATCGTTATCAAAAAAATACCCTGAAACATTGTGATATTATTTTATGACCATATCGCTCACCCCTAGCGACTAGTAATTAAAAATGCAGTGTGAGGACAATACAGACATTTTTACACCAGACGCAAACGTGCTGATGCACATTCAGCTCACATTGGACCCATTATATAAGTCAGCTGTAACTTGGTCACTGTTAGTAGAGACTTCTGGCTGCATTATGCACTCGTATGAATGCAACCATGTGAAATTTTATGCCCACTCACAAAAACTGTCTCATATCCCACATTTGACTTTAAGGCAAACAAGCAAATTGAAACTTTTCATACTCTTGAAAAACTCTCTGCTTACTCAATTGCTTGCACAAAATGAGCTGACCTGTGAGCCCTACACATCTGTGCAAGTGTCTGCAGTTTGGTACATTTTGCGTAAAGCCATTCTTCTACAAATCAAGAGCTCAACCAGAACACAATGAACTCATAAAAACAACTTGACCGGAAAAACTTGAAACTTGTTCAGTCTGAAAAATATATCATTCACTTCGAAGAGTAGGAGTTATGCCTTTCATCATTCTATCACAGGCTGGGATATTTGTCATGATCCAAGGCTGACTTTTTATTTTGGCAAAACTGTAGCAATAAAAATTGAATGTACTCATGTATTAGAGAAGAAATTTCTATGGATGTTTCTATAATCTGAGAATACTTTTAGTTAAATACCAAAACACAGGTTATCAGTGTTTAATAGAAAAATAATCACTGGATATAAATTAGCCTGAACTACAGCACATCTCACAAAACTACTGTATGACCTTGAGATAGTCACCCACGCGCTCATCTCCTCCTGTCTGGACTACTGTAACTCTCTGTACACCAGTATCAGTCAGTCCTCTCTGTCCTGTCTCAAATTGATTTAGAACGCTGCTGCCAGGCTCCTCACAGGTACCCGGAGGAGAGACCATATCACATCTGTTTTGGCCTCTCTCCACTGGCTGCCTGTAAAGTTCAGATTTTAAGGTTCTCCTGTTTGCTTACAAAGCCCTCAGTGGTCTGGCCCCATCCTGCAGCTCAGACCTCCTAACCCCTAATTCTACACTCAGGTCCCTCAGGTCAGTTGACCTGAGGCTCCTGGCTGTCCCACGCTTCAGACTCAAGCTCAGGGGTGATCGTGCCTTTGCTGTGTCTGCCCCCAAACTGTGGAACAGCATCCCCATCCCAATCAGATCTGCCTCCTCCATTGTCTCATTTAGGTCCAGGCTCAAAACCTACTTTTATTTATTAGAGTTTGAGTCTCATTGATGTGGCTTTCTCTAATGCCTGCCTGTGTGTGTTGTAGGGCTGCCCCTTAATAGTCGACCAAACGTTAGTGGGCCAGGAAAGCCATTAGTCGGCAGGATTTCATTGGTCGCTTAGTCACAGAAAAAAAAAAAAAAAAAAAAACCAAACAAACATTAAACTCTATTAGGAGCTGCGCCTTGTCAGAATAAATCAAAATCTATTTGACTGGATCATTTGGGAATTTGATTTGAAAGGACAGACACAGGAAGTGGCCACGCTCAGCAGTCAGACAGGAGTCAGGTTACAAACCAATCACAGCCGACAGATATCTTTCCCTTCTTCTGTAAATATTCAGTCTGATAAATACGGAAAAGCTGATCATGTTAGTGCAGGGCTACCCAGAGCTTTATATCTGTCCCACCGCCAACAGCGTCTGGAAGAAGATCGATCCTGCACTGTTTGTTAAGGTTGCTTTGCAACCTCGGACGCAACCTGCCACTGTACTCTTGAAAGCCGGCACCAAAAAGGCACAAGAGAAGTGCCCAGCGCCCAACCTCGCGTTTTCCAGGTAGTTAAAGATGCAGCATGTGTACAACCCTAATTTCCAGGGCTGGTACCTGCGGTTATTCCACAGGCTAGTTAATAACATGTCGGGCAGGAAATCCAAGGTGTGGGATCATTTTGAGAAGGTGAAGGACCAACCCAAGGTGATATGTAAACTCATCTTCATTGGTCCACTACAAACATGACGTATCATGTGAAACATGGAAGTAGCTACATGCCCATTAGCCCACAGCGTCATTAACAGGCGGCTCGCTCAGTGTGTGACGTGCACTTGGAGACAAAATATAGGCCTGTATTAATGAAGGTTCATTAGTACGGTTTGTATTTCTCTGTAATGTAGCACAGTGTTAACAATGTTACTGAGACTATTCTTTCTCACACCTTCAACTCAAACCATTGTGTTGCCCCGCCCAAATATGTATAATTTGATAATTAAATTAATATCGTACCCATGCGGGCGACTAGTCGACTAATGGCCTTAAATGATGACTATTGATCAACTAGGAATATTACTGGTTGGAGGCAGCCCTAGTTTGTTGTGTCACTGAATGCATGAGCTGTGTACCTGACGGTTACGTTGCCTTTTGTGTATGTGTGTTTAACGTCTCATTCCTTTTGTACAGCACTTTGGTCAACGTGAGTTGTTTTTAAATGTGCTTTAGGCATAAATTTGAGCTGAGTATGATTTTGAGCTTTGTGGGGATAAATTCAGTAAAACATTTCGCTTCAGTTGCTGTGTAATTATCTCCCAACATGTACCTCAACAATTATCCCTGAAAACATTTTCTTTAGATCAGTAGTTTCCCTTCAGTAATTGAGACGACACAAATTACTTGTTTGTGAGACTACATACTGTAGACATAAAGCCACAGCCAACTTCCAGTCAGGCATGACATCACCCTCCAGCAAGCATACATTATACATAAACATTATACATAAATTCACCGTTGTTCTCAGTGCAGACGCCAGCGTGCCGTCTGAAGCCGTCTGTGTTCCTGGTCTGTTCATGAAACTGGATATTTTATCACAGAGAGTTTGTTCACTGTTCCCAAACTTGGTTTAATTTAATAAGTGGAAGTGGTTTTCTCAAAAGGGTTGTGCCAGGTCAGAACCCTGCAAGAAATTACAGAGTTTCCGAACTAAAGAAAAGGGCACAGCTGATGCTAATTGCAGCCTTCCACATAACAAACCCCACTCCTCCAAAGCACCAGACCTTATGCTGCTACGTTCCTGACCCTCACAGATGTCCTTTTGAAATTTGTGCTACCTGCTGTACTTATTATTCGACCTGACTTGAGGCACTTCTACTTTCTCCCCAAACAGCACAAAATCAGTCACTTGTGATCGACTTGTCTTGTCGAGGAGAACCATCTCGACCTGTTCTGACCTTTCCTGCAGGTCAGAAATTAATGAACGCTGATTCACTTTAGTTGTGACTCTGTGCAAGGACAACAGACTGCAGAGAAGAGAAGAAATTATGTACTTCCATAACTCACACACATTTTCATGGACTAAATTTCTAAACTTTTCCATAACTTTCAAAAATCCATCATATTTTTTTTTCTTGCCCCACTTGCCTGGCATTTCTTCAACATATCAGATACAAACTCAATTCAAACATAGCTTCAGCTAGCTGGCATACATGAAGAAAGAGAGGGAACACAGGAGAAAATGAAGAAACCTATGTCATAGTATGCAAAACAAAAATACAAAACAAAACATGGATACAAGAAACGTTATGTTGACACCTACAGAAAATAAATTTGATTAAGATTATCCATATAAGATTGTTGTAACAATTTCATTACACACAACAAAACCATGATTTCCATGACTTTTCCAAAACTTAATTTTTACTAATTCCATAACCTATCCAGGCCTGAAAAATGTGATTGTGAAATTCCATGACTTTCCCGGGTTTTTCATGATCGTAGGAAGTCTAGCTTGTCCTAGTGTTTAGATTTTTATCGTTGGGGTCCCCTTAGCTAAGACAAATTTTTGAATCTCACACTGTTTTATCTTCATAATCCTTTATCTTCAGACATCGCTTATCCCTTACAGCGTTTCCCCGAGATCAGCGATCCTTGGGCCTCGGAGTACCTTCTAGTGGGCCATCGGGTTACTGCAGTTACAATTGGTTAGATTAAGATAAAAATAATTTTGGGGGGTAATTTACCAAGCTTTTTTTTTGTTTTTTTTTATATTAATACGCTGAAGAATTCACACAAATAAAAACCATCAAATCAAAATGCATGATGAACGATGCTTCAAGTGCATGAGGAAATTTAGATTTATTTATTTCTTGTATTGTTTTTGTTTCATTTGGTTTTTGTTATATTTCTTTTTATTTATCTTATTGCATTTCTATTTCTGTTTATACTTTCTACATCTTCCTTCCTATTGTTATACATTGTGGGTGGGTGGTGGGTGTGGCTGATGTTCACTGTGATGCCCTGTAACTATGGCAAAATTTCAATGAAAATATACTTAAATAATAAAAATTTAAAATTAAAATGCATGACATCAGTTACCAATCATGTCTAAATACCACCACACCAGTCAGTACATCAGGTTCCCTCGACTGCAGCGACACAAAATGGATCAGTTTTTGAAACAAAAAAGTGATGTGGGAGAAAACCCTGAGCCAATAAAAGCTCCAAAGGGTAGATTTGGATTCACGATGGCAGGCAGAGATGCTGAGCAGAAAGTACAGCGTGTTGAATGTGGTGAAATCCTGTCAAATGAGGCGCTCAAACCATCGAAGCTCCAGGGACACTTACTGTAAACACAAAGCAGCCGGGATGTGATGGGAAGCCGAAAGAATATTTCCTAAGGAAATGGGACATGCCTCAGGCACAACAGAAAATCATCACAACATTAACTTTTTTTTTTTTTTTTTGTCATATTATTATTTCCTAATGATAGCAGGGCTCCATCTACCTTCTGAAGACTTAACTTAAAATTATGTGTTATTTCTTCCATATTACTGAGCAGCCACATTTGCTCTACCCATGACTGAAATATTGGTACAGTGGGTTTTTTATCAGTTTACAGTAATTGTTTTAATGGCTGCTAGGGTTAGGCGATATGGCCCTAAAATAATATCGCAACATTTCAGGGCATTTTTGTGATAACAATATTTTTGAGGGTACGACAAATTCGTAAAAAAATATCTTATTATTGATCTAAGAAAGTAGCAACAAATGAATTGATATAGTTTCAGTTTCCTTCAAATATTCAGTAAAACAAAAATGACCTCTCATTTCTTTAGTTTGTGAACAACAGTAACTCAGAGTGAGATTCAGATTCTGTATACAATATTAATAGTTCAACTAAATAAAATCTACCACAAATTACACATTTAAACAGCTCCCAAATACAAAAAAATGTCCCCTGGGATCTGAACATATAAGTCAACAGGTGATTTCCTTCTTTTAGTAAAATCCTAAACGATTGAGTTGGGTTTTTTTTTCCCACCTGGACCTTTATGCTCTGCCATTTCTCCTCTAATCATCACGCTGTAACCTGTGACAGGCTGTTATGATACCACAACTAACACACACTCACATATATGGAGTTTTTTGTTGAGCTGCGAGCGTCACGTAGGTTTACATTACCAAAGGTTTAGGACAAAATCACTTGACGACTCCGACTCCTGTGTGCACATGGCGAGAGAGGAGAGGAAGAGACGCTGTGCTGCTGCCAGAGGAGCTGCTGAATGAGTTCCCTCTGAGGGATAAGTCACTAAAAGAGTCTGAGAAGTCCGGGGCTGTTCATAAAACATTCAGGACGCCACAGTTTATTCCACACTACTGAAGCTGCTCCTCTTTTTGGAACCATCGCAGAGTCTGTAATAATTTCCCTTTCAGCAATGCTTGCTGTTGCAGCCGGTGACAGTATGATTTCAACATGTCAAAAGTCAAAATATCATAGATATCATAGATTTACAATATAAAATTTTCATATGATATTAAAAATTATTTCGGTATTGAATGAGAATGAGAACGAATGAGATGATATGGCCCACCCATAATGGCTGTCACTGTTAGAATCGGAAGATGATAGGAATGACTTATGTTTTCAATTTCAATTCTGGTGCTTGGGGGATTTGTATTTCGACAAATAGACTTAGCTACAGTATATAAATCTCATCCCAATATTGCTTTCGTTTTTTAAATACCCACAAGTATGGACCAAAATTAAAATCAATTTCAAAGCAATTCCTCCAGCAGTTACTGGCAGGTATTAACCCAATCTTCCCTGTGAAGTGTGATGCTGTAAAATTTCTTGCTCTTAGGTTCCATTTAAATTCACCCCAACTAATAGATCAGAAGTCCTCCCAAGTCTCCACAGAGCAGAGAGATTTCTTCTTATAATTTTGCATTCCAATTTCTTTTGGCCGCAAGGCTGATGATGTCTCCGTCTTTCCAAGACCTTCAATATTTTTGACTGCTTTCAAACATTGTATGGTTCACGCAACTTTACATGCTACAACTGAGAGGTTGTAGCATGTGGCATGTTTTTTTTAATTTGTTGTTTTAGGAAATAATACCACCATTTTTGGAAATGCAATACCTGAACTACACATGATGAAGCAACATTATTGCAACCTTAAATGTCAAGTTATTTTTTTCTTATCTATCCATTTATTATTTTCAAAAATGCATTCAATCAATTTTCCTTGTCAGTAAGCCCCCATGAAAGTTTTTCCTCTACAGACTGACATGTTTATTCTCTTTTTATTTGTCAGTCTGAGACTGAGTAGTACTTCCTAAAACAGTGATGGATGACATCCCTCGGCCCTGAGACAGCATGAAACCTTAATCCTAAAGACTGTTGCAATATTGAAGTTTTTTTTTTATCATATTTCATCATTCAGAAATCTGCTGGTACTTTTTTTGCACGGTCTTTTGGAGACATTCTTTGCAGGATTTTCCTTAAAAACAATGTTTTGACTCATGCAGAAGTAGTCTCTCTCAATCATCACTTATGACCCACTAGCAGTGTTTGGCGCTGTATTTTTCTGCAGAGACTGAGATTTTATGGCAGATTAACTGCGACTGGGATTTATACTTTACATCTCCCAGTAGACTTTTAAAATAAATGAGAGGTTGTGCAGAGTGCAGGTGGCAAACTGTATTTGGAACAGAGAACAAGAGACTGTGGGAATCTTTATTTCTTTCGTAAAATACAACACAATTCATAAGTGTATGATAAAAGTTTTGTGGGAGGAAAGTGGCAAATTACCAACAAACAAACAATAAGGTTCAGTAGATAAATCTTTCAAATTGTCTGCTTATGAATTTGAATTTTAAATTTGAATTTTATTAGCGCACAAGATGTGATTAAAAACAAGTATATAAAAATAAACATGGCAGGGATTATCGAGGAGAGGCATGACACCTGAAGGGGCTTATGGTATAAACCTCCCCTGTAGAATTTCAGATCTATTCTATTCCTAACAATATTCATGTATTTATGATATGTGGATTTCTATCATAATTATCATCTACATTTAGTTAAGACTGATACCTGTGACTTGATTTTTCTCCCAATGCCAGTCTCACTGCTGGCGTTAACTTGTTGATGTACTGTCAGTTTCTTTCTATTCACCAATAGGGCATAACACATGAAGATTTAACAAGTAGAGCAACTACGCTGTTTACATGGAAGTTTTTTAAGCATTATGTTTTAGCGAAAATGCACGTGTTTGGGAAGTACTGAGCACACGACTGGATAAATGAGACTTTGATCACACTGCACGAGCTGTGTGAGAGTTTGTACATGGATGTTTTGATATAGTTTTGCTGTTGTTAAACACGGTCTTGTATGACTTCAATTCATTAAGAATATTTGCCTTTTTTGGATTCTTTGTTCAACATGGAGGTAGTCAGGTAGAGATTGTCTACAAATGATGATTTAGGTGGAGTATTCCTTTCAAAGAAAAATAAATGAACCCCTTGTCCAACCGGCCAACAGTGCTCAAAGCTTAAGGAAAATAACCTCTGCGGAGTAACTTGCTCAACACTGATTGGTAATAACAACCATACAGTACAACTACAGTTAACTAATATGACTGATGACAGATGTTTTGATACAGTTTTGCTGTTGTAAAACGCCGTCTTGTACGACTTAAATTCATTAAGAATTTTTGCCTTTTTTGGATTCTTCGTTCACCATGGAGGTATGCAGGAAGAGCTGAGTTTTCCTCCTGAATTCGGTGGAACTGGGGGTGATTAGTTGATATACAAATGATAATTTGGGGGGTGAATTATTCCTTTCAAAGACAAAAACATAAGAGTAAACCTCTTGTCCAACCGGCCAACAAAGCTCAAAGTTTAAGTAATATAACTTCTGTGGAGTAACTTGCTCAACACAGATTGGCAGAAACACTGCACAAAACAACGAGAATTAACTAATATGCAGGCCCGCCATCACGGGGGGGTCAAAGGGTACAGATGACCCCGCTCCAAAGCCAAGGAGAGGCCCGTGAAAAGGTCTATGGTTGGCCTTTACATCGGATCAAGTACAACAATTTACTCACTGTCTCATACTACTGACAATACAGTTTATAAACGTAAATGTATCTTTATCACTAAAACACATTTCAACATGCCATCTGATACTCCCACCACCCCCCATGGGTACTGTGAAATGGAGCAGTCCACCTGATATGGGTCAGGTGTGCGATGCACAGAACTCACAAGCGCTGCTAATGTAAACACAGGAGGGAGACTGCAGCCTGTCAGTCAGAATGTCTCAGCAAAAATCAAGGACTCCTAAAGGAAAACAGAGAACAAGAGAATGAAAGGACCAGAGAAGCAGTGGACAAATGTCTGGGAAAAAAATGTGAAGAAGCAGCGGGTATGACAGGCGAAGCTGAGGGTGAAGAGTGAGGCAAATGAAACCTGCTGTAGCGGGCTCAGTTTTGAAGCTACAGTAAAAAACACAGGTATCATGTTGAACTAGAGGACCTGAGGCATCCATAGGTACCAACCATGGTATGCCAATCATTCAAACTGCAAACACCAATTTAAACAAACAAAGAGACAAAGACACCCAAAGATGGGACAGAGGCAGAATATACAACACAAGAAATTAGGGGCAATGTAGGAGGGAAATCCAAAAGCAATCCTAAATCCAAGGCAATCCAGAATCACCACTAAAGAGTTTAAAGAACATTACGCGTTGTATTGCATGTACTGATTTAATCCTATACTAATGATGCAAGTCAAAAAAGCCATATCATCCAGGAGCAGTATTATTTTGACTGCTTAAATGTGGCCAGCTGGGGAGTTGGTACGACACAAACGTAGATTAGCAGCGGAATAAATGTAAAATGGGATTGCTCCTGATGCAACACAGTGAAAACACTTACACAGATGTTTGTGTCTGCTAGATCTAATGGAGACTGAACATATTGCACATTTGAATAATCTCTTTTGCAGACTCAAATGGCCTCAGGGTTAGAGAGAGTGCATCAAGTGCAATGCCTGCTAGATTGCACAGCTAAATACAGGGGGAAACAAAACAAGAAAAATAAGTAACTAATTGAAATTAAACAAATCGTACCTTATCCAACACCGCCTGGGTGTTAAAGGTCTTGCTTTGGACAAGTCCTGGTGCTGCAGGAGGGTTTGATCAGGTCATAGAAACATCCTCCTGTGAGCATTCGCCTGTAAAGACATAACTACATAATGTAAGAGCAGTGGTATCACATCCTGTTCACTGACAACTGTCTAACACTTACCAAGTGACTGATGAAGGAAGATTTCAGAAAACTCTGAATGGACTGACAAGCAGTAAAGTGAACAAGCTGCACTTAAGTTGGTGGAGGGGAGGTCATATTCCTAGGTTCTCTTTTAGGGTCATAACAACTTTGAAACTGTGTTCCCTCAATGTTCACAGAAGTCTTTTTCCGAGACATCAGAAAGTATGGTTCTTTGTGTTACTTATTTCTACAAAAAAAAGAAAGTCAATGTCAATGAGATCAGAGCAGAAAAAATAGGCTCTGAATTCTTTATTATAGATAAAGTGAATTGACATTTCTTAGATTGAGATGAGCTGTTTTAGTTTCTGAAGTTAGATTCACCCAGTGAAAAACAGAATGAGTCTGATTGTAGGAATGTTTAAAAGTCCAGCACTGAAAAAAACCCTGTACTACTTCATCTTGACCTCCCCGAAGAAAACCAGACAGTCATCTGCCAGCTGCTGTAAGAATATTAAATAGAGAACTGGGGCTTAGGATGCTCATGAATCTCCCAAAGGTATCTGATCATCTTTGTGTTTTTTTTTTTTTTACAATAAAATCTTTTCTATAACAAATTATTTATTCCAGGTCACTTGTGTCCAGTAGCATTTCTAAGTTTAATTTACTAATTAAACAAATAATTAACATTAAGGCGAAAAGAGCAGAGGCGCTATGACACACAGCAAAGTCCACAGATGTAATGAGGGATTCTCTTGTGAGACCAGTGGTTCTCAAAATTCTTCTGATATGCTCTCCTTAAAGGATCCAACCCATCAAGAGCGGATTTGATTTTTATCAACCATCAGTAATACCGGGGAATTTAGTGAGAAAATTAGCTAAGTTGAATTTTAATGAAACTACCAACAACAACCAGGTGACAGTCTTAACCAACAGTGGTTACGCCTCACAACAAGAGGGGTCCTGGTTTGAACGCATGGTGGGTGCCCTTCTGTGTTGAGTGTGCATGTTCTTCCCATGTCAGCTTGGGTTTTCTAAATGGTTGTCTGTCTCTACAGTATGTGTCAGTCCTGTGATAGTCTGGCAATCTGTCCAGGGTGTACCACAGGGTGTCTACAGGTATCAGACAGTTAAACTTATGCTTTTTAAGACCTGTTTAAGACACCTTTTTACCAAATTTAGGACAGATTTAGGGCGGCACGGCGGTGTGGTGGTTAGCACTGTCGCCTCACAGCAAGAGGGTTCCTGGTTCGATCCCGGGTGCAGGAGCCCTTCTCTGCGGAGTTTGCATGTTCTCCCCGTGTCAGCGTGGGTTTTCTCAGAGTACTCCGGCTTCCTCCCACAGTCCAAAGACATGCAGATTGGGGATAGGTTAATTGGTGACTCTAAATTGTCCGTAGGTGTGAATGTGAGCGTGAATGGCTGTCTGTCTCTATCTCTATGTCAGCCCTGTGATAGTCTGGTGACCTGTCCAGGGTGTACCCTGCCTCACGCCCAATGTCAGCTGGGATAGGCTCCAGCCCCCCGTGACCCTCAAGACGATAAGCAGTTAGAAAATGGATGGATGGATAGGACAGATCTTTTTTTATCTTTTTGAATCATTTTTTACTTATTTAAGCATCGCAGCATTACAGGCAAGTAGTATACACCAATCAGCCAAAACATTAAAACCAGTGGTGGGTGAAGTGAATAACACTGATCATGTTGTCACAGTGCAATGTTCTGCTGGGAAACTTTTGGTTCTGGCATTCATGTGGATGCCACTTAACCTGCTCCACCCACCCGAACACCGCTGCAGACAAAATAAACCCCCTGATGGCAACGGCACTGGTCAATGGCAGTGGCCCCCCCAGCAGGACAACGCACCATGCCACACCACAAAAACTGCTCAGGCATGACCCGAGGAATGGGACAAAGACCTCAAGGCGTCGAGCTGACCTCCAAATACCCAGATCCCAACCTGATCAAACATTTGAGGGACGTGCTGGTACCCCAGAGGCACCCCGATCCACGGTGGGTCCTCCTTGGACCGGACTTGGCTCTGACCTGTCAAGGCATGGACACAGGACCTCTGGAGGGTGTCCCTTGGTGTCTGGCACCAGGGTGTTAGCTTCAGATCTTTTGAGTCCTGTGGGTTGTGAGGTGGGGTTCAGCATGTCCTCAGATATTTGATAAGATTGGGAATTTGGGAAATTTGGAGGCCAGGTTGATACCTTGAGCTCTTTGTCATGTTCCTCTGACCATTCCTGAGCAGTTTTTGTGGTGTGGCATGGTGTATTGTCCTGCTGGGGGGCCACAGCTACAGGGGAGTGCCGCTGCCATAATGGGTGGTGTCTGGTCCGCACTAGTGTTTAAGTGGGTGGAGCGTGTCAGGTGGCATCCACATGAATGTCAGAACCCAAGACTTCCTAACAGAACACTGCACTGTAACAAGGTGATCAGTGTTGTTCACTTCACCTGTCAGTGGTTTTAATATTTTGGCTGATCGGTGTCTATGTGGTCTTGTGCAGAGGTAAGTGTTATATAGGAATATGGTTATTAGAGTGCAAGTATGAAGTAAGATGACAGTATTATAGTTATTCAAAGATTTGTAACATTAGAAATGTAGACTTTAACACAGACAGGCTTCACTGTTTCACAAAAAGAAATTAAAAATGGATACATGAAATCAGATAAAATGTCTGCAGAAGTTAAGACCTCACAAATTCATTTTTAAGACTTTTTAAGGACCTGTAGACACCCTGTTCCATTACAGCACCTCACCAATAGTTAAACTCACATACTACATCTTTGACAGGTGACAGCAATCCTTCAAGAATGTATGTTAGGCACCTGACAGGTGTCAAAATCAGTACTCACCCCTTGTGTCACCATGCTGGCAGATGCATCTCTCCAGATAACAAGCCCATGATCTGGATGTATAGGGAGGAAATGCATTCAAATACAACCCAAAATACAACCTAAAACCATATTACACTAAGTTGGTATTTCAGGGTGTAAGTTCAGGGTACTACAACAACTTATTGTGCACAGTCAGCCTTTGCATTACAGCTGTCCTCTTAAATTATCAAATTAATTAATATAACTTAAAGCTGACAGCTCCTGCTTTAGAGCAAGGCTTGAATTACCTTGCATTATTATTAAGAAAATACTATTATCCAGCTACAGCTAGCCAATGCTAGCCGGCTATAATGCCTGTCAACTAAGCTAGCTGTAACGGCTGCACCTGTGGAAAAACAATTAAAAACAAACCATGTTTTTTAACCAATAAATGAAGCTAAACTCACCAAAGCGACCCAGCAAGAAAGGCAGACATGTTGTCTGATTTATAACTTCACTGATGGTTATTTAGTTTACATATTTATAACGCTAACACCAACAACAGTAACGACATAATGATCCAATACAGGTAGCAGGTGTGTCAGTTTGTCATCGCGCTCTGACATGCGCAGTAGATGGTCTTCAGTTAACTAGAGTGCAGTTTTATTTGTATCAGGCGTACGCCGAAACTGGTCCGGAGAGGCGGTGTTAGCGCTACATACTGAAACGCTGAAGCCGTGGTTTACCGTTTGACCTGCACAGACAATTGATTATTTAAAAACAGTTGTTTAATAAAATTATGTATGCTTTTAAATAGATTTATGGCTCCTACATGGTAGCCGACACCGCCCCGCCGGTGACGCAAAGACATTAAACAAAAGCACCTTGCAGTTCAACAGGTGGACAGTTACCTAGTTATACATCATTATGACAGCGCTGTCATTTGAAAACGTGCACGCTGTTTAATCATTTTTATTGAACATAGAACATTTAAAACAACACAAGGGGAGCATACTTACAATACCATCAACAATAGGCCTGTACTCACTGTATGAGTGCTTGTTTACAGGCAAATCTGTGACAAAAACAGACAAAATGAACGACAATCTGTTTCAACTTGTGTGAGAAAATCATATATTCTACATTTATTTACGTAAAAAAGAAAAAGAAAAGACCAGTGTCTTAGCCACAGCATTAATCAATCCATCAGTGAGGTCATGTAGGTATTAAGAACTCATGGAAAAGTTGAGGGTGAAATAAATATGGGTAAATTTAATATTTTCCCAAGACAGCACAAATGTTTCATAAAATAACAGCTGAGTTTAGAGGTACAGAGGTTACATTGCAATGTTTTCATCTTAAATATGTTATAAACAAGCTCTGCAAAAAGATTAATTCTGTACCTGTAATCATTTAAGGTTTTAGGTGTAAAGGAGAGATAAGCAGAAGGCTTTCTGTATTTTTGTCCATGTGTAAACTCTTTCACTTGGACTACCTATGATAATCAGTATAAAAACAAAACAATCCCCCCTCCCCCAAATAAATGAATTAAATTAAATTAAAAAATAAAATAAGATAAAATAAAACAAAATAAAATAAAATAAAACATGCTTTACTTTACTTTGTATCCCTTTTCACATCTTAGGTTTTCAGCCTCTGAATACAGTAAATTTTTTTGGCAAGGGTGTTTATTTTGTTATATTCTCTAAAAATGAACAATGATGACAACGTTGCGTAATCAGCATTAGTCATGATTTTCTGCATGCCTCAGGTTATTGTGTGATCCACCGAGCTTTGCTTCTTTATTTATCACTCTGCTCCACCTTAACAGCCTACATCAAAAGCAAATCACAACAAAGCTTAATCTGACTAATTTTACTCTCATCACATGTCAGACCTGGGGAATTTACATTCATGTGTAATGTACCTCACTTGTAGCCAATGTGATAATCCCCGTCACACTTCAAATAGGCTATTTATTTTGCACCATAGCAACCTAAATCTCTCATATACGGTCTTCTTTAGTCAAATAATGAATAATTAAAACATGCTTTTTCTAGGATGAGAAGATTTTGAGTATGCCACAGGGATACTACTCTACAGAACCAGCTTCAGAAGACACTTAAGTACAGTGGCATGGCTCACCACAGCTCCCCCAATAAGGCAGATTAAAGAGAAGCTATGCTGCAGGGGACAGTGAGGAGGTCCAGTGAGGCTGAATTAATAGAGTGAGTGAAAAAAGCACCAGCTCCAGTGGTGTTGAGTCATGCACACAGACTTCACAACACAGCTGACACTCCAGTATAGACTGAGTCACTCAGGCCTGGTGGAGTTTACATCCCTACAGTCATTCTGATGAGCTGCGGTTCGCAAAGAGAGAAGAGTGGTTGGTGGCTGGTTGTCTCCCAGTTAGCATGGTTATGATCATTTCAATGCACGTCAAAAGATGCTTCATGTTTCAGCAACACATTCTCACTTTCACTGGGACTTTCCATGTCCAGATACAACGTGAAAGGTACCCTGGGTGTGTTGGTTGTTGACGTTCTAGGACGCCATGTGAAGTTCTGCCTGTTACATGCATTGTCTTCTTTGAAAATACACATCTGTTTGCACAGGAAATTTAACATTTACATACAGTCTCTTTAAAAATAAACACACTACGTCAGCACAACAACACAAATTGATGTTTTTATTCCTTCAACACACATGGTTAAGTTTAGGAAAAAAGAACAGGGTTGGGCTTTATAATCTTTCAAAACGCGAACACCACTCTCCCAGGTGAAAATTGGTGTTTGTTGGACCTTTCCATCACCCCATCCACCCACCCACCACTTTCACTGCCTTAACTTTTGTTCTTGTACTGTCCTCGTTTCTCCCTGACGCTGCCGAGCGCCATTGAACTACAACAGCGACCAGCAGCGCATCATACCGGATGCTTTTTTCGTCAGTGTCTGACGCCACAAGTCACTGCCCAAGCGCGGGATTTCAATGACTTCGGAGTGAGACCAGGCTCATTTAGGTTGCAGTTAGCACTTTAATGTCTTTATTTGGTGCAGTTAGGAGCTGCTTTATATTGGAATTTGATCATTTAAATTATGTTGCACTAATGGTTATATACAATTTGGATTGGATGTCTTCATTTCATTTTTTATTTCAAACTAAATCAAACCATATATTTGGCAGCTAGACTTATTTTAGATTACATTTTGGGGCAACTTTGCCTTTATTTGACAGTTGGTGGACTGAATATGGAGGAAGTGAGAGATGTGTGTGAGGGGATGTTGCGGTTATGGGGCATGCACTGTAACCATTTGGCTACCAATTTGCTCCAGCTAGACATTTTTACTTAAGTACAGTATGAAGCCTCATCATTGCTGCTGAGATTAAAAATAAATGTCCTTCTAAGAGAATCCTGAAGAAGACAGAGAGCAGTAACAATAAGTTGTCAACAAACATCAGAAGGAAACTGTTCTACAAATAAGAGTCACATTGAAATGCAGTTTTGAAATCAGGATTTTTTTTCTAATACAATCATGTTAAAGAATGCTTCCTAAAAACAGCTAAACTACATCTTAAAACAACCCAACAGCATTAAAATATTGCTCCATACACCGGAGTGTCAATCTTTTTAAGGCTACATACAGCCCAATTTAATCTCACGTGGGCTGGACCAGTATAACCAGTGCATGATAATCTATAAATAACAACATCTCCAAAATGTTTCCTTTCTTTTGGTGTGAAAAAACACATTCTGAAAACATTCATCCATTTATAAACATTTAGAAAAATGAGTGCCTCTCCTGTGCAGTAATGCTGGCACAAGTTAAAGTTTTAGCAGTTCCTTAGCAATAGGGTTCAATCAGTGTTGTTTAAAGTCTGATATGTGAAGGAATATTGTTGTGTTTCAGCCTTTAGTCTTGGTCAGCGAAGAAAACTGATGATAGTTATGCTTAAGGTCAACAGATGGCCTAAAAGAGGCCTCGAGGTCAGGCTACTTGACCTTTGTCATGAATGCACTCTATGTATTGTCTCCCAGTTCTGGCAGAGAGAGTACAGCAGCCCAGATAAGGGTGTCTAGCTGGCTCTGTTGCCATAGCTCCCAAGGTGAAGAGGAAGGCAGATTGTCCAGTGCCCCAGGCTAACAAGTGAGAGTCTCTTTTTACATATGTGCGAGCCAGGGGAGTGTCGCTTGTTGTTTAAAGTTAGTAACCAATAGAAACTTCACAAAGCCATAGATTGGGACAGAATAACCTTATTTGGGAATGTGTAGTGACTTGCAAGGGAATACTGTACGGGTTAAATGCAAGAACTGGGCGAGGACACCCTCAGAATCTCTGGATGGCATACACAGTGTTAATCTCCGTATATTGAGCTACGATTCTCCTCAATTGAGTCTTCATTAAGTACTGTGTGTGACCCATTCAAGTCTCCTCTTCAGCTATTAACTCATCAGCTCTGAAAATTCTACGATACCGAGTCTTTTGCAATGAAGCTCAATATTTAGCACAATGTTCAATATCTTTAAATATGACTGCAATAAGTATTGTTGTTATGTTAGAGAACTGTATTCTGGTCAGGGTGGAAAAGCCTCTGAAGCATCACATTGTCCTCTGAGGCCCACATTAATAATATTACTTGTTCTGCATACTTATGTCTACAAAATATTAATCCTCTTCGCCCGTCACTTACACCTCAGAGCGCTGCCGTCCTTGTTCACTTCTATGTTTACATCTTGTACTAATTATTGCAACTCTGTACCCTTTGACCTTCCTCTCAAATGTCTTCATAAACTCCAGTTGTTCCAGAATTCAGCCGCCCGTATCGTTACCAGAACCTCTTCCATGGATCATATCACTCCTATTCTCCAGCAACTTCCCTGGCTTCCTGTTAAATATCCAACTGATTTTGAGATTCTGCTTCTTCCCTTTTTAGGCCCTTCATAACCACGCTCCTTCCTACCTGTCTGAACTCCCTCATATCTACTGTACACACCCTCCCATACTCACATCACCATCTGCCTGCTTGACTACCATGAGTTCTAGAGCCTTGAGATGTTCTGCCCCTCGACTCTGGAACTCTCTACCCTACAACATTCGCATTCCCTTTCCATTTTCAAATCCTGTCTGAAAACACTCCTTTGTAGGTTGGCATATTCTGTTTAATTTAATGGTGACACACATACTGAGTCTTGCACTTATGATGATTTTATACATAATATTTACAGTTCTGATTTGTGTCTGTATCTATGGATACATTGCTGCTTGTTTTTTAAACTGTGTTAAGGCCTCTCAGCCTTCAGAAGTGCATCAATATTTGGTGTGCAAAGTCACCCGGTGGGCTGGTTCTAGCTTGTGGGCTGCTAAAGAAGATCAAATTTGGAATGTACTGCACTGTGGATTTTGTCCCCCATCACTTACACTGAAATCGCATTAGAGAGGGATCTCTTACTGGCCGGTATGAACCAGAGGAACGATTACAGCAAGTGAAATCTGCTCATGTGGGCACCTAAAAAACTGTGAACCCATCCTTCAGCTGAGACGGAAAGAATAAGGTGAGGCACTGGACCAAATTTAGCCCTGGAACATCACGCCTCAGTGCAGCGAATGAGCCGACACGCAGCGACCCATCACACCACTGCTCCCACCACCAAACTGCAGGAAGGTGACCAATGAGAGACCACAACAGAGGACCAAGAGGCAACAGGAGACAACTTCTCCTCATTTCCTGATTTATTTGTTTTCAGTGAAGCACTTTGTTTTCGTGATGAAAATCCATTTCCAGGCGCCTTGATGTCATCCACAGAGCGTGCCTAAGATCGAGCTTGTAATGAAGTGCTGTAATTTATTTTCAAAGACCTGAGACCCTCTGCATTAGTTACTGATTTCCCTCATTGATTCCAACATGACTGAAATCTGACAGCTCACAGATTGAAAATGAACCTGCTAGAATTCAATGTTGATGCATGAGGATATGAATAATTAATGAACACTGTGGCAGGTACACCGTTTGCATTGCATCATGGTCCACTGCGGCTACCATTGGTGGAGAGATGAATTTCTCTGCTGCGGGCATGAAGGATTTCTGGCTGTGTGACTGCAGCTCATTGTCAGAGAATGCACAATGTTGCAAACGGTTTACGGATATCACCTTAACTCACTGTGAGCCACTCAGGAATGCATTTAAGCTTGTATGAAATATGTTTTCCATTGTTATTTACCAACACCTGCAGTGTGACAAACACGTCCTGTGGTGTGCTGAGTGGATCTCATATTAATTTTAAGAGAGAAAGTCTGGAGCTCTGTGAGGCGGAGAGAGCTGAATCTGTCTGTGTGCTTTTCATATGTAAATTCAGAAAGTCCATCTGAGTTTATAGGCCTGTCATCAGGTGAGTCTGCATCACATCCAGCAGAGCTGATGGCTTTAGTGAGGATGCACTCAGACTGCTGGTGTAAATGTAAATCTTTTGTATTTCATTGGGTTTGGGAACACTAATTTTCCATGGTGGAGAGGAGGTTATGTGGCTTTTTGGAGACACCTGAAAGCCGCTTGACATCCTAATGGATCCATATCTTCATATGTGTTCATTGTCCATCAATAACTTTGTCATCCTATATGTCTATATACTGTAATCTTTATGCTGTTGGTCTATTGTGTAAACAAGACATCTACTATATATCTGTTTATCCAGGGAGAGGGATTCCTCCTCTGTTGCTCTTCTGTTTTTTTTCCTCATTAATGTTTTTTTGGGAAAGTTTTTCCATGCTGTACAGACTGTAAAGCTTTGAGGCAAATTTGTGATTCAATACTTGCAATATATTTTCATTCCAACTTCTCAAATACTGCCACTTTGTCATCACACATCTAAAATATGATGCACTAGGTACCCTCATGCGTCTGTTTTGGATGTTTACACGTGTTACATGCATTGTGTCTTTTCAAAACACGTTTCTGTTTTTACAAGAAATGTAAAGTTTCTGGTCATTACATGCACGCAGTCTTTTCAAAATAAACTTAAAACGTACGAAGAAAACTTTGTTTTTAGGTTGAGGTTTAGGCAAAAGCACGGGGTTAGGTTTAAAAGGAACCTCATGATTTGGCTTAATTCACACTGGAACTGAATAGAGGGCTCCCGGGTAAACTGTCCTCTCTGTATGGACTCTTGCTCTTTATTCTATGGTAGTTGCCAACGGTGTCACAAACTGCCACTGTCCCCACTGCCACAGCTGTCCCTGTCCACTGACAAAGCAGTGATGTTGCACAAGTTGGGTTGTTGCCCGTTGCCTCTAAAACGTCCGGTGTGTATCATACGCAGCAAAAAGTGCCTCTGTGTTTAGGTGTCTGATACCAACCTCACCTAAAGGAGCAGCGAAATTTAAAAATGTGAGGCACACAACTCAGGAAAAAGGACTCGTGGGTACTGTTTAACTCGAGATAGAAATATAACCAAAAGAAAACTCTTGAAATAAGAGTTACTAATCTTTCCTAAACAAAAGCAAAAGTGAAAATAGAGACCTACTGCTTAATCAAATTGCACGGCAGAGAACAAACACAACAGATGAAATAGCACCTCGCTCAGTCCCCCAGGTAGTTTAACAAGTACCTCAATTCTAGTTTAAATAAAAGCAAATTCAACAATTGACAATGAAGTTTGAAATGCCAACAACAATCATACACACACTGGTAGACAAAGACTTCCACTGTCAAGTTGGTCCCAGCTGCACCCTCTGGGTTGGAGAGGTGACCAGATGCTGCTCCAGTTAGAATTCTTGACTTGTCAAGACAAGAAGCAGAGTGGAGATGGATGATGCTTCAGCAGGTGGACCCAGTCAGGTACAGGGCACCACACACACCCTAATCAACATACATATGACGAGAGGGAAGGTCAAACACCTGGAGTGAGTGTCGTCAATGGCTGTAACAAATACAGTAACAGAGATAGTACAGTAGCTTCACAAAGAGTGTTTGAAATAATTAAACAAATTGGGACCAAACATGCCTTACTAAATCCTTCACCACTCCTATTCCCCTGTGAACTACCTCACTGCAGTTTATAGTGCGGTAATATATGGCTTGCATTTTCATATACAGAGCCTATACATGTATTCACATACCCCAAAATTCAGATGTATACTTATACACATACATATAAATACATCACTTACAGTAAAAAATAAAATAAATAATAAGAACTGAAATAAATAAACTGATAAAAAATGTTGTAAAACATCTTCCTATGTGCTGTTTCCCCTCAGGTGATTATTAGTCTTGATGATATTAACAAACTAGTCAGAGGAGAGACAGGATAAATCTCAAAGCAGGAAATAAGGGGTTGTCAGTGATTGAAGAACTTTGTACTTGAACCCTGCGGTGAAAACTTTATCTTCTATAGATCAAAGACATGGATCACGTAACCAAGAGGCAAGTTAGCAGATAGCAACAAAACAAAACAAAAAAAAGTGTTATGTAAGATTAAAGCCATGTATTTCAAGTCATCATTAGGGCCTCTAAACTTTGGCAGCCAAGGGGTGCCAGGGTATACAGGCCTCAGCATCATCATGGTTGAAATGACTCCTTGGTTAACACAGGTTACTCTCAAAATCCGATCCTGCTGACAATGCCAAAAATACATGTAAGAGACAATAGAGTATACATAGTAGATTTTAAAACTGTCCTTAACTAAGTCCAGCAGGGTTATCTGGCAGCAGGCTCTGGCCAAAATGGTGTCACGACACTGTAGCTCCACTCCTCCACAGGCGACCTGTAATAAAAGACAGACAGCAGTCACTCGTGTACAGCACTGTAACCTGCTACACCCAAGTCGAGGTGGGGGGTACTCACTTAATCAGGCAGAGCTCCCAACTCTGCCCGAGAGCTATGAGGCGCCTTAGTGCTGTAGCAGCTGGTCACTCCTCTGAACTGCCCTCTTGCCACTATCACCTGGTGCTGCTTCCTTCGTGCCTCTTCTGCTCTGGTTGCGGTGCTCCCCTCAAGCCGTCCAATCAGGCCCTCCTCTCAGCCACCTCACTGGTTGTTATCCAACACAGTCTCATCTGGCTGGGTGGCTGCATTGTCCATCTGTAAAAGACTTTTCTGCCAGTTGGAGGTTATTTGGGGGAAGTGGGACCACAGCAGGAAGTACAACCATAGGATTATAAAATAAAAGCACGCAAATAAAAACAGTAAAACCGATCACAATAAAAACATCAAGATAAAATATGAAAACATACAGAAAATATAACACAATAAAACTAGAACTTCTGCCTTGTGACAGTTACATACAAACGTCACTGGTTTTTGAACTTACATGAATTGAAATGAATTGAAATGAATTGAAATGAACTGACTGAACTGTTGCTTTAGGACAAACAGGCCCCTGGTCTAATTCATTTGAGATTGGCACTTGCCGTTCTCTCAGCTCACAAGGCACAACCAGTCATCGGTCTAATCACAGATGTTCATCATATGTAACGATCATTGTTCTGCCAAGAGTCTGTCAAGAAGCCCCTCACATGTCTTCCAAGCCAAGCCATCTCATGGACACGCTTTGTCGAGCTCACCCCTCGTTCAGAGGGGCTTACGTAATTAGAGACACTGTCACGCAAATGTTCACACACGCTGAGCCACACTTGGCCACCTGCCTCCCACTGGGACGGGCTGCTGCTTTGGCCGTGCGTGCTGCAAAGTCAGTTGATACAAAAACACTCATCCGTCCCCTGGCTGGATGCAAACAGTAACCATGGCAACCATGAAGTCACCTGTGAAGGCTTTTCTCTGTAATGATGACGCAGGTCTTGCACGTGTCCTTGGTTTGATGTGGTCTGTGGCATTAACATTTCCATGAATTGGAACTAGGATGTTCAAAGCATGAAACACAGCCCTGGACCACAACACTAACAGACAAAGGGTGTAGGTGTTGTATTCCTATACAGTTTGGTAGCCTGGCATAATTTAGTGGTTTCAAAGTAAGGTTAAGTCTCTCCACGGGTGTCACAAGATAAATCTGAGAGGTCATGAGATTAGTGTGAGAGAGTTCTACTATATTTATATTCATTTATATTGTGGGCTTGTTCCTTATCTTTGCTCCTGGGGTGATGTGAAATAACATGACCTCAGTGGGAATGAGCAGTTACTGAAGTGAAACCATCTTAAGAGCCAAGAAAGGTTTAGAGCCACTGGTTTAATTTATAAAAGTGCATTTCATTTAGTAAATGTATCGCATGCATTTTTAAATTAAAGAAAAATTTATCTATAAAGTAACTTTTGACAATAGCTGTCAGATAAATGCACCGGAGCACTTAGAAAGTAGCATACACAAGAAAAACATCAATAAGTACATGTAGGTACTTCCAGCACCATTGGGAGTGCATAAATTAGAGTCAATAGAGTCATTAAGTCATTTATCATTGAGTCCTTCCTGTGAAAGAGGCTAATGCATATTAACACAACAAACGCATGAGCATTTATTTGCATCTATCACAACATTCAACCCAATCACCAGAAAAAACGTTGGTGTTGTATGTTCTACAAACCACGAAAAGATTACATTTGTATGTTATTATATAGCAGACACGCTGAAACTTCACCTTTCAACATTGCTGTGGATAAAGTGTGGTTAGGTTTAGGTACACAAACCACTTAGTTATGGTTAGGAATAGGTCACGTTTGGGCTTAAAAAACCTGGTTTAGGTGGCACAATCACAGCTGGAGAAGCCATCTATGTCTTATAAAAATATAACTGCATTAGTGTCCCTATCCCAGCAGGAGACACAGCAATGTCTTGGTGAAAAAACAATTGCTTTTTGCGCCACTATTCCTGGTGAAAACACAGCGAAGTCTTTATGAAAATACAACCCATTTCGTGCCACTACTTCAGCAGGAAACACAGCAGTATCTCCATAAAAAATAACCACTTTCATGCCACTATCCTGACAAGAAACACAGCAATGTCTTGATAAAAAACAACTGCTTTTTGTGCCACTAGTCCCGGTGTAAACATGCGGAAGTCTCTGTGAAAATACAACCTGTTTCGTGCCACTACTCCAGCAGGAAACACAGTAACCTGTCTCAACAAAAACCAACCGCTTTCATGCCACTATCCTGAAAGAAAATGCAGCAATGTCTTGGTTAAAAAAAAAATAAAAAAATTTTAAAAAAGCATTTTTTGTGCTACTAGTCCCGGTGTAAACACAACAGTGAAAACACAACCTCTTTCATGCAACTACTCCAGCAGGAAACATAGTATTGTCTCCATAAAAAAGAACTGCTTTCATGCCACTATCCTGACAGAAAAAGCAGCCATGTCTTGGTAAAAAACAATTGTTCTTCGTGCCACTATCCCTGCAGTAAACACAGCGATGACTCACTTAAACAAAACTGGTTTTGTCGTTTTATTGGTCTGGAACAGTGGTCGGCAGCTTGGCAGGCATCACCACCATCCCCTGCACCCTGTAAGGACAAAATCAGCTCACATACTTCATAACTTTAAAAATGCTGACATGATACATATGAAACTATGAGTATCAAAATTGTGGTGTACAGAAGCATACAATGCCAACATGTTATTCTGCTGACTGGGCTGCACCACTCAATCTGTAGCTGTGGTTGTAATGGAGAATATTGAGGCACAATCTAGACTTCTTTACTGACAGTAAGAGCAGCTGACATGTCGATCCATCAGCCAACGATAAGAAGACACTAAAAAGCATCTGAACGTGCTGAGATGTCAAGAGAGGAAGTGTAACATCAGCGCAGGCTTGTGCGTCTCTACAGAAGGCTTATGTCCCACTTTTGCAGCATTTGCCAAAAGCAGCCACCCAAAGTGCAAAGTAGTTTATAGGTGTGTCAGCTCAGAGGATCAGCCCTTATCAGACATGCACAGTGGCTCCTGGCTCAGCGTCAGACGCTGTGAGCGCCGTACAGTAGGGAGAGCAACACATGGAAGTAAGTCACATTTCTTCGCTGGTTGCTCATCACCCTCATGTGCTGCTTTTCATGAAACATAATCACACTAAAAAGAAACATAACAAAAGGTAATAAAGGCAGTTTTTGTGTATCATTCTTTTATGTGGCTTTAATCAGACTGGACGTTGTGCTCTCACTTATAATCTGCCCCCTGGCAGTGTGTCATCCTCCTTTCTTTCTGCCGCTGTGTCTAGTGCTCCTCTGTCTCATCCCATTTCTCAGGAGAGCTCAGAGGCTTACAGTACATGCGCTGATGTCTCCAGCTGTGGTACTTTCTCTGGGATTTTATTATTATCTATGTCTCTCCTCGGTGTCTCGGAAAAGATGCACTGCACTGCCGAGCAGACTGAGAATGCTGAGCTGGAATTATGGTGTTTTTGTACTGGGCAGAAAACTTACTTCCTCTGCATTTGGAGCTATTTTCCAGCTAATCATGTCTTATGGAAATCCATTTTGCAGCTAATCCCATTGATCTGAGCCAAAATAGAATCTGCAGCAGCACAGTAAACCAGCAAAGTGTTTGGATTGGGGGAATTACATCGTTGTTGGAAATAATCTAGATCCCTATTAATAGGCTGAAATAGCCAACCAGACTTATCTAATATTGGATTATTGTTGTCGATATTAGCTGCACTCCATGTACAATATAAGCAACTGCATAAAGTGTAATGGTTTTAAAACCAGGGAGATAGTCGCTGTTCTGCAGCCTACAGGCACATTGAGCTTTTGTTGCTGCTGTCAGAATTATAATAACCAGAATCTGAATCATGCTGTGCAGACAAATTATAAAATGCTGGAGAGAGGCGTACAGACAGAAGGATGTGCACGCTCTGTTTTGTTGTTTGACTTTTTGTTTTGTGTAATTTACAGATTCAATGAGGAGCAGTTAAATATAACGCATTGCCAAACAAAATTATGCAACACCACTTAATATTTTCAGTTTTACATAAGAAATATAATTAAAATGGTTAACACAAAAACTACATGTTCAAAAGTATCTCAAGACCTGAACATTTCCTCCATATGTGGCATTAGTCCATGTTCTGCACTTAGTCCCTATAAACATAAACATTCCAGTATATCCCAAAGGTGTTGGATGGGGTCAAGGCATTATCTGTATATATGATGAGCTACTGTGACTTCACACTGTGGTTTGTGGATGCCCGTGTTGAAGTCTCAGGTTCAACACATTCTCACTCTGAACGAACATGTCACATGATGACATTTGGTCATGGTCTTTCCACATCCACATACGACGTGAAAGGTACCCTGGGTTTGTTGATTGCTGACGCTGTGGGACACCATGTCAAGTTCTGCCTGTTACATGCATTGCCTTCCTTCAAAATACACCTCCGTTTTCACAGGAAATTTATGGTTTACATACAGTTCCTTTCAAAATAAACGCACTACATCAGTACAACACCACAAATTGACATTTTTTTTTCTCCTTCAACAACAAATGCATGTGGTTAGGTTTAGGAAAAATGAACAGGGTTTGGCTTTAGAATGTTACAGGACATGGACACTGCTTTCTTGGGTGAAAGTCAGTGTTTGTTGGACCCATCCTGCACACCCCAGTCGGACTTTTGCCGCCTTAACTTTCGTTACTGTTTCACCATGCATCCCCCTGACACTGCCAGACAATGTTAAACTTTAACAGACATCAGCCATGTATCATGCCCACGTTAAAGGACACCTTTTTTGCTGGTTTCTGACTCCGTCATTGCCCAAGCATCGGATTTAGATGACTTTGGAGTGAGACTGGGCGCTACAGAAGTTAGTCATATTTGGTGGAGAGCTGTGGAGGTATGACAGGTGGATCTGACTCAAAGCCCGAGATCAGCAGACAGACTGTCACTGAAGTACCACAGATGGTGTTTTGGAAGGCATGCTTTTTCTTTAAAAATCAAAGAAAACTATTGCACCGTTTATCACAGCCAAAAATCATAAAAGCAGAAATTATAGTGGGAATTTTAAATTTCTTAAATTTTCTTTCCTTGGACAGTTTTTGTACGACAAACACTTCCATCAGAAGCCATGACCAAATCTGAGCTTAAAATAGTGATGTTTCATCAAAATCACTTTATGCTGTGTGTCAGGAATCAGTTTGGGGAGGACCCAAATCCAGAGTAACACGCAGGTTGACGTTTTAACAAAAAGCGAGCTTTAATGCAGCTGATAAAAAACACCAGGAACAGGAAGGTGACTAAAAGTCCAAATGAAAGCAGAAACAAAGATAATCTGAAAACCAATCAGGAAGAACATGATTAACTCAAGTAAAAAATCCAAACAAAAGATACTAGGCAGGAAACGATACCAGGAACACAGGGATGAATGCAGGACAAACTGACAAAGAACAAAGGGAAACACACACAGAAAATTGATCACAAGAACGAGACACAGCTGGAGCAGGAAGACACGGACAAAAGAAGAGAAATGGGGATTGGCTGACAACAAGAGTGTGGAGGGGAACACTAGGGTGGAGCAGATGAGACTAATACAGAACAGGTGTGAAGGGAAGACTCTGGGAACAGTGAAGGACTAACGAGACAGGTGTGACAAAAAACAGGCGGGAAAACACACTAAGACAGGAAGTAAAACAAGACATGACACATGAGGAGAGAACTGTCAAAATAACACAGGAAGCAGATTAAACATGAATGAATAATATGGAACAAAAAACACAAACAGAAAACTCAGATTTGCACAAACTAAGCAGCATGGTAAAAAAAAACAAAACGCTGTTATCAATTCCAGCATTTCATCTTTAATTTTAACTTTCAAACATTAAAGACTAAGTTTTAAAAATCTAATAATTAATTCAGGGCGGAGGGAGGGTCATACATTTTCTGCCAGTCGCTCGGGGAAGACCAAGGAAAATTATTTGCAGCTTCAGGGAGGGTAAAAAAACAAAACAAAACAAAAAAGGAAAAAAGGAGTCACACTCCTGCCACACCCCTCCTCTGATAAGTGACCAACAGTCCCTAATTGCAAAGCAAAGATCCCCGACAATGCCAAGTAAGTGTGGTCTTTCAAACTCTCAATTGAATACCGGTCCAACAGAGGAACATTCACTCAGATTATATTAGATTTCTTTATGGAGTAGCATGGTGAGAGATTTTTCCTCAGTCATTAGTTCGAGGTCCACACAGTTTAATACATTCAGTTCATACTTATATTTGGACATGTTGACAAGCCAGTTTGCTGTCTCTATCAAGTAGCTGTCTGTTAGTCACTCACTCTGCAGCAAGAAACTGCACTTTTAAATAAAAGCTTTGGGCCAGAAATTTTCTGTACTTAGAAATAAATTGTGTTTTCTACAAACCTGACATGTTCGTGAGTCACTTGTAGTCCATTCAGAATGGACCTGCGACCCACTGTTGGACCGTGACCCAACAATTTATGTATATGTGTATATGATTATTTGAATGACGCAGAGTTGAGGGAATTTTTCACTTAAAAGATTTGGGGCTTTTGAAAAAAACATTCAGGGCTGGAGCCCCAGAAGTCAACCCCCCCCCCCCCACCTTGGAATAGCATCTCTGAAATGTCTCTGCGTGCCACAAAGAGTGCAACCCATGTGGGATTTTAAATGTTAATGAGCCCTTACAACCATAGTTAGATGAAAATCAATAAAATTAATCAGTCAGAGATGTGATTAGTGCAGCAAATGTCAACTTTTATTCAGCAGTAGAAGCCTGATTAAGGGTAGGGAGGAAATTATCATAATTATGTGTGATATTCCATGATTTTTATTAAAATAAAGTATTCACACACAACCCACAATATTTGTCCATGTGGTGTAAAGGACCAAACATGATGCCTTTTTTGTCTATTTTTACACAAAATAACATCATTAATTCAGTTCACATGTGACTTGCTGTCATGCTGTAACAGCTTGATTTAGAAACCTGATTTTCTACATGCAGCACCTGCACCTCTGTGAAGACATCTCAGTAAAAGCGCTGCCAATGACTCAGAGAGCGCTCGGAAGGAAATGAATATGCTGCACACGTACAGATATGGATAGCCCCGTAGTATTATTGTCACATTTGAAAAGATCTTGATTCAGTCATTCAGAACTCAAGTGTTTATCGTTCGAAAAGGAAATGAGGTTTAACCTGGTGCTGCTGCAGGAGGTAAAGGTTTAATTAATGCCTTTGTGACGCTGCACGGTTAGATAAACAGTCGAGAATCAATTCACACAGAAGGGTGAACTAGCACTGAATGTGTTACAACACAGGTGTCATCTGCATATCATTCAGTTTTCATGTAAATATACCTCAGTGCTCCAGTGATGATGCATGACATTTCATATTAAATGACTGTTTAACCACATACTGCTGATGTACGTGACTAAACACTGATTAAAGGCCGCAGTGTAGTGACTCGATGAAATCATTTACATTAGTGGAAGCAGTTTGTTTGGAATAAATAGCTGACCAGCAACAGAGTGGCCACAGGCAGTAGCATCCACTGTTGATACTCAAGTAAAGAGAAGAGCAGCAATTAAATAAACTCAACACTGTCAACAAACTATCCAAGAGAGTTCACAGGTTTGAGTAAATAATTAAGATGTATAATTTACACTTCCCTGCACATCTGTCACTCTTAAGTGCGGTTTTCTATTTAAAGTACACGGCTGACATCATAAACAAATCAAATAAAAAGACCAAAACCAACAATCAGTTGAGCCTCCTAACATGTACTGTCAGTGTAACCAAAGCCTAGACACATCTTCTCCCTCTGTGCCGCAGAGCTCCATTGTTGCTCCATCCAGATATCATTAAAAATACATCAGTGAGTCACACTGTAACACTGGGTGACACGATCCTTCATTGCCATAAACACACACACACACTTTAGTTTATTTTGAGTCCATCCCACATACACCATTCTGCTGCCAGGAACTACAGCTCCAAGTGGGGATTAATCCGCCGCTGGAAACAGTCCCCTAAAAACTGACTATTTATTCCAGTTTTAGGAACATTTACTAGAAGTTACTGAACCTTTTTAAAAATCAAACTATATGTTTGTGAGGTGTAAATATGCTTTTTAGTAGAGATAAAAGTATCTGAGTCAGGCACATGAACTGTAAATATAATGGACTTATTTACCTTGATGTCAACTACTGATTTGTGGACAGTTTTGGACTGTTAAGGTCGACATTTCGGCTATTGCCATCTTGGTTTTTTTGGAGCCAGAGGTGACCATATTTGGGCAAGTGGGTGGAACTTTGGAGGAGCGAGGGATGGATCTGACTGAGAGGCCAAGAATACTATCCTCAAACAGCCTGTCACTCAAAGCAGCCCTCCTTTAATTACGCATAACTTTAAGCCTTAATAAAATGTAAACAGGTGAGTTATAAACAAATTCACCCTCTGTGTTGTCATGAATATTTAAATTAGCTACAGAGACCAAAACTGTTTTTGTAGCAGTTCATAAACATGTTTATTTCTGCTGTAAAGTTTACTTGGCGGTCTACAGTATGAGGATTGACTCGCTTCTGGAGCCAGCCCCAAGTGGCCATTCGAGGAACTGCAGTTTTTAGCACTTTCGTGTTGGCTTCATAACATTGAAAGATATCTGCGTATGTATGCAGAATCTGTACACAACGGTACAAATTTCCACCATCAGAAGTGTTCTGGTTTGTGGGTGTAGTCAGAGTAGTATTGACCAATCACATCTGAGCAAGCTTTGGTTGCCTGGTTGCCAGTTCGTGTGGAGAGAAAAAGAAGTGGAACACATCGGTGAAAATGCAATTTTGGAACAAATCAGCTATCGTCTGACGATAACTGTGCAAAAGTCCCGTGGATGGCAAGGAGGCTGTCACTGTTGCTAGGCGGATTACAACAAAGCCCCTGCAGACCAGAAACCCGCCTAATAACTGAGTGACACCTGTAGGTTTTTATCTCTTTATCCTTCTGTTCTTCTTGGATGGTGGCTGTTCAACAGTATTGCCGTATGTGAATGCCTACCTGGTTGCTGAATATTTATATTTTTGTGTTGTTTAACGGTAAGTGATTAAGGAGTGATAATGTGAATTTATTTTAATTCTGGAAATTTAACTCTGAGCTTATGTTTAACCCAGTGTGTAATTTGATATTATATCTGTATTGAGGACATCACTTCACTAAATCCTGTATGTTGTTTGTAGTTTCTGTCTTAAGTATCCGTACTCTCTAACTGGAGTGATATCTAAAGGGTTACATAGCCAGCCAGCATAGCCAACAGGTTCAGAGATCAAGTATTGAAAGATTAACTAAAAAGACAAATTTAGAATAATGCCAGCCTTATCCTTACAGTACAGTTGTTGTTTTTGTACTGTTTATCAGTAGATTGTATGCAATAGATGAACCTTCCTTCTGGTTTGAGCATGTAGGTGACACAATAGCTTTAAGCTTACTAAAGCTGTTTTGAGAAAACTTCAGGTACCATTATAGGTATTCTACGCAGGATTTTTCAAATTAAAATAAAAACAATGTATAGACTTGTACAGAAGTAATCTCTCTCAATCATCACTTACGACCCCCTGGAAGTGTTTGGTGGTGTGTTTATCTGCAGACACAACCTTATTTTGTTGTGTTCGGGACGTTCCTGGGCACAGCGTGCAGACGAGATCGGGACCTTATAACAAGATAGGTCACAGTGACCTTAACCTTTGACCTTTGATGACCACAGTCTAATCAGTTCAGTGTTGTGTTCATGTGGATTAGAGAAAAATCCTTTATGGTATTCTTGAGATCTCACGTTCATGAGAATGGGACAGACGAGGTTACAGTGAACTTGATCACTTCATCCAGTCCAATTGGATGTTTGTCCAAATTCCCTTAAGACGTTCTTGAAATACATTACTTGGAAAAATGGGACAGACAACCTGAAAACATAATGTCTCTGGCCACAGCTGTCACATAAAAATGCTAAAATATTAAACTTAATTTGACTTATTACACATGTTTAGATTGAGCCGTTTTTTTTCTTTATTGCTGTCGAACTGAACCTCGCAGATGTAGAAATGATGGTGAAGGAAGCCCGAAAGCAAGAAATCAGAGTAGTTATCATATCTTTTATTGCTATGTGCTCCCCATTACAACAAACAGCATCAGTAGTGTACACTTCAATCTACACAAATACATAGAAAAGCGAATAAAGCAGAGAGTGACTGACTGACAGTCACGACAATCGTAATACTTCAATGCACGGATAGCACAGGGGTATTGATACAGTACATGGAAAATCCTATGCAGTAATATCTGTCTGAGGCTCAGGGATTGTCAATGTAACATCTACAACTACCCTATTTTATCATTACTAGCTCTGTATAACATTAGCAGCAATGTTGTATAGGCAGCGAGTAAAGATGTGAAAAGAACAAGGGAGGAAATGTAAAATGGTTAGACAATACTGACACTACAAACAGCATAAAAAACAAACTTTACTGGTTTACTGGTACTACACTATTAATGTTTTATTGGTTAAAATAAAGCATTTGTCTGGTCAGTACATGTGGCTGTGATGCAACAGCTCTGTTAACAACTTCTACACAACAGCTGTGAAAAGACAGCTTTCTGACAAGTAAAACATCTCAAAATTGAGCATGTATATTTACATCTAATTGTTTGCAAAAAACAATGTAATTCCTAGTCTATCACGTACTTTTTTTTTTCTTTTTTTTAAAGTAGAAATCCATTTAAAATTTGAAAATGTGCTGGAAAACTTGTGATTCAATGGTTTGTCTGCTGCAGCTTATTGACCAGTTGGCACCGCGCATACTGTAAAAACAAAGCAGAACCCTTTAACTTTCAATAAATATTTATGTACTCAATGCTATATACATGTACTATACATTGGCACACAGGAGTGAGTGTGAATAGTTTTTTTCTTTGCTGAAAACACAAAACTGTGTCTTTGCTATTGCAGTCAGATGCATGGTGGTTGTGAGGAATTTTTTTTTTAAATAAATAGCTTTCTCTCTCCTGAACCTTCTTCCACCATAAAAAGCCATTTAGGAAATACTTTGGAAAAAAAAGCATGTTCCACATACAGTAAAACTCTTTAAGCTTCTTGTGCTCACAATGAGGCTTTGTTCCTGCAAACACATCATGTACAATAAAAACCTTGTTCAGACTGAATGTGAATGGGTGTGATGACCTTAAAGCTCCATTAAGCGAGATTTTTGATATTAAAAATGGATCAAATGACTGTGTATCGTGAAACGATCCCTCACAGCGCTGGACCACCTGAGAAAAAAACACCTGCAGCTCCTCACAGCTTATAGCACGTTGGTTTGGCTCTTGTTAACTCCCCCAGATAAAAATCAAAGAGCTGAGTGTATGTTAGCACCAAACAGCAGAGAGCTGAAATAAACAAGTAACTGGTGAAGAAAGAGGCAGATATTTCCCTCAGGAGCCGGTAGAGACCAAAACAGAGCTAAAAGGAGAGTGAATACTTGAGTTACATTCATCAGGTGGACAGTAACATGATTAAATGGGAGTCTCACGTTGCTCTGTTTCTGTGAGTTTGTTTGGGAGCCTTTCTGCCCCCTAGTGGTCAAAAAACGCTTAATGCAGCTTTAAGTGAGTTGAAATCTGACTGAATATGTCACTATGGAAAATAATCTGCAAATCAGACACTTAACATTTTCAGTTTTTGAATCTTTCATGGTAACAACAAAGTAGAAATTTTATAAAATATATTTCAGTTGCATGGTGAAAAACTGTATATAACATACAGTAATGAGCAGGGGTGTAGTGCTGTTTGTTTAGGTACCTGAGTCCACCTATGAGCCTGTTTGTACCTGCTATCAATGCACATCTTGGTTGATCCCATCACAGTTGGACAGCGCTAAATACAAGTGTAAACGATCACGAGGACGCTTTGTGACCCGATCACTTAAACCGCTTGCAGAGATGCATTTGATCACATAGCTCTTGAAGAGTTAATGATAGTGGCTATGTCTCAATTCAGGGGCTGCAGCCTTCGCAGGTTGCATTTGAAGACTGACTGCGTCCCATTTTAAAGGCTAGTCCAAATGCGGCTGAGAAATGGAGCCTTCTTTCCCAGAATTTGGAGGATGTAATGGATGAATCCCTCGTTGAACAGCCTATCCCAAGAGGCATTGTCTGCCGGTGATGATTATACATTAAGTTAACTAACAGCTGTTAGCTAGCGGTCAGCAGTTAACTGCTGTTAACATTACTATTACCTAAAAGCACACAGCTTAAACAATCTTAATTTAATAAGTTTACCTGAAAACGGTCCATCAGCCTGAAATATATCAAGTTGTGGCGTCTCCGGCGGTGAATCATCACCTCAAGTATTAATTTAATAACAATCTCTGGGTCCATGATTTAGGGCTAACTAACTCAGTAGTTTACTACTTCTTTCATCAAGTGCAGCTGGTTGCTAGGTAACAGGAATGCCAATGGGTTGGGGCGAGAGCAACTGGTGATGCAACCAGGAAATCTTCCGCAGACCAGACTGTCCCATTTCGAAGACTGTTTGGTTTGGCTGATTCGGTCTTTAAGGGACATGGCCGACATCAACTGCAAAGTCCGTGTCCTTCAAATGCTGCAGCCCCTGCACTGAGACACAGCTACTGTGTCCTGATGCGTTCTCGACAAGGACTACATCATCAGCGCTAGATGGTGGTGGTTGTTTTGGTGACAGCACGCACTTTATAACTTGTCCATTTTAGGACGAGTTGTGTAACTGTCCATCGCTTTGCCCTTTGGAAGGAGATGTGCTGACAGCAGTATCTCAAGCTGTACCGTCACAGCTGCTAATGTGACTAGCTAGCCGCTAGCCAAAGTGTGGACATAATATCTATGCGTGGGGCCCTTTGACCTTGTAGTGTAAGTGACGTAGGGAGTGCCAGAACCTGAACTCAAGTGTTAAGCTGAGGACACATGATAAACACAGATGTGAACGCGACGTGTCTCAGCTGTCCCTGTGTGTTCAGATCACTAAACACTTGTTAACACCAGGTGTAAAGAGGCTCTATGACGCACTCAGTGGAGTTGTGGCTTGTTAACATACATTAGTGAACTATAACAGACCACATGATCAAATGTTAAACAGACTGTATGAATAGTTTCATCATATTGAGAGCCATCCAAAGGCTACTAGAAGCTACTGGCTACTTTAAGGTGGAATGTTTTCTTGCATGTCACTCAGTGCATGAGCTGACATTGTGACTTGATGCATCTTTAACCCTTATGTCCTGTAGTGTGAATATGACAACTTTGACAACTTCATTCATTCAAAACATACGCTTTAGTGATGATTGGATTTCATATTATGCGAACTGCGCACACTCTGTTGCCTCACTTACGGAAAAAAAAGTGGCTGAACATTGTTCTGTTGCGCTCCGGCAGCACTACACCCCTGATATTAACTTAAATTTGTTCCCTACTTAGTTCCCTTCTTTGACCTAACAACTTCAACCTTTCTGAGCAAAAACGTTGACAAGGAGAGCAAAACAAAGAGTCAAAAAGGTCGATGGTTAGCACCATAAAAACTTCTGATTAAGATAAAACTTAAAGGCTGGGGTGACGTCATGTGTAAACGATGCTTCTCAAAGGAATAGTTGGACATTTTGGGAAATGTGCTTTAATCACTTTCTTGCCAAAAGTTAGATCAAAACCACTCTCATGTCTGCACCTTAAAGGTTAACAATCAGTCGGGAGATGTTATCTTAGCACAATGGCTAAAAGCAGAGGGAAACAGCTAGCCTGGCTGTGTCATAAAGGAACAGAGTCAGGACAGAAATCATTTTGTGTTGTTTTCACACTTTGGTTTTGTTTTTTTAAACAAAGGAATTATCACATATTTATTAGTGAGCTTTAGAGGTGTTGGCAGGCATGCTTTTAAACTTTGGACAGAGCCAGGCTAGCTGTTTCCTAAGCTAAGCTAACCATCCACTGAAGCTTCGTATTAACTGTACAGACACAAACTTGGCATCAATCTTCTCATCTAACTCTTGGAAGGAAAACAAATAAGCATTTTTCTCAAAATGTTTCTTTCAAAACATTCATAGAGACCTTTGCACCAGCATTTAGCTTGAGATTGTGCATTGCTAATGTCCATTTAACGCCGCTGCTGAAACTGTAAACATTAGGAATATTATGTTATTATAATTGATTAAAATGGTCTTTGAAGTATCCTCAGCTTCTTAAAATAATACTGATATTTTCATGTACAGTATTTACAGGAACCTTTATAAATACCCATTTCCATAGAAACTGTAGAGCGCCATTTAACAGACATTGCTGGATATATTAAAAAAAAAAACAATCTATACAACTAAAACCATTTCCCCAATGGTTTTCACTGGTGTGGCCACTTTCCATATGTGGCTGTATGAAGTCCGGTGTTTGATTTTGTGTATGCAGTGACTCCTCAAGTACTGGGACAGCTGAAATCTCTCTAAGTCAAGTTTTAGGGTTACATTTTTTGGCAAGAAAATGGCAGTTTGTAATGTTCAAGTAAAAGGGGGATTTTCAGATGATCCATTTATGATCTTTTAAACTTTTTTTGTCCATCATCTTCCACTTTCATAGATTCATAGCAAACTAAATCTCCCATCCAGCTCAAAGGTGACAGTCTAGAGATCTGACATGTAGGCATCTCATGAGTTGCATCAAGCCGTTATTCTACGTTAATCAAATGCAAAGCATCTAGGATTTACCAACAGAGCAACGATTGTAACTGTTTACTAGATGTGTTGTGTTTTTTTAACACCCACAAGTGTAACATGTATTTCTGTGCCCTTTCCTGTGTCTATTTCTTTTCTACTGGTGCAGTCTGCATACATTTTCACAAATTGAATCAGCTCTAATGACTGCAACTGTTGACATTTTCCCTCTTGCCGTCTGCTGAGGTTTTGCCGGAGGATCTGCTACAGACACAAGGGACCAGAGAAAAGACCAATCAGACACCTTGCTGCACCTGTTACTGTAGTTGACATCAAAGAAAGATTCAAGACCTGTTGGGTCAAAAAGGTTTGTTTGGAATTGAGCAACCACTTCTTTGTGATATCTACTGATAAAAGTTTGGAGCCAGTGTAGTAAAAAAGAGATGCTTCCTTTGAGTATGAATGTGTCCGTTGGCTATTTTCTGCCCCTAAAATTATGAACTATGAACTACCCAAGCGGTGTTTCATTAAGCTTTTCATTTTACACGGATAAAAATTCCCTTCAGACCATGTGCCCCTTTTACCTCAAAATTATTGAATTATTTTGTCCTTTCTATGAAATGTATGAAAGCAAAGCAGCACGGCTGTTTAAGTAATAATATACTCTGGGAGCTCCCTGTAAGATATCACGTTTAAAGTCAATATGAGGGGGCAAACGGGAAGGGAAATTCTTAACAAAGTGAACCAGCACTTTTCTTTCTGTCTCTCCGTTTCTTTCTGTGTGGTGTTTTTTGGCATGAGAAGACTCAGGATGAAGCTGGATTATCTGCTATACATAAAGAGTCCTAAAGGGGAAAGGGCGTCACTTTCATCTCTCCACTTCAGAGTGCGCTGAAGGCCACCGACTATCTGTCAAGCCGTTCGACCTTTGACCCTCTGTGGGATTCACCAGGGGGGATGGCACCATAGCGGGCAGCTTCCTGCCGGTGAGACTCATGTGGCGTGGGACCCGCCGTGGTGCTGTAGTGATCTTTGATGGGGTTTTCTTCAGTGGGGCAGGGGTGGTGACGTGTTTCACAGCATTGCCTGATGAGGCGGATCCTTTGCCTGAGACTTGTTTACCAATGCGAGTGCCGTTGGCCGCTACAGAGGCCGTCAATGTCTCGAGCAGCTGGGAGGCTGATCCGAAGCGGACATGCTCCTCCGTCTCAGCTGCCTCTGAGAATAGAGACAGAGCCCCGCTGCGCTTGCTGCAGGAGTCGCAGCACAGTTTGTTGTAGCCTGGAATGGAGCAGTATCGCGCTAGTACCTCCATTTGGCAGAAGATGGATTTGTCTCCATTACATGGCTCATCTGAAAGGTAAAAAGCATACAGTGTGAGCTCAGAGCGTGTCATGCTGTGCTGAAAAGCTGTGAGAGACGGCCTTGGGAAGATTTTAAAAAAGGGTGAGTGGAAGTGGGTGATCTAAAGAGCACTGACACATCGGTTTTAATCAAAGACTGACAGCCACAAAAAAGCTGGAGTGCATTTCAGTCACATTTGGTAATCGGCAGAATGATGCTTATTCTACTGAAGTCTGCTTCAACAAAACTTGTCACAGTTCCACACTAATTATGAGCAGGTTTTGAGTTTGTGTCTCTCATGTATTTGCATTAGCAATGCATTTGGGTAATATTTGTTAGCATTTGTTTATCTTAAAGATGAACATCTGCCCATGTTTGAAAAAATAATTTCGGCTCACTGCTGTTCTGAGCGTATGTCCAGAATCCACAAAGACTTTTCTAGCCATTTGGATAAAACGATTTTCAACATGTGAGATGTAAATGGTTAAAATCTTTTTGTACATGCAGTAGACATAAATGTCTTTCATCCAGATTGTTGGAATCAGTCATGGGGTGGCCAGATGGTAGCCTAGTAAGACCATCCTGATGACATGAGCTTAACATTCTATTTTGTACGTGTACCTGATTTTTGCCAGAGGTCACCAGTGGGGGTTCAGCAATTTTATCAGGGTGGCCATGGCCCACTCTTGGGGGCACCACTGGTTAGAGGAGGCTTTCAGAGTTGCACAAATTCCAGCATGTCCTCATACCTAATGAAAAATGGGTCATTTGCCAGTGACTCTCACATACATGACCACTGGGCAGTGCCACTACCAGGCGTTCACACTAATAGTCACAGTTTTAAACATGTGGTTTACAAAACGAAACTACTAGGTTAAGTTAAGGTAAGAAAACTACTTGTTTAGGTTGGATCATAGTTTACGTTAAAATAAGTATGCTTATTACGTTTGTTATATAGGCTGCGTGACGTAAGTTAAGTACGTTTCGTAAAAAAATCAGTGTTGAATTTTGGTTTTACATGTGACATGAACAACTGTCTCCTGGGTCAAAGTCCTGTGTTTGTTTGACCCATCCTTTCAGGACGACCTCCTTCCTGTGCAGACTTTGTTGCTCTTTATAATATGTCACCTGACTTCCTCCTTCATTCCTGTCATAATTAATACAGCCACTAGAGGTCGACCCTTAACATCCATCCATCCATCCATTTTCGTCCGCTTATCCGGGGCCGGGTCGCGGGGGCAGCAGGCCAAGCAAAGCACCCCAGACATCCCTCTCCCCAGCAACGCTTTCCAGCTCCTCCTGGGGGACCCCACGGTGTTCCCAGGCCAGATGAGATATGTAATCCCTCCAGCGTGTTCTGGGTCTGCCCCGGGGCCTCTTACCAGTGGGACGTGCCTGGAACACCTCCAGTGGGAGGCGCCCAGGAGGAATCCTGATCAGATGCCCAAATCACCTCAACTGACCCCTTTCGAGAATCGCCACCTTAATGTGGTGGAGGGGTTTGCGTGTCCCCGTGAACCTGAGAGCTGTGCTGTCCGGGGCTAAAAGCCCCTGGTAGGGTCTCCCAAGGCAAAGTGGTCCCGGGGGAGGGACCAGACTAAGAGGGATTCAAAGACCCTGATGATGCGGCCTCTTTGGAACAAGAGCACCTCGCCTGGTATGGGGACACCGGGCCCCCTCCTGGAGCCAGACCCTGGGGGGGGGGGAGCTCGCCAGCGAGTGTCTGGTGGCCGGGCCTTGGGCCAGAGGAAACATGGAGCCGTTGCCCGGTGTGCTCACCACCCGCAGGGACAGACATCAGGGTCGGGTGCTATGTGTGCCTGGCGGCAGGCAGGGGCAGGGCCCCGGGCATGCCGATCCCTGGCGACGTGGACTGGCTTTAGGGACGTGGAACGACCCTTAACAATCGACGTAAATATGGCTTTTAATAAGCAGCTTGCACAGAAGCCAACCTGTACAGCTGTTTTTGGGGGGAGGAATGTCTGGCTAGTACACGAGAGGGATAAACTGGGACTTATTTTGAGTATGCAGTTTGATCACACTGGAAAAGTTAAAATCAGTCAGTGTGTACATCTAAAAAAAAGCTTAATTTTCTTCTTTTGCTTGCTGTTGATGGACAGTACTGTATTAGTGCAACAAACAGTAGAAGCAGAGGAGCTATTCATAGAAGCAAAATATTTAATGAAACCACAAACAGAGCTGAGACTGATCAGAGAAGAAAAATAATTCAATTCCTTTGAAAAACCCAAAATACTAAATTCGTCCATCAAGGTGCCGTCTCAGGCAAAATTATTTGCAAACTTAAAGAACCCCACAAACACATTCACTTACATACATTTTGTTTTGCCTTTGATACGTTGAGGTGAATCTTGAATTGTTTCCTGTTACAAAACACTTCACTGTGACAACTAATATGTTGCACATATTCTATACTGACTTTAAAAATACTGTAATAATTAGTACGTCTAAGGTATAAAATTATTTTTAAAACCCTTGACTTTCAGCCTTTTATCAGCGTAATCTTCATTTCAGCTGCTTCTCTTTATCTACTTCTACATTTTTAATGTTATAAATGTACAACGGGATACCAGTGAGGGAGAAGGATTTTTATCTGAAATGATTTCATCAGTATGTTAATGAAATGAGTAAATATCAATAATATGTTGGAATGTTTTTTACGCAGTGATGTGCTTTGGTCAATACTTGCTGCAGCCATATTGATGTCATAGTTCTCGAGAAATAATATCCTACAGTGGCCACATATAGTGAAGATCAATATTGGATATACATGTCCTTTATGAACTCTCCTGTGGAAAAGAGCGTGTGTTATTTGCGTCTTCATCCTAGTTTATCCCTGTATCTCCACTGCATTATTAAAAGAGTGAAAAAGAAATTGAAATATGTTTGCATATAAAAATGATGTTCTTTAACAGACTATACAAGACGCTCTCTTTAAAATGAATGTCAGGAGAGACTGTAGAATGATGTAAGCTGGTAAAGCAGGATTATGGGCCCTCATTAAGCACCTGTGCACAGTGCAGGGCGCATCAGGGTGTGTCCAGCCACTCTTGCTGGTTAAATAGCGCATAATGAGGGCACAAAGTAAGGTGCAAGTTGCAAAGGGGTTGCATATAGTTCCTTAATTAATCATAGGAGTGTTTTGGGCATAACATGAATCAGTCAGAGCGTCATGTCCCATTCTCTTTAAAATCTAGGTGTGCCTGCACCTGGCTATTGACATGGCAGATTTGGCAGATGGCTGACTAATGGACCGATGTCACCTCCCCACGTTACTTATATTAAAAATATATATTTCAATTGCTTTTAAGTATTTTTTAACTGGCATTTGACAGAGCTGTGTAATTTAAAACAGGACCTTTTACTCATAAAACATAAAAAACAAGAGTAGATCAAAACCTAGTACATGTCTGGACGGTGCCATGCTAGAGGGCTTTTAATTTTAAACAGGAAGTGATGACATTCACTCACAGACTTTCATTCCAGTGCTGTTGCAGTCCAGCTGAAAACTTAACAATAACGGGCCCTTCTTTCTCTGGAGCTATACCAACTGATCATTTAACAAAGCCCTCCCCTTTCAGCTCCAGTCAGTGATGTATGTCCAGGTGTGACAGGTGGAAGCTGTGCAGCCATCGACCACTATTGGATCCAAATTCTGCCAATAACAATAGGTTGTAAAACATCCTATGGGCGCTCATTAATCAGCCAAACTGATAAATCAGTCGACCTCTACTAAAGAGGCTCTGTGTGTTTTAGTCCATTCACTGCAAATACACATATAATATACTGATGACTCTTCTGCAAACCACAAACCAGTTTTTGGTTTTGTAATGTATATTCCCTGCTCTCAGGCAGCAGTTGTTTTCCATTCATTTCTGTGGGTCATGAAAATAATTGACAGACTTTTGAAACCTGCTTGAATCGAGTACCGGTAATTCATCACAGTCACAGTTGTATTATTGTTTTGAAGCGGAGGTCAGACTTTTTTTTTTCAGGAAATCTGAACATGAACTGCATTCACCACCCAACAATAATGGAACTTTAAAATCAGTTAATGCAGACCTGATGTGCACTGTGATAAATTACAATTGTCAAGCTTCAAGTTTCAAGGGGCTGTCGATTGATTTGAATGAATGGAAGTACACGGCACTGCCTTTTTAAAAACTGAATGTCACTTGTAAAAGAAAAGCTTGCTGCGCCATTTTATTGTTGCCAGGCAACCACTCCATCACACTCTTACACTAACCTTCCCGTGTGATCGATCTACTGTTGTTTTTCTCCACAGTAATTAGTATCTAGTTCCTAAAATGTTAAGGCGGAGGGTACTGTCTGTAGCTCTGGTTGAGGGTGAGAGGCAGTCAGCAAATAGTTTGTTGGTCACAGGGAAACAGAGATCTGTGTGGGTACATGAGACCCTAAAAAAGAGGGTTGATCATGGGGAGTACCACCACTTGGTCCAGGAGCTTCGCCTCCATGATGGCCGTTTCCAGGCATATTTTAGGATGATTCTGGGGCAGTCTGACCACCTGCTGTCTATCGTCAGGCTGTATAGCTCTGGGTATCCAGCAACTGCTACCACCAGTTTCTCCTCCATTGTTTACTAACTGTAAACCTGTTGTTGTGACCACCACAGAAGGCCCGCCTCTCAAATTATCGATTGGACAATGGGAAAAGAGATGACGAAAAAGAGATGATGTGGGGCGCTTTTGAGCTCTGAGTTGAAGTTTTTTGCAAATTGCGCTGAAATCCGTAGAATTATAAAGAAATGCATCTGTGTTGTGAGTGTTTGGGTTTTTGTTGCTTACCATGGCAGGGTCCCGGTCTGCACGGCCTCACAGTTTCAGGTTTTTCTCCATTACACTGGTCTCCGATCCGGCAAGTAACCAGACGCCTCTCCATTCCCTCTCCACAGGTCACAGAGCACTGTGAAAAGTGCACACAGAGACTCACTCACATGCAGCAAAGGAACAGCGTTTTTGGAGTGGAGGCAGGTCACACAGGCAGCAGTAAATGTCAGGATAACTGGGTGGGATAACAAGCAGACTTAAAGTTCAATCTCAGCCTAAAAACAAAACGTCTGACTGCACAGTTGACCCAGCAGAAATATCAGCATGGAGACTTTTCTTTATACCCTTTTAGAGTGGCTTTCTCACAGGTGAATCTGCAGCGTATAAAGTCTATCCCTTACCACTGAAACATTTTGTGTCCTGGAAGCTTACTTTGCTGTTGGTTGTTTATTTACTTTGCACCAGATTTATTTTACACAGCAGGGCTAGGGTTGGATGGATTTTGTGATCCTTGCTGAAGAGTTTGTCAAAGAGGGGGCATCTAAACTTTATTTTTATAACTTTTTTTTGTAATCAGTTTATCAGGTTCATAACGAAGTGGATTAGCCCAAATATTAATTGCAATATTTTATGTACAGTTACTGTAAAAATCAAAACAGCTGAGCTGTAAAAATCACTGCGCAATTGACCCTTTGCTAAGCCCCACCCCCCTGCTATGGTCCAACAAGCTGTCAGAGTAAGCATGGAGCCCACACTGTAACTAACTGCACTCCCTGAAGAAATATGATCATATTTTTGAAGAAATGAAACAGTGATTCCAGAGAGAAGCAGACAGAGGGGTCTACAGTCTGTGTTTGAAGGATATATCCAGGATGTCAAACTGACTCAGCAGCAACAACAGGTTAAAAAGACAAAGATAGTTAGAAGCTAAAGCCCAACTATAGGCTACAGATCACAGTGTAAAAGTGAACCACCACATCACTGCTGATCAACACAGAAGACAATGAATATAAAGGGAAACTTTGCACAGTGCGATGACACACAGCTGGTTGAATATCAGCAAAGTTTCCCTGCTTCCCTTCACTGGTTCCTGTACAGCAGGGTCGGTCTTTGTTTCACTGTTATAATCATTACAAAGCAAAAGCAGCATGTGTATACATTCAGTAGGCTATATCTTCAGGAGCTAGCTAGCTAACCCTACACTTTTCAGGGTTTGATTTTGGTTTTGGAACAGGGAAGAAACGTATATCTTTTTCCAACCTCTCCAGGTAACGAGTATCATTAATACACGACGTGCCCCAGGCACAACATTTAGCTCCAAATCCACAAAACCAGCCTGAAAATGAAGGAAATCTGAAACGACTGCATTAGAGTCAATGGAGCACAGCTGTGTTGTTGTCGGACCCTGGTCTGAACCGGCCCGATGCTACGTTATGATTGGCCAGTCAGTATTAGCAGTATGTTTTAATGTTATATCTTGATCTGCCAGATTCAAAATACAAATTATGACAGACATTTGGTGGCCATGAATTTTGGAGAATAGACAAATTGTGTCTCAGAAAATTGGAGCTTTCAAGTATTGCAGTTTAATTTACTTATGTAAAAATACTCTGCTATGATTAATAATATTTTATTTGACATGGTTTTCCCAAATTAAAAGTTAAAAAAGGGGCTACTTGAGAAACCACTGCTGCTTGTGTTAGGCCTCACTTTCATTTTCTCCAGCACAGGCACAGCACTAAAATGAAGGATGGATATAGGACTGGCTATGCAAGACAAGTGGTGGTTGACTAGTGAAAGAGCAGTGCACATCACGATAGCTAGCATTAGCGTCAGAGGACACCGCTGAGAGATTTGGCCATACATGTTTCAGCCTCAGTCTGACCCACAGTCAGATAAAGAGTCTGCTGTGCACCAAAACTGGAAACTGGCAAATGTATTTATGTTGTTTGTTAGCTTGTAGGCTAACTGGCAGTGAGTAACACAGTGCTACTGGTTGTGAAACATACAATAATATGAGCTATGATGGGGGAAGCCCCAGGGTTCAGCACTCTATCTTGTTTGCTGTCAAAACTTCCACCACACTAATGCCAACTCTGCTCTCTGTGGTGACAGTTCTGCTCCGCGCTGGAGGTTTCAGGTTTCTTTGCTGGTGCTGTGTCAAAGTCTGTTCCCCCACTGATATGTGTTTCCACTATTGGACAGAGACAGACTTTCAAATCTAGTTCCCTAATTTTAGGGAAGAACACAGACATCCCCCTCTTAATTAGAAGAATGTGAAAAAACATCTCTAGTGACAGAAACAAGTCAGTGTAGTCAAGTTTTAGAGAAGACATTTTAGAGGACATAAACAAAGGGAAAAAAATCTTAATGAGGGGGATCTTTAGGTCAGTCAGCCTCATGAGCCTCAGACATCATTTTGCTTAAGTGCCACTTCACTTCATGTCAAAGAGGCTGCACCTACAGGCACTGTCTTTAAACTGCAATAACACACTATGGCTTATCAAAACAACAACTCTGGGGTAAATGAAATCAAAATATATTATGTGCCAAATATGTTCACAACTGAATAAAGTTGCACGTTGTACACTAGTTTGTTAGGAGCACATCCTGACTTTAATTTGATATGTTTAATAGAAGACGATTACAAAAAAGCCTTATATCAGGTTGGCATTTTGTGCATGTAACAGGTTCTGGGGGTGAACAGTGGGTGGATGAAGCCGAAGCAGCAAACAAACAATTAATCTTTGGTTAATCTTTCTCTTGATGCAACCCCAGCTGGCTATTTTTAGACCTCCTGCGGACATCAACAACTGTGGCGGAGTCAAAGTGTCAGGGAGACAATTAGGTTGTTTACTCCTGAATGAGACAACACTGAGAACATCTGTAGACCAAATGTTCCCAATGAGAACTTTAATTCAATTGATTGTGAAACTGCAATTCACCTAAAATCTTAAAAGGTAAAATGGTGGATACATTTTCAATTTTTGTGACTGATTCAAAATGAGTGAATAAATAATTAGAATTTTTATGATTAATTTGTGATGAAGGATCCATGTTACAGGCATCTCCTCTTAATAATCTCATTTAATCCTGCTACTTCCACCTACAAAAGTTTATCCAAATCAAATCAGCTGTGTCTTTTAGTGACCTAGAAAAGCTTAGTCATGCTCTTGTATTCTTGTGCCTCGACTACTGAAACGCACTGTTCACACGCCTCAGTAAATCTTCAGTAGCTCTGCTTCAACTGGTGCAGACTGCTGCAGCTCATATTTTAACTGAACCAAACTGTAGGTCACATATCACCCCAGTTCTCTCGTCCCTCCACTGGTTGCCAGTTCACTTCAGAATTGATTTTAAGATTCTTTTAATAACCTTTAAAGCTCAACATGGTTTAGCCTCCAGTTGTATAGCTGAGCTTCTGACTGTCTACGCTACAAGTGGTGACCTGAGATCCTTAAGCCTACCCCCGCTAGTTATCCCTATTGAGGTTGGTAGCTGAAGGTGACCGGGCTTTTGCCATCAAGGCCTCAACGCTCTGGAATTCTCTGCCTGAGGAGAACAGGCTGGCTAACACATGACTCGTTTTTAAATCATTGTTTAAAACATATTCTTATAGGAAAGCTTTCCCTTTTAATGACTGACTTGTACTTCTTGGTTTGTAACTTTTGTGTTTTATTTCCTTTTGTTCTACTTTCGCCTCTGTGCACACTATTTTTCTTAGCTCTTCACATTTTTTTTTTTTTTTAATATTATATTATTTTTGTCAAATTTTCATGCACTTTATTAAGCACTTTGTAACCTTGTTTAGATAAGTGCTATAAAAATAAAATTATTACTATTATTATTTTTATTATACTATTAACTCACAAATATTGAGACAATTTAACAAAATCAATAAAATAAATATTCTACTATTACACCACTACTCTTACTGAGTGCTCAAATAGGCCTCTAAAGATGGATAAGACCCATGTTATAAAACATCTGAGCCCCGCTCACACAAATAAGCATGAAGAAGTGCATCTTATTAGCTCTTTCTCCTCTCCACAGCTCAGCAGGACGTCTGATTTATTGGATTTTCTGACGGTTTCAAAGGTCTCATTTGGTGAAATGGAAGATCTAAAACTGGCGTGTTTTCAGATGAGATGCGACACTGCTCTAAATTAAACATCAAATGTCTCATATTTAATTTTTTTCTTTTCAAACTGAGAAATCACTGTCATATATCTCGCACATGAAAGCTGCTGCTGCATCGACACAAAAACATCGAGCTGGTGGCGAGTGAGCTGACAGTTAATTGGACACAAGATGGGAATAAATTGAAATCAATGAGCTGGATCTGTCGCTAAATAATCCACGCCCAGACTACAGAAGAACAACTTGAACCTATAGAAATGCGATCAGCTGCACAAACTGGAACCCTTTGAAGGAAAATCTCTGTTTCAGATAGATGACATGGATACTGAACCTCTGACCAGGCTCCGGTCCTCCACTGAGCAGGACATGAGACTCTGTTGCACGGCCTCCGGCTCTCTGGCTTCTCCCCGCTGCAGTACTTGCTGTGGACAGAGCGGTTGGTGCCCTCGTGGAGGTACTGCACGCAGCGAACCGTCCGGATCTGGAAGCCCAGGCTGCCGCAGGTTTTGGTACAGTGCTCCCATTCGTCTGAGATCCATCTGGAAGAATCACAGTGACGAGATTACTGAGGATTTACAGCAGCTTGAGATGACTGGGACATAAAAAGGTACACGTTTAAGAACAACAAAAAGAAGTCAAGCAAAAGAAAAAATATTCCAATACACGTAATAGTTCTACATTCAAAATCTTACTTGTCAAAGTATTCTGTAAAATGTACTTAAAGTACCACAAGTCGTTTTTAATCATTCAATCATTCTCGCTCTGTTAGAGCCTTTTCGAGCATATCCTAGTTTCCTTTTTATTTTTGAGTCACTTTAATGCATCACCTAACTTGGCATTTTGGGAACCTTTAATTAAAGGCAGGTGTGCTGAAGTGAAAGTGGAGCATGGAAGACGCCACAGGGTTACAGCCTTTAACCGGGTTTTTTTTAGTTTGGTGAAGTTGTTTAATACCCCATTGATTTGAACTTTGATTTTGTAAAGGCCTGTTTATTTGCTGAATGTTTGTTTGGGAATTTGTATTCTTTTTTTTAATGCTACAGACAAGACAATCAGATCATAGTGTCATCTTGCAACTCTCCTCACATCCTGCAAATCAATCAACTCTTAAACCAACCGAAGCACCTGGATCATCAAACACTGAGTAAAACTAAACCAAAGACAGTGGGTTCATCATATCTCCCGTTATGGCGTCTGTGGGCGGCTATTTTTGAACTTATCTGGAAGCCGTAATACACTCTGTGACTGATCTTATATTACATGGATGTATCCATGTGTATAGTACACAGCATTTAACTGGTGTAGTTGCAGTTTTAAGTTTTAACTTATTTATATACAGTTTGGTAGTTTAATTGAGAGGTCCCCAACCCAGAGGTCAGGTCCCTCCAAAGGGTCACAATATAAATCTGGGGGAGACTCCTCCCCCAAAATACAACCACATACATGGTTTGGACAAGAAGCTTACACAACCCATATCTATGTTTACTGAAAGGCAGACACCTCTAGTGGTGTAGTCATTATGATGGGAGCAAAGGGGTGGCTGTGGCTCAGGAGGCAGAGCACCAATGTCAGGGTTAGTCAAACCAAATAACGAGAAGATTTTCTGGGTAAGCTGAACTGGCTTCATAGGACAAGCCTCAGGTCGTCCACCAATCAGAAGATCAGCGGTTTGACCCGGACTCTTCCAGTCCACATGTCGGAAAATCTTTGAGCAAGATACTGAACCCCACATTGCTCCTCATGGCTGTTTCATTGGTGTGTGAGTGTTAAAGGTGGCGGCTTGTAGCTTCAGCCACCAGTGTGTGAATGTGTGTGTGTGTGTGTGTGTGTGTGTGAATAGGTGAATTTGAACTGTAGTGTAAAAAGCACTCTGAGTGCCTTAAAGAAACTGATGAAAACAAAAAGACCATTTTTGAGAAAGCTTTGCAAATACTACTTTTTTTTTTTAATATATTGAGAATCCAATCTGGAAAAGAAATTTGTTGAGAAGTAAGACAGTGTAGAAAATGGTTTCTGACTGCTTTGTTTCCATGGGAAAGACAAGGAACAAGGTATAATGGGTTTAAACTGTGTATGTCATGTTTAGGGACTTTGGGGCCTCTAACTTTTACTACACATCCAAATGAATGAATGAATAAATAAATCATTAGTAGGCAATTTGAAGATTCATTTACAAGCCTCTTTGTGTTTATTTGTTGAATGCAATTGCTGCAAACTAACAGAACAAACACTCCACACATCCAATGAATGTTTCATTTAGAGTGAATGAGCCCCTAACAGAGTTTACAATCAGCTGTGACAAGAGTTCAATTCAATCAATTTGAGTGAAAAACATCTTCATTCCAAAATAATAAGTACAGCCTCTCTTTGTCTCTCGAGTCCTCAATTTCATAATTCAATAAACAAATAAATGCAAATGCAGAGCTGACATTAGAGTATCAATGCGTCACTGCCAAGAACATTTTCATAAAACAATCTATTAATTGCCCCATCATCTGATCTTTCTGTGCCTTCCAGAGTCTCCGCAGCAGGGAAGATATTTCCACTCAGTGCTGCATGAAAGCATTTAAATGTCTTCAATAATCACACTTGAAATCACCCACCAGGCTGCAGCCTGCACTACTTTATCTCACGTCAAATGACTCATGATACTGTTGGTGACAGTTTCATAATTGTTGTTGTTGTACAGCTTTGTCTGGTACACCTCACCGCAAGGACAGATACCAGTGTGACGCTGGCATATTGATCTACATTGTATTTCACTGTTTTTCTCCTTCTGTCTCAGCAGCAGCAGCAGATTATATCTATTTGTATTAAAATTACTCTTTCACACACATCAGACTGAGAACCTCACAGACTACTGTGCCAATAATGACTGCGACATCATATCAATAAAAGTAAACCTCAAGGACAGATGGAGATGGGCTGTAGCAAACTTTGGTCTAGGCGTTACTCACTTGATGAATCCTACTGACTTCAATGATCTCACTTTCCTCTACCAGCATCATGAGGTTGACTTTGGTGCTTTTCAGTGAAATGTCTGAATAAAAACTGGATGAATTGCCATTAAATTTGGCCGAGACCTTCATGTCCCCTTCAGGAGGAACTGTAACTGATAAAAAATAGAAGAGCAGCTTATTCCCACGTTTGAAAACCTGAAACTACTAAATGTTTGGCATTTGTGCTTGCAGAATTGCTGCGTGGGAACATAATCCTGCCTTAAAATCAATCTACATTCATCTACCTCTGATACGATTATAGTTTCAGTAAAAGCTTGGAACACAATGCGCTCCAGTCTTAAGCGAGCAATTCTTGTGAAACAGAAGCCTCGGGCTTGAAACTTATCTCGCTAACCCAGTCATCTCACAGTGTAATGACAGGCCTCTGGTCAGTCTGAATGTGGAAAGCCATCTCACTGCAAGACAACCTGTTCCACCAAACCTCTGATCAAACCGCTATCCTTTAATTCAACTGCCTAACACCTTGCTGATTCTACCACTGACTGGGACACACCCCATCCACATGTCTACCTGGTCCTCCACATGCTGCTTTTTAGATTCGGTGGACCCCTTTCTTTCCTTTTTTGCCAAACAGCAGAATAAACCCTGAAAACTGTTGACATGGTTACACTTATAACTTTAGATCCGTTTCCACCAAACATTTTTGGTATGGTGCCTTTGGAACCAAAAGTAACCATTCGGACATGGCACCTAGCCCCTAGGTCCGCTTAGCATTTCCACTGCAAACTACTCTTACATGTGGGCGGAGTTGTTGTCATTCACTGCTCCGTCCAGCACTCACTGTATTTCCTCCTTTATCAGATTGCACCTGGTTTATCGTCCACAGAACGAGGCTGCACGCTGACATTTTCAGAACAAAATAAAACAGGCTGCAGTGAGAGTCTCTCTCCATGGGATATTTAAAAATGGGGGGTTTGTGCATTTAGTCCTTCTCAGGCAAGCTCAGGGGTTTAGTGTTGCTGTGGCCCACAGGAGCAATGCTCTGCAACACTTTTTTTTTTTTCTCCAAATGAGGATTAGGTATATGCAGTTCATATAATCCTGTCGAAACTACTTTACATTTTTAAACGCTTGAAGGTGCACTCATTAGTAAAAGTGTCTGTCATATGAAAACTAAAGCAAAGGTCAAAGTTGTCACAGTGAAATTTAAGGTGTGTTGGTGGAATCACGTCATCAACTCATGCATTGACTGAACCGACTGAACCGAACCGTACTGCTCGGTGGACACAGGGCTTTAGTGAGAGTTTGGACAGCTTTTTGTCAAGATCCTAAAAGTCAGACTGATGCTACGTAAAAACACCTGTATTCAGAGGGACTCTTGGGATCAGTGCTGCTTCACGTTTTCTTCCCCCTTCACTTGTAAATCCCTTCGATGCATGCTTTGTGATTGGGCTAGGATGAATTCTGACTTGACTAATCTGCACAGCACTTTGGGTTGCCTTTAGGTATGAAATGTGCTGTAACAATAAATTTGCCTTTCCTTCTTGTGTCTACTTTGATCGTTTCTTAAAACTTTTTCAACAGCCTTTGTAACACAACGTCAAGTGATGCCTTTCAGAATCCTTTGAAGGCCAGTAAAGAATTGAGTGTAGGTTTCAAGAAACGGTGTGAATGGCTTTGAAAACACCATTCACTGTTTTTGGATAGAAGTCACTTACAGACAGGTGACATGCGGCGTGAAATGTTTGCTAAACACAAAGGCTGAGTGTTCTGAATGCAGACAGACTCTTTCCAAACTTCTCAGAGACACTATGACTCATCCATTTGCACAGCCACAATCCAGCGAACGCTTCTTCCACATAAAGAAACAGCTCGGTGTAAAATACCAAAAGACTTCTCAATACAGAGAGCTGCTGTGCTCACCGACTGAAAAAACTTTATCTAATATATGAAGTATAAGAGTCTGGGCAGTGTATTTTAATTCATTTCACCCATGATTAAATTGATGAAACCTCATACAGCTGATTAAGAAATTTACATTTTCTGTATGTCTTCTGTTTGAAGGACAGTGAGTGTGTGTGTGTGTGTGTGTGTGTGTGTGTGTGTGTGTGTGTTCTTGTACATACTACATAGTGAGAACCAAAAACTGTATTTTAGCAACAAAGTCAGGACATTTTTGGAAAGTAAGGACATTTTGGTCGGTCCTTACTTTTTCATAGGCCTGTTTGAGGGTTAAGACTTGGTTTTAGGGTTCAGGTTAGAATTTGATTTTGATTAGGGTTAGGGTTAGGCATTTAGGTGAGATGGTTAAGGTTAGGGTAAGGGGCTAGGAAATGCATTATGACAATGAGGGTCCTCACAGAGATAGAAGTACAAACATGTGTGTGTGTGTGTGTGTGTGTGTGTGTGTGTGTGTGTGTGTGTGTGTGTTTGAGAGCATTAATATTCACAAGATGTGTTGATAATGGAGAATTATTCGAATATAAAATTGGAAGCACTCAAAATGACCTTTAAGATTATTTCAACATGCAGCTCGATCAGCCACAAGATAGATTTTTTAAATTACAGATACATACATATTCCAATTTACTGTGGGCATGATCTAGTCATGCATATTTTATTGATCTATTTAATGAGGTGCTGTGATCTGAGTCACTGAAACATGTGGACAGTGTTCCACATTTTCTACCTTTAAAAGAAAGTAGTTGAGATATTTTTTTTCTAGAAAAACAGATTACAAATTACTTTTAGTTTCTATTTCTTGGTTACTCTAAGCGCTACAAATAATGTATTGTATCAGTAACCTTAGTGAATCCCATCACTCCTGTTCTGTGGTCTTCACACTGGCTTCTTATCTCTCAGAGCATTGATTTCAAAACACTACTGTTGGTTTATAAAGCACTAAATGGTTTAGAGCTCAAACATTTCTGATCCAATGCTACACTATGAATCATCGAGACCTCTCAGGTCATCTGAGACCGATCTGCAAGGGTCAAGTCCAAACATGGCAAAGCAGCATTTAGTTTTTATGCACTACATATTTGGAACAAACTCCTAGTCCACTGCAACTCTAAGTATTAAAAAAAAAAAAAGACTGAAGACTTTTCTGTTTGCCGCTGCCTTTTATTAAATCCAGTATTTATTCATTTCCCACGCTGCACTGTAACTTCTATTCTCGTATTTTTTTTTTTTTTTCCAGTCCAAGTATATTTTATCTTGTCTTTATTTTCTCTTAAATTGTGTGTTTAAGTATATTGAAATTTCTTTTGCACTCTGTCTTGGTGCTTTTAAAGTTTTATGTAAAGCATTTTGAACTGCTTTGCTGCCGAAACGTGCTCTACAAAAAACTTGCCTTGCCTTAGTTGTAGAAATCTCCAAACTACAGCACATTAAATAAACTGTGTGTCTACATGGGGTTAGAGGAACATACAGTACATTTTCTGATCTGGGTGAATTGACCCTTTTAAGGGAAATGTCAGTTTAAAAGTAGTTTAAAAGTTAAAGAACTCCTTGTTAAGACAAACCTGTCTGCTTTTTGTGTTCGAGGGAGAGTATCCAGAGGATTGTGCTTCTTTGTATTCCAATTTATGATGTATTTGTATTTGAGATACCTAAAACATAATTTTGAAAACACACTTAAATATCCTTGTCAGGATACTAAAACATCAACTGGACAACACACTAAAAAATCAACTGAATGAGGTACTAATACATCAACTTATTGAGACACTAAAACATAAACTTGACCAAATACTAAAATATCAATTTGACCAAACACTAAAACATAAACTTGACAACATACTAAAACATCAGCTTGTTGAAGTATTAAAACATCAACTTGACATCTCACTTAAACATCAACTTATCAAGATACCAAAATATCGACGTAATGAACACTAAAACATCATCTCATTGAGATACTATAACATAAACATGTCAATACACTCAAATATCAACTTGACAACACAGTGAAACATCATCTTACTGAGGTACTAAATCATCTACATGTCAAGATTCTAAAACATCAACATGTCAATACACTACAACATCAACTTATCGAGATACTAAAACATCATCTTGATGAACACTAAAACATCCACCTGACAACACACTAAACATCAACTTGATGACCAATAAAACATCAACTTGTTGATATACTAAAACATCAACTTGAAAACACACTAACGCTGCCTAGAGGACAAGCTGAGTGGCATATAGTCGGATTATATTGGAGAGAAGACAGAGATCTCTGCGGTTGAAATCGCCAACACTCTTCAACTCACACCAAAACAACCTAGACTGATTGATAGCACTACAGCTAAGATGATAATAATACATTTTCCTTTTTATTTTGCTTTAACCCTGATATCTAAGTTTTTCTTCCTGAACTAAAGGAAGCAGAGGCAAGTCCAGCCATGAAGCAAAGACAGGGAGTCTAACAATGATTAAAAAAAAAAAAAAAAAATCAGGCCAGGTACAGAGGGAATTCTTCTGGCTTTCTGTCTCCTCACAATGACCAGCTCAGACAAGAAATTGCAAAAAGTCAAAGAAAAAACGGACAGAGAAAAAAGAAAGCCCTCAGAGAGCATGTGCTACCAATACTCAACATCTTTTATTTTCATTTTAAAAATAGGAAATGTTTAGAAATGTTTTATGTGAATCTCTCCATAACGATGCACGTAGTAATTGACAGTTATGGGGTATACACCCACGTACATTTTACTCCAAACTACATGCAGACCATGGACATGGAATTCATAGCAATCCAACTTAATAATTCCTGAGATATTTCAGTCTAAAGTGGAGGTCTGACTGATCAGTGCTGCCATCCCTGGAGCCGCGCTGCTGGCCTTGGTGGAAGGCACAAGTCTCATGAAGTGAAGTCTATCCATTAAGATGCACGAGGCATCGTTGTTTAAAACTTTACTACAGCCTGAAAACACAAAGGCTAAACACAGAAAGAGTCTGACCCCAAGGTATTTTCTTTTTTACTTCAAATGGAGTCCATCCCAAAGAGAAATATAGTTTCCTAAACAGCAGAGTCAATATTTCATCCAGCATCAGATCACAGCAGCTTCAGATCTCTCTCTTCTCTCGTTCCTTTGGTTTAAAGCTCAACAGAACAACTGGTGGATAAACATTAACTTACTATGTGAGGTCTTTGGTGTTGCATCACCCCTGAGTTTTGAAGTTGGCTGACAACCTGAAGAAGTCGTCTCATGCTGCAGCTTTGAGGTTTGGATGGATGATTTTAGCTGCAGTTCCTGAGCTTTTCCACCACAAATCAGCTTATACATCCATTTCTTTCACACTATTCCTTTCACCTGCAGGCCTTTTGTGTCATGGCTCTGCATTTAGACTCCTTCACCTCAGCCAACACATTAATTTCCTCAGATTTCTCTTTTCTTTTTTACTTTCACACCCCCGCTGCTGTTTCAAGCGAAGCTGCTGCTGCTAACAGCTTGAGTGCGTTTTCACCCAGCGAGGCCATTTTTCACTCCTGTTATCTCGTCTCTAACGCGGCTGTCTTCGCTTTTTAAATGATTTTGGAGGAAAGGCTGCTATGATGGATCTCTTGTGACACAACTCATTGCTCTACTAACAAGTCACACTGGAGGGATGTATTGATAAAAAGTAGACCTGTCCTGGCTTGTGGGGCAGCAGATTTAAGGCGGCACAGTGTAAAATCATTTCCAGATTTATTGGTTTTTGCTCGCTCTCTGAGGGTCCTGGAAATAAAAGAAGTGCTAAAACAAACACTGAGAGACGAGTTTAAGTTTAGATTTATGCTGCTGCTCAAATGCATCATGGCAGAAATAAATAGCTGCTGAATATCTATTTGAACTACTGAACACTGACTCTATTAAGACGTCCTCGCAGCATTGATTCATTTTCTCTTTTGTGCTAGTTCAGCTTAATTTTTCCTGATATTTACGATTCAATCTTTTATGCAGTATTATTACATAATTATACAATAGTCAGCCTATTTGAACACTCATCGGACTTTAATTATTACTACAGGTCCTCGCGTCAAATTCATTTAAAGATTTAATGACTCCATCACTTCTTGTTCCTGATTAGAACTTGATTGTTCTGATTAGTTTGATTAAAACTTAATTATCTCATCAAAAAATGAAAATCTGATCAATCCTGAGGGGAAATGATCATTTTGTCACACAGAACTGACAATAAACCATATTATTAACACACAGAGGATCAAAATGTGATCTCGCTGCCCTCATTTATGAATTTTGGTCTTGAAATGACTGTTTCTCTCAAGTCTGTACAATGCTACCAAATCCTTTTTGTTGATGTATTATTTAATTTTTCCCAAATTAAAGCTGAAAACAAGACGTTACCAGAGTTTCCATTCAATCAACTCTCATCAGGGTGGAAAAATCTCTAATGCAGCATTTAATTTATGATCGGAGCCCTCAGTAAAATGCCAGCTAATTAAACACTTTCAGAGTTAGCGGTTCTTCAGGGCAACAATCAGAGGTGCATCGCAAATGCTTTGCCCCCCCCCCCCCCCCAAGAAAGTTTGGTGAACCCAGTGATCCCGGTGTGTGTGTGTGTGTGTGTGTTCTTGTACATGCTACATAGTGAGGACCAAAAACTGTATTTTAGCAACAAAGTGAGGACATTTTTGGAAAGTGAGGACGTTTTGGTCGGTCCTCACTTTTTCATAGGCCTGTTTGAGGGTTAGGACTTGGTTTTAGGGTTCAGGTTAGAATTAGGTTTTGGTTAGGGTTAGGGTAAGTGTTAGGGTTAGGCATTTAGTTGAGATGGTTAAGGTTAGGGTAAGGGGCTAGGAAATGCATTATGACAATGAGGGTCCTCACAAAGACAAAAGTACGAACATGTGTGTGTGCGCGCGCATGATGGTATTTATTTATTTTTGAACAAAAATTATGAGGCAACATTAAGCGTCTTCGTCCATCCCTCACACCGTACAGTATTGCCATTCTTGTTCACACCCTGGTTATATCCCGTATTGATTACTGTAACTCGCTCCTTTATTGGTCTCCCTCTCAAGTCCATCCGCAAACCTCAGCTGGTCCAGAACTCTGCTGCTCGCATCATCACCAGAACCCCCTCCATCAGTCACATCACTCCTGTCCTTCAGCAGCGTCACTGGCTCCAGGTTAAACACCGCATTGACTTTAAGATCCTACTCCTCACCTTTAAGGCCCTCCATAACCAACTCCTCTGTACCTCTCTGTAGGATTGTTGGGGTTGATATGTACTATATATCTTATGTTCATGTGGAATGGATAAGATAACAGTTTGCCACATATTATATGAAAGTTTTGGGGGAATCTGTGAAAAGCTTGCACAATGAAATAGAGTGGTTAAGACCAAAATCTTGATGATTGCTCCTTCTCTGACAATTTGAGAGAATTTTTTGTTTTAATACGATTTTTATGTGGGAACATCAAGGAACACCACTGACCACTGGGTGAGTTTCATGGCTTTGAAAACCAACGTTTAAGGTGGTTTTAGGACAGATTTACACATGGCCATAGACAGCATTGTTAAGCCAGGCAGGGGAAAGCCAAATTCTCTCAAATTCTCAGAGAAGGAGCATTCGTCAAGATTTTGGTCTTAACCACTCTATTTCACCATAAACAACCAGGAATGGGGCTCAAAGTGCAAAATACTGGACTTCTCCTTTAAAGTTTACTCCCATGATACTTAACCTTGTGGTGACCTGGCTATCTGACGCCCATGCTGCGCACAAAATGAAATCATGACGGGAAAAAGAAAATCATTTTCTCTCAATGAAATACGAAGTCTTATAAAAGCTTGTGACAAACAGCCAAAAATAGGCCAACGAGATGCAGCAGTGAAACTTGGTGTTCCTCAGGCTGCAACAACAGGAAAGAGTCATGGCTGCCAGTGATGGAGACAGATAATGAATGCGTACTGATAGAGCACCTTTGGTTGAAGCGCCCTTGTGAAGTGGAGTGATAATGCCCAGTCATTTAATGCATGAGTGGGCCCTTGGTGAGGGAAAAGGAAGAAGCAGCACTTGAAGCAGCTCGACTGTGTTTTGAAACAGTCAATAAAATTAAGTAAGTAGCAAAGCTGTCTGTTTCATGAATTTCTATTCGTGTAATTAATATACAAATGTCACTGTGATGGTTATCTGCATGAGAAATACAGAAAAAGGGGAAAAACAATTGTTTAGAATAATCATCTGCTTATAGTGATCAATTTGACCTGGACAGAAGTGATCACTGTGGGAAGTTTCCACTGTAGTAGGAAATGTTAAAAAATAAGATATGATGATGTACTGTTTACCTTGAAACAATATGAATATGACAACAACTTACAGCTTATACGTGGTACCTTTCCTTTTATATCTCTGGGTTTTAAACTCTACTGTGGGCAATGTTGCAAATCAGTAAGCAGAACTCCTTCATGGTTTTGATACTGAATCAATCTGATAAAGTTCTTTGTTTCGTCTTTGTATTTAATTTTCTGAATGAGCCAAAACAACAACAACCTCATCTGGTTATTGTATCCATTCACAGTTTCTTAACTGATTTTCCAGAAAATGCACCAAGTCACGATCCATATCAATACTGCAGTGTAATGAGATATGCAGTGACAGAGGATTTTATCCACTCTATTCAGGTGTTAGCTACACTGACAGATCTGTAAAGAGCAAAGAAACCCAGGATAAGAAATAAGAGTTATGAGCCAAAATGTTAAGTGCTTGGAGAGACTGATTTAAAGAAAAGATGGAAGTGAAATCACACAGTGAGCCATAGTTCACATCTTGATAGAACGAAACATATTTTTGGGTGTTAAGTACTTACCTTCAGTCCATTCCCACTGTACCACACACACACTAGTGTTAAAGAGAAGCTAATTCAAATTCAGCTCATGCTGAGGGAAGCCACTTTAACATTTTTTATCTTAATAGAGTGCTGCTAAGTCCCAGTTTGAATCTTATCAGCCCTCCAAGAACTGCCCAGAATCTTTCCCTGTGAGGGGACTGTGGAGTCTGTACTCACTGAGGCTGCGTGCAGTCCTGAAGGTTACACATCCTGCGGATGGGCTTTGGCTTCTTGCTGGTGTCGCAGTAGCCTCGATGGACCATCTTTGTGTCTCCTTTCTTGCGACATCCGTACTTGGTGTACTGAAACCCTGTGACAGAGGTTAAGGCTTCTTGTTATCAAAGCTGTGTGTCATCCATAAAAAGAAACAGTGAACATATGAAAAAACTATTGAAAAAAACAATCAGTATTCTTTATTCTTCAGACCATTTCCAAATTTAAATGACAATTGTGTAAATGTTAGACTAACTTGTCTTGTGTTTTGACAGGATTTAACATTTAAGGATCTGACTTATTTGTTTAAAAACATTTTTACTTCTTAAAGTAATGAAACAAGTAAAACATTTTCAGTTCAGAATCTAAGATATCATTTCTATCTCATATCAGGCCAGTCTGAGCTGCTCTGCACTGGCTTCTTTTACATTTAGAATTGATTTTAAGCCCCTCCTCCTTGTATACAAGACCCTACATGAGCGCGGACAGAGCGACGTTGCCAACTCCCTTATTAACTATTTGCCTTCAACAACACTGATCATCTGCTGCTGGTTTATTGGAGGTTCCCAGAAACAGCCGAAAGAAGATCGGGGATGCAACCGCCGTCACTGACGCCCCAAAGCTATGCAACACTCTACCTATTGATATCAGGGAAGCTAGCTCCCTAAATGTTTTTAAAAGAAAGCTAAAAACATTCTTGTTCACTTTAGCCTTTAACTAGCTCTGACTTTCCTGATAGAGGTCCGAAACTCTATGATTTTATGAATCAGTTCTGTTTTATGTGTAGTTCTATTTTCATGTGAAGCACTCAGTGCTTGTACTGCCCTTTTTGTAAAGCACTTTGTGCTGCATTTCTTGTATGAAAGGTGCAATATAAATTAAGTTTATTATTATCATTATTTCTACTTTTCATCTTGTTTCACGAGTTGTATTTTACATTGAGATCCTGTCATTATTACCCTCTGAAGACCACTTGTGTAGGCACAAATATAAACCGTCTCTGTGTCCTGAGAGATGCTTCAGAATGTGATAGTCAACAGTGATGAGCACAGTCTCCAGCAACATGGGACACTTACTGACATATCTGTTTAACAGCTAGAACAGATGATGGCATGTACTTGTGACAGGGCATAGTACAAATGCCCGGTGTCAGGATTTACTGCGGAGCTGACACACACTATGACCCTGTAGCTGATGTAATACCTCATAAATCTTTGTTTATGATAGCGTGAGACACTGTGGCACAGACCTCTGTCGATGGTGTGTGAGCTACAAGCTTGCAGAGAGGCCTTTATACTTGATGCATTTTTCATTGCAATACGTTTAGAGACACCAGGCAGCGTACAAACTATTCTGTGGAGAAGCAAGGATTTAGTGAGTTTTACAAAAGAACGTTACAGAAAAATAGGCCTGGCAACAGAAGTAAATACTGATGTGGCGCCAAGCATTGCATTTGCGTGCTGTAATTTAAACTGTTGCTCACGTCCAAGTTGAAATTATTTTCCTCTGCTTTTGTCCCTGGGGTGCCACTCTTTCCATGAGGCTGTTTTTTTCCAGCTTTTAGTCATCTCCCCTGTTCCTCCACACCCTGCAGTAAAAAGCGTCTTCTTTCCCAAAAGTAATGGCCATTTCATTCCAATAATTTAAGGCCATTTGACCGTCCCTGTAGTCTGAGTCCCTGAGTTGTAGTAATGTCGATACAGGCGAACATGCTCAGCCAGTCTTCTTTCCCCGTTGAACTGAAAAGTGCAGCGTGCAGTGGGCACCTAGTTACAAAAATTCAAAGGGGGAACGACAACTTTGTCAGCAACCTCACTGCATCAGACGAACTGATGAAGGACAAACTTTAGAAGTTAGGCCATGGTTGGGTGTGTTCAGAGAGATATGCCTGCAGGTAGTGCCAGAGGAGCATAACTCTGAAGATGAAACGATGATTCCTTTCATGGAGAAGTTCAGTAGAATCGGACACTGCATGTGCTTCCTGCACATCTCTAGCACTTTGAGGTTTGGACGAGAACAGTAATTCAGACACACTCTGCGACTTTGGCATGTAGCAAGGGAGTGTTCAGGGTAATCCAAGTGTGAGCTTGGATTATCAGGAGGTGTAGTCATGAAGCTGGCTTAAACACTTCCTGTGAGACAAATCTACAAGGTATTTGTTGTTTCTTCGCTTCTGTGCCTCTACTCATCAAACTCCTTGAGCGTGATATCCACTTTGTGGAAACAGTATGCCCTGTACGTTTGCCAGACCACCACCTCGACACATTCTATCATCATGATTGGAATATATATCCTTCTGACAGCCGTTGTTTTTGTGTCTGTATTTGTGCTACTTGGTAACCTTTTGCATTTTGATAGTGGAGGGATTTGATGAAATCAGTGAGTTAACTGAGGACAGAGAGATTTTAAACTTATTTCTATTGGGACGCCAAACAGGAGCACAAAAAAAAAAGGTGGTCAGTGAGTCCATTAAACCAAACAAATGAGCTACAGGGTGAAAATGTACTGGTCCAACAAATGTGGGACATGGACAAAGAGGTGCACATTCTGTATTCCTGGATGTCTGCCAACTGTTTCAATGATCTGGTCAGCCGGATCCAGCCTTTTGTTGCTCACACTGGGACACACAAAGCTCCAGTAAGGTTAGATGTCAGAAAGGCTCGCTGTGATAACCCAGTCATATTGTGAGATAAAATATGATGGTGTCAGTGACAAAACCAAATTCTCCAGGTGTAAGGAAAGTGTCGAGCAACATGTTTTGTGTTGAAACACTCATCCAAAAAAGGGTCAAGCCCCCTACCACAAGTCAGGCTTTAGGTTAGCAGAGGAGAAGCTGAGATAAAAAAAAAAAAGCAGAGGGAGCTTTGACTTCAGAGTGGGGCAAAGTCACAACCTCTGTGCTGTGAGGTGGTATAACAACCAGCTGGTTACTCTTCTCGCCACTTTTTATTGTCCACAACCAGCTGACAAGGTTGCCTGGTGGAACAAATCTGCTAAGTCCTACAATGAAGTGAGAGGGCCAGTCATTACTAAGACGAACAGCCGATTCATAGGTGGGATCAGTTTGTACATTTTTTGGCACACCATCACTCCTTGAGCGGTCGATGCTTGGCTGAAATTCAAGCCTGAGTGTAGAACCCCACAAATCCCTGAAAAGGGAGCCTTGGACAGGAGGCACTTCCAGGCACAGCTGGCAGCCTATCCAGATCTATACCCAGTGTGAAAAGACAGCCCAAAATGCTTCCCATCCTGATGTTCACAGGTATATTGTGTGGCACTTCACATGGATTTTTGGAAGCAATTTTGCTACTTTTCTCACAAAATCCTCCAAAAACCAAAAAAAAAAAAAAAAACAGCTCAAAAAGGAGAAACAAATCAGCATCAATAAAGTTAATGCTTGAGTTTCAAAGAATTGTTTGTTCTCCAGCGTTAGCCTTTCACACTCCGCTGCCCTAAGCATCTGTTCAAACGTAAAACAGCATCGTATTAAATATGCAACCACACTCATTCATTTCAATGGGACTGCTGCATTGGCACAGCAGGGGTAAAGACACAGAGGAGTAATCTGGCAAAAAGGGTGAACCTGGCCCAACTTTTGAACACTGTGCACCGTCATCCTGCAACCTGCACTGGTTAATCAAATACACCCAACAGCATGTTTCTGATAGATAACTTAGAGTGTGAACGTTAACACTGTATTTCAACTGTTTATCAGATGATCGTAGTGATGAAAGATAAAATAACTGTCATCATGAATATCTTCATCTTCAAAAATTGCAACAGTCTTTCTCATATCGCTATTGATTTTAGCATCTGATAAGTGCTCAAACTCATGGATGTACCGTAAAACTTCAGTTAATAGCCCGGGTTATTATTTGCTTAAACCACTGAACTCAGCAGGTCTATATTTGGGACAGGCTTTTCATGATCTTCACACAAAACTGTTCGGAACTTGTTCAAAAATTATTCTTCAGATAACATATCAGTTATAAATCATTCATCTGATCCTGCAGTCCATCAGAGAGTGAATTACAGCACTCGAGGATCACAGCACTCTGCATACCGACACAACACCACTTTATCCTGTTAAAACAATCCTCACAACTTGGATTGATTTTTATGAAAAACCATTTTTGATTCTTTTGATTTGAGGACCCTTATGGAATAAAGGAATATGAATAACTTTCAGGGTAATCAAGGGATGGACACATAATTTGAGGAGGCCAACAACCGGCTTTTATATATCCGAAGAACTTCTATAAAAAAAATGGTCTGCTTCGCAACCACACCAGGTGTCTAAGCCTCAAAACCAGCCCCAAGTCGACCCTGAGCACGAGTGACCAGCTGCTATTGACCAGTCAACAGACACAGTTCTCACAGCTCCAAACTGAACTGAACTGTATCGTACTGCATATTTGTCAAAATGTGCAGCCACAGCGGGCTAGTAAAAGGGACTAGGCTTTTAATTGAAGTTTCACAGTATTACTCTGATAAATTGCCCTTTCTGGATTGTATTTACTCATCTAGCTGGTACCTAAAACAACACATCCCAACAAACACGGTTCTGGTTCGAGCCCCAGAGTCCGGGAGCTCCTCTATGTGGAGCTTGCATGTTTTCTCCAGGGGTACTCCGGCCTCCTCCCACAGTCGACATGCAGGTTAATTGGTGACTCTAAATTGACTCGTAGGTGTGAATGTGAGCATGAATGGTTGTCTGTCTCTATGTGTCAGCCCTGGGATAGTCTAGCAACCTTTCAGGGTGTACCCCACTTCTCACCCAGTGTCAGCTGGGATAGGCTCCAGGCCCCCAGCGACCCCTAATAGGATAAGCGGTCATAAAACATGAATGACCGAAACAGCTGTCTCTAGCCCAAAGCACATCTACATACAAAGACACCATAAAAGCAGTGGTGCTTATCACTTTAGCATCCTATCATGTTATAAGAATTATGTTAATATGTTGACACACTGAGACTCCAATAGCACCATTGCTTTTTTTAAATTGTAAAAAATGCTAGTACAGGCGTTAATAAATCACATTTTAAAGACATTAACTAAAAATAATTACTATTAAATGCCTTTAAAATTCAAAAGAAACAGCTTCAGCTTGCAAGAAAAGGAACTAAACGTGGATGACTCATGATATGTCCTGACTAAAACCAACAAGGACCTGTTTTTACAACAAGAGCAACGAGTATAATATTCAGATAATCATAGTTGATAAGTAGAGGAATAAAGATTCTCCTCTATTCTTCTATCCCAATTTGATGGTAATTTTTTCATTACCTCCGGCACAAGGCTTGGAACACGGAGACCAGCTCTTCAGAGCCCACTCATACGTGTCCTCCTGGATCACATTGTTGTTGTTGACAGGCACTGAATCTTCATGGATGATGTACTTGTACATTAAAGTAGATCGAGTTTCATTGTCTTTGGGTATAATCTGCAAACAGAGGGAAGAAAATAAACACACATTACCATTATAGCATCATATTTTATGCAGAGTATTTGCTTTAATATGCTCAATGTGGAAATTACGACAAATGAATGCGTTGTATTGTATTTCAAGAGAGAGGAAAATAATGCAGGAGCACTTTCCATAATTTCCACTCAAGTCACCGTGACAACTATAGCATGGCGTCAATACAAGAGGGTAATTGGTTGAAGACAAGATAGGGAATTATCAGACAGTGGGAGAGTTCAGGCACAAGATAAGACCGAACCCAAGGGGGTATAGAGAAATGTTTTCTCTCTGATCTGCTGTTTCTGAGCGTTTGTCTGGATCAGACATATTTTACCCCAGGTAAAAGACTGTTGCACAGTGGATCAGAGAGTTCAGTTACTAATGGAAACTTCAGGCAGAATAAAACACCCTGCAGGAGCAATGAAACTGGTAAAACTGGTGTTGGTGTGGGTTATATGTTGGAGGGGTTAACACACACACAGAGAATACTTCAACCGTCAATGTAGGCTGAAAGAATAGACAACAGTATGCGGACTGTATTCTTTTTATATCATTATTTGATGCATATAATCTAATATGTCATGGTACAATCTGTGAGCTGTGGCCATGAAGTGAGATCAAAGTCAGCACAGAAAATACTCTGAGCTGACTTAAGGTCAAACTGACATTACGTGTAGTCATCTGAAAATCATGTTTCAGTAATCTTTAATTGAATTGTTAATGTTGTTTTATTATTATTTAACCACCTGCCTAACGGACATTAAAACAGGGATGGAAATTTTCTCTTAGGTGGCGTGGTGGTGAAGTGGCTAGCATTTTTCCCTCACAGAAAAAGCGTTCCTGGTTGAACCCTGGGGTGGGGGAGCCCCTCTGTTTGCATGCTCTCCCTGTGTCAGCGTGGGTTTTCTCTGGGTGCTCCGGCTTCCTCCCACAGTCCAAAGACATGCAGGTTAATTGGCGACTCTAAATTGTCCGTAGGTGTGAATATGAGTGTGAATGGTCCACCCAAGTCCACAAAATTTGAGTTATCCATGACCCTGCCATTTCCTTCCTGCACTATGTCCACCACATCACCAACGCAGCCTTCTTTAACTACCGTAACACTGCCCTCCTCTGACCCTCACTGTCTCCTGCAGAAACACTCATCCATGCACAAACAATGTCCTTAACAAACCCAAATATGTACAGAACTCTGCTGCTAGCATACTCACTAGTACTCGCTCATATGACCAGATCACCCCAGTCCTCTACGACCTCCACCAGCTCCAGGTCAAACACAGGACACACTTTAAGATTCTACTCACCACCTACAAGGCCCTCAACAACCTCGTGTCCCCTTGTCTCTCTGACCTCTTATGCCCCCTCCCGTTGTCTCCACTCTGCTGACGCCAACCTCCTGTAAATCTCCAGGACTACATCAAAAATGCTCCCACACTGTCAGCATTCAAAAAAACCTTTATAACCCACCTCTTCGACTTTTGCTTCCTCACCTAACCCGCCCGCCCATACACACACACATTTTTATTCCCTAGTTGATTCGATTTATTCTATAATCAAGAGTTTACTGCCTCTTTTTTAAAAAACATATCCTATGTAGAGCGTCTTGAGGACTTTGAAAAGCGCTTCACAAGTCTGATGTATTATCACTGTTAAAAGAAACAACTGAACACAGAAAAGTCAATGTGTTTTTGATGTGCGTCCCTATCGACCACTTAGTAATCACTGTTGCTTTCACAAGGACCTCCCTCGCCTCTTTTTGTTGCAATTTGATGATTTATTTTGATAAGTTGATTTTTTCTCAACATAAACAGAGTTTACCAAAGTGAGCTTATTCCAGCTTCCACATCCCCCCAGCTCATGACACTGCAGTCTATAGACACTGCCTCTATGAAGCTGCTGTGGCTCAGGAGGGAGTGGCTGTCCACCAATTAAAGTCTGGTGGTTTGATCCCCGGCCCCTGCGGTCTACATGTTGAAGTATCCAAGGCAAAATACTGAACCCATAATTGCTCCCGATGAATGTGCCATTGGTGTGTAAGTGTGCATGAATGATTGTCTGATGAGTAGAAGGCTTCCTGTATGGTAGCCTCGACCACCAGTGTATGAATGTGTGTGTGAATGGGGTAAATGGTGCCTGGAGTGTTTGCTAAGACTAGAGAAGAGCCATATAAATGTAGTCAATTTATCATAATGACTTTTTTTTTAATTAGTGGTGCATTTAGCTGTGACTCAGCATCAAATGTGAACACTCCAAGAGAACTCAGACCCCTCTGAAGCAAACCGAACTCAGACCACTTCAAGTACCTGGTGCAGTTCGCTTAACCTGTGACTTGTGAGCACAAAGCGCTCCAGGTCGGCTTTGCTCTTTGCTATTGTATTGTAGCCCCCCGTAGCTTGCCGTACATAGATCACATGCTATTTGACGCATAATAAACACAACAGAGCCATGGCCACAGGTAATGACAGCATGACCAGTGAACGAGGAGTACTTTTAAGTTTTCCTTCAGTTTTAAGCTCATAACCGCACTGCAGTGTCACATCAATGTAGAAACAAAACTATGTCAATTTATGTTATATATCGGCTATAGTATGAACAGAAAGAGGACTGAGGCCCCATCAGAGCTGAAGTGGACCAGAGAGAGAACTGAGTCCTCTTTTAAATGAGCTGACAGTGTGAACGCAAGAAGAACAGAGTCCTCTTTCTGTTGGTCCACTTTTTGATCCATTTTAAGAGGACTGAGTTTGGTTCATTTAAAAAGGGCCGAGTGTGAAAACACCCTGAACAGACTCAGAGCGCTGACTCAGTATTTTTTGCACATATGTGAACACTCAAGAGAACTCAGACCCCTCTGAAGCGAACCAAACTCAGACCACCTCAGGAGTTGGTCTGAGTTCGGTTCGCTTTCAGTCCATGGTGCGGTTCACTTAACCTGTGCCTTGTAAACACAAAGTGCTCCAGTTTCACTTTGCTCTTTGCCGTTGTATTTAACCCTCTAGATCACATGCTGTTGACCTGGGACGCTTGAATAAACAGATGAAACCACGTCGACCTGTCACGTTTGCAAGGACACAGGATGAGGAGTAGTTTGGTTCACGGAAGATACTGCACGTCTCCAGATGTGGAATGTAGAATACATCAAAAGACAACAGTCTACAGCACAGAAACACTCAGGTTTTCTTCTAGTTTTAAGTTCATCTGAATGTGAGGGGCGTCATAACAACAGAAACACTGAAAGATGACCGAGTTCTCTTTCAAATGAGCTGATAAATGTGAACACATAAAGAGCCGAGTCCCTTTTCTGTTGGTCCACTTTAAGAGGATTTTGGTTTGTTTAAAAAGGACTGTATGTGAAAACACCCTTAGATGCATATGGATGTGATGATATGACAGAGTCTCAAGCTAGTTCAGCTCAACTTCATCAGCTCCGTGAATTGTAATGATCCGAATATTATACAAATTACCATCTGAAATAATTTAGCCACTTGAATATAGTTGGTCAGACAGTGTTATGTGTGTAGTGGTGATGAAGATAAAGGACCACGGCATTATTTGTTTAACATCCAGCAGTGTAGACGCACCCTATCTACCATGGCTGATAAAATGTTTGTACCTCAGAAAATCTAACTCACTGATGTAAAGGAAATAACATTTTCTTTTTACCCCTAAGGTTTTAGTCGGGAACTCTATTTGTGACTGAGTGCTACAGACTACAACGGTATTTTAAACTGACTGAAGCTGTATTATGTGCTACAGCTGACCAGCTAATTTGCTAACTAGCCCATAAACTGGCATTAGCAGAGAACTTTCCCCAGGTGTATGCTTGTTTGGTCGCTCCTTCAGACAGCAGAGATGCAGAAGAAGAACTATGGTCATGTCTCAAACTTAGATAAAAATTAAATTTAGCAGGACAGATGATCTGCTCTAAAATACTGTGTGTTACTGACATGTTAATTTAATGTGATCTTTTATATAAAGTTTGCAGATTAGTTTCATGGAAATCATCTGCTCTGACCTCTCTCTGTAACATTCACTATAAAACACAAAAGATATGTCCTCATGCAGCGGGACATCATTTAATGGCAGATCATTATTAATCCATCAGTGAAATGAAAGCAGAAATTATCTGGCTGTGTGTGATGGAACACTGAATTAAACAGTGGAGACGACTCACTAGATATCAATGTTAGAATACATCATTCCTGAACAAAGGATTATAACTGAATGCCTCATGAATAGAACATTTGCTCTAATTCTGCCTTTGGAAATGGACCTGCTTTGTAACATTACAATTTATTTGTACCCTCCACCATGCTGCCAAATTGAATATGAATAATAATTATTGAAATGATTCATCGAAGAAGCACAAAACTCCTGAAGCTACAGGACTGCACCTCTATATTTTAATCGACTCTTCCTCTCATGAAACTGCTTTTCAGAGAAACACTGTTCATGATAAAAACTGTATATTAACTTCTGTCAGATGTGATGTTATCCGCAGTATGTTTGAAACTGAATGTCGGTAATTATTACCCCGTCATAATATGGAGAGTTAACTCACACTGAATGGTAATTTAAAAAATCTTTCTGATGTGACATGTAATGGAGTTAAAGCTGGTGTCCCCTGGGGAAAAAACAATAATGTGTAATGAAGGACAAACCACTTAATAAAAATGAAAATGTATTTTTATGACATTAATCATTAATGGCATTAACGCTTCAAAGAGATCACTCAACAGAAACAAGACAAAAACAAATAAATTCTCCAATCAAAGCTCTTTGTGTTTCATATAACTCTATCATTTAATTACTTCTGTACTGAAAAAAAACCTTTGAACTTCCTTCTTCAAAATGATTTCATGATAAAGAAAAACAGATGATTTTACACCACTGTGACAGGCGATGCACAAAAAGTGCCGTGGGATAGATTTTCTGTTTAATTCAGATTTTACTGCTTTTTCTGTTTCTGTTTTTGTCTGCTGCTGGCGATGGTTTCTCAGGAATTCTTGTGGACCTGGGGGATTTATTAAAGGGGAAACTGCATTTTAAAAAGATTTAATGGTCTTTTTGTGACAATCTGGGTGTTCTGGGCATTAACTCCATTTTACTGAGTTAATTTGTCCTCATTCCTGTTGGGGTGACTGAAGGACAGTAGAGACCTTTCAGACATTAAACTTGTGACATTCTTAGTTTCATCAATCTGATTAAGTGCTTTTTCTCATCCAGACACACATTATGGCTCAAAAATTTGGAATTACCTGTTATATTAAAATCTTTCTTCTTTCCTTCAATACTGGTGACTTTAACAAAGACAAAAACTGTAATTCAGACACCTCATGTATTATTTAAATGTGAGTTTGGGCCCCAAAAGAAGAAGAATTAAATGATTAAAATTAACATTTAGTTAAATTCCCCCACCGTGCTGCATGATGGGGGAGAATACTGTGTGAACTTGTAATTTTAATTTGATTTTTAGTCCACAAAAACAGCAATGACCCTCAGACACTACTGAACTACAACGGTGCAGATAGGCTTTGAATATTTAGTCTGTCTGTTTTACTTCGGGCCCTCTGCGGCCTACTCAGTGGTTTGATTGATGAGGTCAGTCCAAAGTATGTTCAGCTGATAGTTCATTTTGTAACTTTTTCCGAAAAAGAGACTGACACACTGTCCACCTCAGAAACCACTGGCAACAGTGCAAAGGGTGAGGCTAATGCAACTAGCCATACTACAACTGCTGCTATCACAACAGCTACAGGCAGGGGCGTAAATATAGACAGTGCAGGCAGTGTGACTGCACTAAGCTATAATCTATAATCTATAATCTATAATCTATAAAAATACTATAAAACTATTAAATGAATGATTAATTTCTTACTTTCATTGATATTTTTGTCAGGTATGCAGTTATGATTGCTGTAACATGTATATGTATGTAATATGTATGTTGATGTTGTCCAATGGCAGGTCTCTATTTGTGTCAAGACAATACATGCACGATAGCGTGCACTAAGGTCCATAATAACAGTGTGCACCAGGGAGAGTAGACCTGAAAATATTCAGACAGCTATCTCTAGTCCAACTGAGTATTACACAATATATGTAGTAGGGCGTCCATCCTCCATCTCCTTCTCCTTGGCCTGCAAAACACTGAAGAGCCCCTGACCTCCACTGACCTTCTATTTCTGTTATGGAGTCTGCAAAGGCAACATGTTGCCTGTTAATCCAGCTTTTAATGGGCATTACTGTGTGCTTGATACTGAAATAGGAACCAGGTCTTATATACAACGCTGGTTCCAAATAAGTTAAGACACTTGTAAAACGTACACAAAAAAAGAATACAACGACCTTCAAATCCTTGTCAATATACAGTGAGGAAAATAAGTCCTGGCATAATAAAGAAATTGGAACATAAAACGATGTGCAATAAAGTGGAAACACACTGGAAATATGTGCTGAACATGCTAACTGAAAGTTATTTAATACTTGGAGAAGCCTTTGATTGTGATACCAGCTTCAAGATGCTTCCTGCGTGAAGAAACTAATTTCTCACAGTGTTCAGATGGGATTTGGGCTCATTCTCCCACAAAGACAGTCTGCTCATTTGTGAATCTTGAGAAAAATTCACCTCTAAAACTTAAAACAATTAATGTCCTCAGTTCCCAAAGAGTTAATGTGTGTTGTTAAAAGAAAATGTGATGTAACATGGTCATAAACATGCTCCAGACCTTGTTTTTTTGGAACTTGTTTACAGACATCAATCTCGGAATGAGTGTATATGTAATGAAGTTTATTAGTTTGTACATGAAATACACTGTCTTTGTTCTGTCTTCAATTCAAAATAGGTCCAAAAGGATTTTCAAGTTACTGCATTATGTTTTTATATACGTTTTACTCCGCATCTCAACTTCTTCTTCTTCTTCTAAGCTTTCAGTTTCTTTCACCAACGACTGGTGACTTCTTCTATTCTTACTGAACTGTTGCTCAGAGGGACCTTTGTCTGTATTAATTGTCAGTCTGGTTGAACCGCTGCACAGCATTTTGCTCGTCATGAACAAATTCAAAATAACATCTATTTGTAAAGAGGACTCTGCGCAACCTAAAAGCATAAACGAGCATTCAAAAATATACAGTAAACCTCTCAACTGTCTGACTGGACGCATTAAGTGTTTTATGGCAGGAGATTCCGAGCTTTTAACAGCAGTGAACATGTCCATTATGTAAATGTGATGTTGTGGCTTTATTCAGACTTGGCAGGATCGTTACAGAAAGAGCCTCTTCTGAAAAACAGTTATGAGTTAAAAAGTAAAGATATCAAAGAAGAAGAATATTTTTTGTTTTCTCTTCACCTCACTCAAAAGTGACTTTCTGCTCAGCTATGAGGATCACGTTTAATTTTTCATCCTCTTTGACCTCACCTTGGCCCTTGAGACAGTGGAACAACATCTCCTAAAGGGACAGGTAACCCCAAAGTCAACAATACATATTTTATTATCTCACCTGTAGTGTTACAAAGGACTGTTTTGGTGTGAGCTGCTGAGTGTTGATGAAATTGGCTGCTGTGATGCCTGCCTTCTCTCCAGTATAATGGGAGACTTGCAGTGCTCAAAGCACCAAACAAACACATCTGAGAACTCAAAAGCAACGTCTCTTTGCAGAAATCATGACCTGCTTACTCAAAATAATCCACAGACCTCCCAGTTTCATGTAGGAACTTTTATCACTGCTTAACTGACCATTTTAAAGAGTTTACAGCTGGTGTTAAAGCCCTTGCAGGCTCACACTCCTGCGTTTTTAAAACAGCGTTAATTTTGTTAACAAAAACTTTGATGAAAATATTCTTCAACAACATTTTTTCTGTGACAACGTCGAGACGGTGACGAGCTAAAAAAAGATCTTGTGACTTGTGACTAAAACTAATTCACAGTTTCATCTTGAGACCGAGACAAAATCTAAGATAACTGCCAAAGTTAACGCTGTTTCCAAACCGTTCATGAGCCTGATTGCTGCCTCATGGTCTCTGGTGGAGCCAAAATCTTGCCTTGTGATGGCCGCTCACGTTTTGGATCTCAAACATGCAAACTGAAGGTCACACTCTCATCTTTTGGCATTCCTACATGTTTATGTCAATGCTTTAAATCAATGTAAAGGTCATTGTCACTGTTCAGAGCTGTTCAAATAGTCTAGAATTACAATCAACAGACAGTTCAAGAAAATTAGTGAGACTAGTGGATTGACCTGAACAGCTGACCCTGTTATTTTATAAAGTGCTCACTGTCGAGCAAATAAGCTTTTAGATGAATTCAAATATAAGAAGCAGGAGGTATCATTACCAGAACAATGACAGGGTCATGCAGAGGTCCGTCAGTGTGCAGTGTCTCCACGTCCTCCTCGATAATGTAGTGCCACTCCACGCCCAAGTCGATGAAGCTTCTGGACTTGACCTCCTCTCCTTTCCCGTTGAGGATGTAATGCCCCGTCGCCTGGTTCTTGATTGCTGTAATCAGTCATTTGGTTATGAGTCACTGACAGACAAATGGCTCTACTCTATGAATTACAAACTCTCTGAATTATTCACTGAGATATAAAAAATTCAAATTGTGTCTAAAAAGGTTGATTCATGGGATCTGTCTAACCCCTGGCACATTATGATGGGTAATGACATTATGCCTGATTAATGCTGTAATTTAGACAAAACAAGCTGCTAAACTTCTGATGGGATAAAACTTGTCAGAGGAGACAGGCTGAGATGAAAATGAGCACGTTAGCCGGCTGCTTGAAATACATCTGATGCATTTTGAAGCAAATGAGCAACACTTAAAAGGAGCTAAAATAACCCACATGTCTCTGAGACATATCATTCCCTCTGGTGCTCAAGTCTGACACTTACACCTGCCCTATGTTATGGAACCAGCTTTGACTTTTAGGAGTAAAATAAATGTTTTTTATTTGATGTCCAGCAGGTTTCATCAACAGCAAACATGACTCAAACTGGACTCTTGAAGCTAATTTCAATTATTTAGAACATTTTTCCTTTCAATTATTTACCTTAATGATTGCTACACTTTTTATTAAAATATAATTATTACGCTGAAACAAAATTTGGATCATGCAATAATTAAAAATATTAAGATTTGTTTTTATAGTTAAGGTTGTTGATCATATATCCTCCTGAGACTCTGTGTCCTCATATGTGGACATCAACACTTTGGGTTTACTTGACCTCATACTTCAGTCTACATAACTTAGACTTGTTGTCCTCGTTTGTGGACACTATTTTGTGCCATCTAGTGGTAGTAAGAGCACAATACACTAATCCATGTAAAAACAAGATGGCAGCCATTTCTGCCAAGTCAGTCTGCAGCTGATCCTGACACAAAAGTGGTACAGGTATACACTAAATATATTTTCCAAACAAATATAACATGCTAACATTAGCACAAGTCTATGGCATTTTACATTGTGTAAATTAGCTTAGCCACAAGCAGAGATTTCTTCTACCCATATGAAGCCAGGTTAAATCAACCACAAATAGTTTTTTTTTTTGTGGAGGCTTTATTGTCTTCACAATTTATTGTTTCTTGTCTCTGTAATTAAAGTGAATAAAAGCTTTGTTTTCACTGAGGGAAATGGTTTCAGCTTACAAAAACTGACGTGAGGTCTGTGTCGCCATGACGTATTGCTACATTTTTTGGGAAGTGCAGGTCAGGCTACCCCGTAGGTAAATCCCACTTTATGAGCAATTTGAATTTTGAAAAAATAAATAAATAAAAGAGTGGCAAGCTTTCCCTTCATCAGCGTTCTGACACTTTATTCTTACACCCTACTTAATTCAAACTGTAGCATTTAGGTGCATCATTAGTTTCCAACATCTGGGTTGTGGGAGATCGTTGCCACTAGTTCACCAATAACAACAAAATGAACCAACTAAAGACCACTTTATAAAAAACATCTTGATCACTCTCACTGCCCACAAATGTCCTCAACTGTTGCTGCTGTCCATAAAAGTCACTTTAGTGCTGAATGTCAGCAGCTGTAAAAGTGCAGTACAAAGTTATAGGACTGTAATGAAGCAGACGGTTAATGGGAACTCTGGTTATTCATTTGCAAATGAAAAACAAAAAGGATCATTAACTGTTTCTTATTTTACATCTGCATCTAGTATTGACCTGTATCTCATATCATCAGTGAGCACAGTGAAGTGTTAGCCTGGAGCACCAGAAAACAGGATTTTAAAAGGTGAGTCCCTGAAGTGAAGCAAACTTGCTCTTTTCCATTAAAGCCTGTGCTCTAATTCAAGTCTTTAAATCCACACTTGTGTCTGTTAAAGTCACGATGAATAAATTCTCTATACTCTGCTCACTGACAGCACATATGAAGTATTGAAACTGACAGAGATGCAGGACTAACAGCAGGAAACTACAGAGCCACTAGTCCTTGAAAAGTAAGAAGGTCAGAAAAATCTTTGAAGTGATCCATCAGCTCATGTCATCATCTCACAGATAATGACAGTGACAGGAAGGATGGATGACGTCTACAACACTACAGCAGAGAAATAAGTCTGATGCTAAAACTGACGGCGTAAGATTCATCGGGAGCCAGATGTACACTCCAGATGAAATCTGTATAAAACCCATTCATTGTGTATTTTTACACTCCTGCTTCTGCAGTGGAGAGTTTCTGTCTTTTCTTCCGCAGCTGCACAATTTGGTCAAAATAAAGGCTGACCTGATCTCACAGAGGTTTCTCGGTGATTGATGCTTTGTGATGATAGAGGCTATTTCATCTGGCACAGTCCAGCTCTCTCCTGAAGAACACAGACAATATTTCTTCCACAGCAGCTGCTAACGTTCACGCTGACCGCTCAGTGCTACTTTCAGCTTTATGAAAGAGCAGGAGAATGCTCCATCACAGGCCATTACAGCTCCAGAAAGTGTGTGTAGTATTATGGTTATATTTTTAAAAGTCCCATATTAAGCTCATGTTCATGTTGAGGCTTGTATTTTGGGTTTCTACAAGAGCATGGTTACTTGCTTTAATGTTCAGAAAACACATTATTTTTCTCATAGTGTCTGCATGAATGTTTTTGTAATCACCTTCTGTCTGAAACGCTCCGTTTTTCTATCTTTATGCGCTTTTTATACGTTTTACTGGAATGACATTGCCAAGACTAGGTCCATGTTTACCTAAGTCTCTGAGTACAAACTGTGTACGTTTCTCTGTGGACTGAGCATTTTGATACGTTCACAGTGTTCATACAGCACCTTTAGCTTCCTTAATTAATGCAGAGTAATCACTAACTGTGGTTACAGAAGTATTCAGATCCTTCAACAACCTGGTCTCATTCCAAAGTTGTCGAAAACCGGTGTTTGGTCAGTGACTTCCGCCGTCAGATACCGGGAGGCTGGTGTTCGCTCCCCGTTATATTGTAAAACCAAACCCTATTCTTTTTTCTTAAACCCACCCCCATGCGTGTTCTGGCTAAACTTAACCATGTGCGTTTGTTGTTGAAGAAAAAATATGTCAATTTGCGCTGTTGTACCAACATAGTGCGTTTATTTTGAAAGAGACTGAATGCAAACTGTACATTTCCTGGGAAAATGGAAGTGTATTTTGAAAACAAAGAATGCATGTAACAGGCTGAAGTTGACACAACGTCCCAGAACGTCAACAACTAACACACCTATGTGTGACAAGGTCGGAGGCAGTGTGTTGCCTTTACTCGTCCTGCGTTCAAAAACCTACCTAAGGTAAACTGAAGAAGTAATATTTAAATACCAAAAGTATCACATCCTTACATTGTTTATACTTTTACACCAACGTATGAGCAGTGTTCTACTTAGATAAAGAAAGATAATTTAGCCCGGTGTGTCCCAGTAAGGGGGTCTGGTTCCTCCAAAGGATCACCAACTCTGGATCTGGTGACTTTAGCATAGTAGACAGAGGAGGGAAGTCAAAGTAATGAGAGAAGGACTAACACATCGCTGGTTTTTGTCTTGTCATAATAGTTTATGAAAATATAAAAAATACAGAATAGCATCAGCCTTTAAGTCGACCTCACCGCCCCGTGTTCCCTGTCAGACATGCTGTAGCTGATGTAGCATGAATCTTTACTGATGAGACGACTATTGTGACATTATTGAGTGTTCTGCGTTGCCAAGATAATGTGCATCGACCTCTCGACATGACTCAGCTGTTCAAACAAGCTGATGAAGCTGTTTCTGAAAGATCTGAAAGTGTTTTTTAGAAGTAATCTAGGACAGCTTTAAAAGCCCTCATTGACAGTAGAAAGCCACTTTAGAGGCGAGGTTATTTCTACCATCACACATGTAGTTTGTGCTGAAAACAAAAGTATGGACATTCTTAAATTAAAAACAGCTGTCAACAACAGCCATTTAAGTGTAACAACAGCTGTGTGTTTTTAAATTAGGCAACATGTGATGTGATGAATATTTCCTCCATATTTGTTAAATGGCTCATACACACCTTCTTTCACAGTTTAGAGTTATAAACTTAAAAATTAAAGGACAACGTTGCCAAATGTTCCTGGTTTTAGTCCCATTTGTGGTTTAAAATGACTTGAACAAATCCCTCACCCTGCGGGCCCACCACCTGCAGGGACTGGCATCGGGGCAGGGTGCAATGTGTGCTTGGTGGCAGGCAGGGGCGGGCACCTGGGTGTGCTGACCCCTGGTGTTGCAGACTGGCTCAGGGGACTTGGAACGACACCTTTCTGGTGGGGAAGGAGCTGGAGCTGGAGCAGTACCAACTAGATGTAGCTGGGCTCACCTCTAGGTGCGGCGCCAGTTCTGGAACCAAACTCCTGAAGAGGGGCTGGACTCTCTGGGGGGAGTCCTAGAAAGGGTACTGGCTGGGGACTTTATAGTTCTCTTGGGGGACTTCCCTTTTACTTTCTATTCTAATCATCTTCTTCCTCAAATGTGGAATTACCATCAGTGTATGTCCAGTACATGCCAGTACAGCCCTAGAATTACTAGAATTACAAGGCCCTGTGATTGAGTCTGATTGAAGATTGAGCTGGAAAAGTTCTTCTGCCCGTCAACGCTTATCAAGTTACCCACAGACAGGGGGAGGAGAAGGAGAAAAATAGGGGCAATCGTCAATTATTCTGAGCTTCTGTCATAATTTCCATCCTAATCAGCGGGGGTCAAGACCTTATAATAAGGCTTTGAAACGCATCCCGCTGAACTTAAATTTGATTTATGCATAAATGGAGGGTGAATGGATGGTGACTGTCACTCCATACCTTGGCTGTGGATTAACTGATGTGTTGAGCACACCAGCTCCTCCACCATTTTTTTAATATCAGATAATAATCCAGGAGCAGGAAATAAAAAGACTCTTCCTTATGATCACTCCCATGCATGAAAAATAGAAAGTGACTCAGAGCAGAGGGACTATTTTTACTGACATAAGGGATGCATTCGCTTGCCCTCAAGTCCCAAGGCAAATTTGTGATATGCCAGTTTTGGGGTTATAAATAAAACTGACTTGGCTTGGATAACGATTTAATACTCAGAGAGGGGAGGAAGGTCTTTCTTCAAAGAATGACGTTCATATGTGACAATAACCTTTAAAGAAAAACACAATTGCTGGTTTGTTAAAACCTTTCCATGATCAGCAATTGTCCAATCATAGCTTAGCAGCTGTAATTAGGCACAGCAGCGCTTTTGAGATCTGAATGTCTCCACATGCTGTAGCTGTATGGCGTGACATTTCGTAGCTCAAAGGCTCCTTTTAAATGATCTATAGCACATAGTGCAAGTGCATTTACAGCTCCTCAGACTCCACTTTTGCTGGTTAAATGGCACATTATCAGGGAGCAAAGTAAGGTGCAGGGGGCAAAGGGGTTTATTTAGTCCCTTATTTAATCACAGGTGTGTCTGACATTAATTTTCAACCACTCAAAATGTAATCTGCCATTACCTTTGAAAGCCAGGTGCACCTGCAGCTTGCACACTGCTGTTTACAGGTCGGATCTGGTAAATCAGAGGAATAAGTAGTTTCCTGCTGAGGGTAAGGCAGTAAGAGCAGTAATGTCGTGGGACATTTTAGCAGCAAACTAAAAACTGTAATCTTGACGGAGGAAGACCTTAAACAATTCTGAAGCAATCAAGTAACACTGCTCCTTGTGCGTAATTGCACACACATTTGTTTTAATGGGGAGTTGGACGGCAGCTCTGCTCTGCTCTCTGCTAGGTTCACATTTTAGAGAATGTTAGTAATACTTTCCTAATAAATGATGTATTATTTCACCCATCTGCAATGCACCATTCATGCCTCCATTTGTTTAACAAGTATAAGCACGTTGTGATCCTGCCTACGTAGGTACATCTTACTATCTGAATAATGGGCCCTTTAAATGGCAGAAGAACACGGCCCCATTATGACAGTAGACCAGGTTTTTGCTAGTCCATGGTGCAATTGCTTTCTGCTGCCTCTAAATAGCGATACACCAACAATGTGCCTGACCACACCACTTCTTAAGACCTACACGCCCACAGCCACACAGATGGGTGCAAGTACAGTTGCTGATTACACAACGTGGGCGCTTGCCTCGAAAATGGTCTTGGTCTGAAACTAGCAATGATAGTTGTGTTGCACTGTGTGCCCCTTTGTTCATGTGTAAATTAGGGCCCCAAGAGTCTGGAGGAGGCAACATGGTACCATCAGTGGGGGAATGTAACTAAGTATATTTCATATATATACGTTTAAGTACTTCAAATTTGTACTTACCTACTTCAGATCTTGTTTTGTTATACATTAAACAACCCAACAGTTGATACGAGTAGAGCTGAAACAAAACCTCAATCTGTCAATTTGTTGACTGACAAAAAATTATTGGCAACTATACTAATTGTTGTTTTTCCTGCAAAAACATTTCATGCTTCCAGCTTCTCAAATATAAAGATTTGCTGCTTTTTCTTTTAATTATTATTATTTTTTAAATAATTTAAGGTTTGGACAAAAAAAACACTGTAAAAGTGTCACTTTGGGCAATATTCCCCATTTTCAGATCTTGTACAAACCAAACCTAATTAATTACGAGAAAAAACCCCAGCAGATTAATCCATAATGAAAATAATTGTTAGTTAATTAAAAATAAGCTCCATGTCAATCAACTACAGCAGTAAAATTCTGCTTTACATTAATGCATGAGAAATAATTAGCAATCAACATAATATGATATTAGTATTTTCTTTTTTTTTTTTTAATTCAAGTTTTTATTTAGAACAAATCATGACAGTTTTTGCAGCATATCATGTGAAACATTTTTTTTTCCTTTTTATCCTTCTCTCACAATAATAATAATAATAATAAAATAAAATAAATAAGTAAAAAAAACAAAGCAAAGGGGGGTGGGGCCAAATAGAAAACAAACCAACAAATAAACCAGGGCAAAGCACACCCAAAAAAAACAACAACAAAAAGACAGGTTTTGCAGCAGATCATGTGAAACATTTTTTTCCCCCTTATTATCCTTCTCTCACAGTCCTATGATATTAGTATTTTCAAATAATATAGGATTCATTTATCCGTCACAGGGCCCATTGTTCTGCCTGACTTAAAGCACATTTTTCTGATTACACATTCATATCTTCACTTAAGTAAGATTTTAATGCAGGACTTTTACTTCTAATTAAGCACTTTAGCTGTGTGTTATTAGTACTTTTACTTAAGTAAATGGTCTAAATATTTCCTTTACTCCTGGCTTTTATATCAGAGTTACAGCAGACCTGTCCTGCTCTTTAAATGGTTTGGTGTGCTTTCGACAAACGTGTTACTCAATTTAGAGCTGGGAATCATTTGTAAAATGTTTGAAGGCTCATTAAGTGCAACCTTGAGTATAGATGATGTATTAGTAAGTTTACTATTAAATCTGATATTTTGACTACCCTGAGAGAACATCTCTAAGTTTAATATAAGCTTTATACATTTTTAGATGTTTTCTGACAGAAATCGTAACAATATCTTTAGAAAAATATCAGCCAGTTCTGTTTTTTTTTTTTTTTTTTACAAAATTCCTCTTTGATGAACTTACTCCTTTACTATATGATATTATGAAGGAATTTACATCATGCTGGCTGCTTTAATGCTCTCAAACAAGGCCATGCTTTAAAGTCCATTTATCCTCTTTATACTTGCGAGACTTACTCCTCACATCAGATCATTTTCTCGTTTTAGTTTGGTCATGTAGCACTACTTCACCTCTATCCTCCTCTCCTTTAACTATTGCTCAGGAGTGTCAGATAAATAACTTTAGCAGTAAATGTTTATCTCACAGAGCTTTTTGAAAAAACAAAGGTGGAAAGCACTGCTGTACTTAAGTGCAAATTTAAGGTACTTCTACTTTCCTTGATATTTCCATTTTATGTAACTTTATACTTCTACAATATTTCTAATATTATGCTTTTTACTCTGCTGCATTTATCTGACAACTTTAGTTTCTTTGCAAATTCATATTATTGATACAAAATATAAATAAACTAATAAGTTATTATGTAATTTTATAGGTTAAAGTACACAGCTGTATACAAACAATTACAGTTAGCTCCACATTTACCAGCTGCAACATTAAAGTAATGAACACATGAAAGCATCAAGAATTACAATCAAATAACATAATGTATGATAATTAAATTGGCATATTCAGCACGGTTAGTTTTGGTACTTTAGGTATATTTTGATACTATTACTGTCGCTTTGTCCTGAAGTCAGATTTTGACTGCAGGACCTTTATTTGTAACAGAGTACTTTTACACTGCTGATTCCAAAACTGTGGAAAACACACAGCGCCTCTGGCTGGGGACATCGACGCTGACCTGTTTCACCTCGTGGGTGCTTAATAAATCACGCTTTCCTCGGGCCACTTGCAGAACAAGACACAAAAAGATTAGCCACCCTTTTTCATGCCTTTACAGTCTTTACAGAGATCCTACAGCTGTTTGTTTCAAGAGAACACAAAACTTTTGTCTATTTTCCTGATGTGCTTTCAGTTGTACGCTGATGTGCTGACTTACTGTTATATATAACTTTGGACACAAAGTAGGAGACTAGTTTGGGAGCATAGTGGTGCATCAAGCTGCTAAAGAGCAGGACCTTGTGAAGACCAAACCAGAGCTTAAAGGAGAGGGAATAATGGAGTCATATTTGACACAACTCCAAATTAATTTTAGTGTTTTTACACTAAATAACTTATCTGCTACAGTGTGTCAGGATTGTACGACTGTCATCTTGTTTTCTGTTCCCTAGTTTTATTTGATATAAATAATAAAATGCTGCTCCTGGCAAGGCGAGATGACTACCTGGGATAGCTGAGCTAGCATTAGCGTTAATGAACTTATATGCTGGTGTTTTTACTGCCTTCTGACCCCAGTTTGCTATACGAGCTTCTATGTTATCTGTTAGCTCACACTCGGGGTGAGTAACATATGTCATTGCTGGGCTGTTGTCTTCCTCTACAGTACATACAGATCATGATTCTTTTACTCTGACTCTGTGTTCAAATGTTCTAGACACAATCCTGCAGTAGTTACACTTACATACGAACATGAAGATATTTCATTCTGACTTATGTTGCGTTCCTGTTATCGTGGTCATGACTAATGCTGTCTCTCTCTGAATGGGCTAGACTATGACTCTGAATTCACCTCAATACATTCAAGAAAAATGCCGTCCTATTTTTGCAGTAGAGAGAGACCCTACTAATCTAGAGGTCTTTCTTAGATGGGTTGATAAATAATAAATGAGCAATATGAAGACTAATTTTCCCTGCCAGAGAGGTGACAAGGAATAAATTATTAAAGTCTATTATCTAAGATTTTACAGCATATATTCCCATCAGCCTTCCAGGAAAGCATGAGGAGGATTTTTCCTCTGATTTTTATACATGTGTTGAGAAGTCAGACTTACCAAGAATTTGAGGGGAGGCCTCGTGTTCTTGGATGATGACATGTCTAGCTCCAGGAGGAATGAGAAACATCTTAAGGTAACCTTTGCCAAGTTTGCAGCAGCAGCAGCAGAAGCAGAAGACGGAGGGTTAGGAAAGATAGAGACAGAGAGAGGTAGGTTAAGCAGACACAGAAACAATGAGTTTGTTTGCAGTGGTGGACATCACGCATGTTTCAGAAGTTTGGTTGTCTTTGCTCTACAGAGATGTTTGAAGAGGTTAAAGAAAATGTCTACATGTCAGCTCTCCTCCTCGCTGTGGAAGCCTGCAGGGGGAAACTTTCATTGAAACAGCCGTACATTCACATCCATCTGTTGTGTCAAAGGACTCTTAGAGATATCAGTAACATCCCTGTACTGCTATTACACATCTCTCTCAAATGAACTGCAACTTCCCTTCCTTTATCTTCAGGTTGATTATACGCAGACAGGATGTGAATGCCTTCAGCCATGTTTCAATGAGGCATTAGGAACAGGTTTTTCAGACTACAGGGCAGCAAAGTGACCTTCTGTCAGGGATGTCCACCACTCACAAACCTACCATAACTCACCCAGTACATTTCTAGAGTCTTCCGTTTCATTTAAAAACACATTTCGAGCTCCTTTGGGCAAAGAGAAGGCTCCTCTGGTCTTCCCTTCAAAGAGAAATGAATCAGTTAGTTAGTCTTGCAGTGTTTCCTCTCCTCACCGTTTCACCGTCTCACTGTTCCTCTGCAACAACATCACCTACAGTGGAGGCATGTTTAATTAGCATAGCAGGGACCAGAGGAATTCACATCGAATGATAGAGGCAAACTATTTTTGCCGGCAGGGTGGCACTTGCCAATCACTAGGACTGAACTGCAGCGCTGTAATTACTCGCCCCTAGATTTGACAGGCAGGCCCAAATACTCTGGTGCCTCCTGAGGCAGACGCAGCGCCGTGGCTGAGGTGATTATGAATGCACTCGCACGCTGTCGCAGGGGTTCACACAGGGTTACAACAGGTGGCTGCTCACTCTGCAGTACATTAAAGATGATAGACTGCAATCTAACTTCTGGAAAATAGCAAAAGATGCCCCCTCGCTCCTGAGATAACATTTTGTGATGGCAGCCAATTTTGGCAACCACAAGCCGCTCCATAAAAATTACAGTTTGATCACAGAGTCGAAAAGCTAGATGTCTAAAAAGACCCTTTGGGTGCGGATGCTTCAGATGAGGTCTGATCAATCAGACTGGAAATAGCCAACAACATCCCAGATTGCCTCCAAAGGTCTGTGTGACATTTTTGTCTGCATGAACACTTTAAAGTTAGTCTGTTAGGCTGTTAAAGCATTTTACATGAAAAGACCAAAAACTTCAAAAGAGTTTTAGAGACTTGACTGGATAGAGAGCCCGTCACAGTTACGACAGTCGAGTCAGACCTTAATAGACACTGAATTAGTAACAAGGAACAGAAGAAACAGCAGCTTACATTACTCATGTCTCTAGGTCTCTACAGCGTTAATTAGGCATCCATCTGCACTACAAGCTGCACATACAACGCTAGGAAAAGAGTTGTGAGGGATTCAGTGACACTGGATACTTGCATATTGTGTTTTCCAACAAAGGGGTTTCTTTTTGGGCTCTCTTGCTTAACTGTTTCCCTGTTAAAAAACGTCAGTGGTTAAAAGAGAAAGAAAGAAATGATCACAGTTTCAATAATCCTGAAACGGTTTGATGAAGCCGTCACGTCCAGGCTCTCAGAAAGTCAATTTTCATTTTCCTCTGAAGGTCTGTATTGACTTTGTGACATCTGGTCGCTTAATAATTAAATTTAATGACAAGTTATTGGTGACAGATGAGGCTGACATCAGAGATGGATTTCAGAGGGCGCCATGAAACCGTTTAAGTAAATGCATTGGTCATTTGTTTATCCTTCATGCTGGTGGTTAAAGTGAAGACACATTTTTCAAAGAAAGAAATTAACCACTTACTCACTCATTCAGCTTAACACAGCACAGTAGGATGTGTATTGATGAGCGAAGTGTGTGTGTGTGTGTGTGTGTGTGTGTGTGTGTGTGTGTGGGACCTGTGTGGCTGCAGAGCAGAGATAACCTCCTTTACTTGAAGTTCATATGAAGGGGAGACACACACTTTGTTTCTGAACTTACAAACGAGATTAAAAACAAAGTAACTACATTAACAAACGATTAAAAGAGTGACTTAATTATTTCTCTTCTAATTAATAGGGGTCTCTAATCCAAATGAACCCCGACTGTTCGGAGTGACAGCTGTGACAGCTGTCAGATACTCAGCACAGCTGTATGTCACTCTAATCTCTCCCTGCAGACTCCTTTATAAGCTGTGAATGACAATTCTGAGCAAGCACAGTAGAAATGTGATGGATCTGCAGGACGTGGACAGGATTTCATTCAAGCCTCTATGATCTCAGTGGGGCTTTTTATCGATGCACCTTTTCTGAAATTATCAAAGATACTTTAACATCTGTGGCCACTGCACAGTTGCACCTACATTTGTACACACTTACCATGCATTTCCATTACAGTCAGGTTGGAAAGATTTCTGCACACTTACAATGCAGTACATTGATGTTTAGATGTAAGTGTGCAGGAATCTTCTCAAGTGTTTGGACTCATTGATGTTTCCAGGATTAAGCCGAGTAGAGCGGTGGCTGACAGTTAGGTTGACAGGAATGTACTTTTAAGACCAGACTGGGTTTATAAAACATTTTAGCCTCAGGCAGTGTAAAATCAAATGAATATCGTACTTTAAATTCCATATAAACACTACAGTCTGCCATGTTGTTAACTTGTGTTTTTCTATAATTAACAACACAGAAAAAGGGTTAAAATGTCAGATGTCTTAAGTTAAATCATCCTGAAATCACTAATAAAAACTGCATTTATAAAGCATGTAATAAAGACTATAAACATCATTTCATAAGCTGTGTTCCAATTCCAAATTATGTATGCACTGCAAACACAGTAGTATGCTGTTTATGCTAATTGTAACAGCACACTGTTTCTGCACAGGACATGTTGCAATTTTCAATAAGAGGACATCATTTAAACTGTGACCTTGGAAAAGTTTAAAAAAGATTAAACACTTATAACTATGTTCCTAACTTTCACTTTTACAAGCACTTTATATACATATAGTTGCTGCTGTGAGTAGCTCCTCAGTCTTTTGTGCATTACACTGAGGGACAGTCTTGTCCATCACACTCTTAAATGAAGTGACATTTTTGTATTCAAACTTTTTTGCAAGCTAGCAGCAGTTGATCACTGTCCCACTTTGGTCCAAGCTGAAATATCTTAACAACTGTTTGCAGATTTGCCATGGACTATTGTACAGACATGTTCTCAGAAGGATGAATACACATGATGTTGGTGATCCACCTGACTTTTCCTCTAGCGCCATCTTGAGGTTGACATTTGTGGTTTTGAGTAAAGTGTCTTTACTAGAGTCCTGCACAAGTCTAACTTTGCAGACCCGCAAAGCTCAGTACTGGGTGGATTGAACTAGTAGAAGCAGTGCTGTGAATTTTAGCACACAAACGCATGTGCCCTCAGGCTGAATTGTGATTAATTCACTTTTCATTCAGCGCCATTATCAGGTCAAAATCTGAATTTTTCCAATAGTTTGGCCTATGACAAAATTCCTACAAATCAAACGATACTCTCCTCAGCCTCAGCTGTATGTTGTGGTCATCGCTAATTCGCAAACATTAACATGCTAGCTCAAAGCTATGATTGTGAACACAGCAAAAACTGTACCGACTAAACATCAGCACTTTAGATTTGTCATTGTAAGCATGCTGATGTTAGCATTTAGCTCAACTGCACCCAAGTACAGCCTCACAGAGCTGCTGGCAAGGCTGTAGACTATTAGTCTTGTTTGAATATACTTAGTGTTTACCACTTGATATTATCAAAATATTCATAAAAGACCACCTGATCTCACACGACAATACCATAGTGATAACAATTTCAATCGCTAACAACGGCCATAAGATATGACTGTGAGCTCAGAGAGGAATAACTGAACCTTTGCTTTTTGGATTTACTACTACTGTTTCCAAGGTCAAGAATGAACTAAGAACCTGCTGAGGTCAGTACACAGTGTGGGATTGGAACACAGCTATAGTTTAAGTGCCCCTTCAAGGAGACAAAGGCACTGAGGCAAGATATCTGATGCAGGCTTCCTCCTTCATTTCAAGCAGCCATTTCTGAACTACCCAGTGTCTGTCAAACTGTTTTTACATTCAGCATGTATACGGTTTTCTATTTAACTAATCAGACACAGGTCTCTGTTTGTCGCATCCACCTCCTGCATCTTGCAAAGGCAGACGTGTGACGTCAATGCAATCATCGTCTTTTCTCAATCTCGTTTTGCAGTAGTCAGGATGATCATGTTCCTGGGGTTATCACTGTATTTGTTCCCGGCTGCATGAATTCACTGCAGAGTCATCTGCCGGCTCCCTCATTATGTTCCTCACTTTTTCTCATTTCAGGAAAATATCGGTTGGTAAATTCCTCATTTTGGTCCAGCGGCACATCCATGAGCTCTCTGCTCAGGGGTTTACCACACAAATCTCAGGTGTGGAAACTGGGGATGTTCCCATTTGCTGCTACAGGCCACACGACAGTTATACTTTTATCATTAAGTGCACTTTCTTACTGAATCAAAATTGGTACTCTGCAAGAGGAGGAATGTTTTCTGGTCTATTTCAACCCTGATGACCAGGAGCCACAGCTATTCTTCTTTTCAGAAATCAGACTTTGTTAGAGGGGACAGATTTTAGATTTTATGAGAACAAGAGCTGATTAAAAGTAAAATAAATGATTCAAAGAGCCAGTGAAAGGCTGACGTTTAAAGTAGTATGCTGATAATGGGTCAGTTGGCTAATCAAGATTTGCTTTCTTAATCAGCACTCAAAGAATTGCATGCTCTCATTAATGTAAGAGGGAGACAGTGAAAAAAACTGCTCTCCACATTTAATTTCCTTAAACTAGGATGTTTGAAATCACAAGCCTATCATTCAGACACATATTTACTTCCCTTATTGTTCAGATCTTATCTGGGGTGCCACATGCAGAGGAAATTGTGTGAGTTCCCTTGAAATGACAGGGATGGTGTCTGTAACAATACAGGCACATCATCAGGACATTGTTTGGAAAGTGTTCGTTAAAATTGAAGGATCCCTAAATATAGTTTCTGGCAACAGTTTAGTGAGACTCTCAAGGAAACACTATGACCTGCAAGGTGACTGAAGCTACAGCAGCACTACAGATACGGTGTTATCTTAAAGAGCACACTGGCTGTGAGTTTAATTATGAAAAATGCTTTTGTGTAAAAAGAGAACATGTCAAGAGGAAGTGATTACTGAAAATTACATTTATTATCTTAAACGTCTTAAGCATTGTCCTGTGCTCTCTGAATTATCTGGTATTTCTTCGATGATCTACCGATGAGGTGACACTGTCAATGTGAGATAAATGAAGCTCAGCGTGAGTTCAATCAGGAAGACTTTCTTTGTGCTCATCCATTCACAATTCTCTCCCTCCCGCTCCCACTGCTTCCTCCAATCAGCTGACTACAGGTGTTCACTCTTCATGTTATCCAATCAAACTTTGCCACTATCTGTGTTAGTCAATCAGGATGCTACTGCAGCTCTCTCTGCTGCTGTCAGCTGTCATTTTAGGCAGAATTGTGGCATCCTCCTTCACCCTGTTCACCTAGAGCCATTGTATCCAGAGTCCAGGACAAGCTCAACAAAGGCTCGCTTTATATTGAAGGCATCCTTACTAAATATCAAAGTACAGTTGTGTTACGTGTTTCTTCACTGATTACCTTCTTTAAGTACAAGCAGACAAGCTAGCAAGGCTCCTAAAAAGCGGTCAATTGATGGCTTTGGCTGCCTCCATCTGCAGGTCATAGTGCTGTCTCGAGGGCCTCATGACAATTTAACAACCGTTGTAAAACGTCAGTTAATGGTTTTTACAGTCTTCTTCATTTTTTAAAAATCAGTGTATGTGGTGTACCATGGGAGCAACCCTGATGCTACAGTCACAAAGTACTGACACTTCATGTTTTGGCTTTGACAATAAAAATATAGAGAATAACACCAGCCTTATCTCTTCAGTGTAAATCAGTGCATTTACAGTTATGATGACTGCTCTGAGGTGATACTGATACTTACATTTGTACGTCTCCTTGCATCTGCCAAATTAACTAATATAAATGTAAAATGGACTGAAAACGCCATGTTGCATTGCATTAAAGCTTTGCCTCCATCTTGTCTATTATCTTCTCATATCGGCCTTGATAAATGATTTAAGTCATGACATATTGATGACTGTAAGACGACCGTGCAGTGTGTACAAGTGTAATTAAGGTTAATCATTCATTCACAGAATTTTGTGGATAACAAACATTCATTATCTGGAGCTGAGAAAACATGCAGGGAAAAATTCTTCATGTGAAAAATAAAAATCCTTTGTGTTTTAAAAGTTTCTGTCTGCAGTCTGTGTTCCTGCTGGTTCCGTGTGTTCTTACCTGGTTTCTTTGGTGTTCGGGTGAAAGTTCCTTTAACGGTGCGGCAGTGGGAGTTGTCCCCACCGCAGACGCCACATTTGTCCTCCACTTTGTTGGAGCCAATCTCTCTGTCGCAGCCAACTTTCTGCAGACCAAGACAACAAGAAGACAGATGAGCTGAGAGTCTTTCTGGTCTTGGAAGTGTGAAATACCCAACGTCATTTTAATGAGAAGCTGATGTGTCCGATGTTTTCACTAAGGTTTCACTAGCTAGACAAAGACTTAGTTATGTTGTGTTGTATCATTGTATTGCATTATTCCATGCTCAGTAATCTAACACTTACCGTTTTAATTCTAAAAGCCTAACCAGGGACAGAGGTTGCAAATTAGCCATGGCAAGAAACCAGTATGCTTTGCATCTACTTTGTATTTTAAATATAAAGCAATGTCTTATGCATTTGTCCTTGTCAAATAAACAAGTAAATAAATGTGGCACTGAATGGCCACAGAGTTGTGTTTGCAAGCCGCTGCCTGACAGTATGAATATACTGAATAAAATCTGGTGAGAAGCTTGACCATGGTGTCCATGGCAACAAACATGTTACACAGATCCAGTTATGTACGTTCATAAAGTGCTTTCAGTGGTGGGAAGTAACATTTACTCAAGTGCTGTACTCAAGCACAAGTTTAAGGTACTTGTACGTATTTTGTTATGCTACTTCATACTTCTATTTTACTACATTTTAGAGGCAAATATTGTATTTCTACTCCACTACATTAATTTACCAGTTAAAGTTACTTTTGCTTTTGAAATACAAAAAACAATCAACGAATTAAGAAGCATGTATTATTATTATTATTATTATTACATGGATTAAGTAACAGAGCAGTATATACGTCAGTTAAAATCAGCACCAACTGCACCAGCTGCTACATTTAAGTGAAATACACATAAATGCATCAATAATTAAAATACTATTATAGTACATGTATTACTCTGAAATGAGCTTGCGTGATTAGTACTTTACTTTACTTCTTTGTATTTTGAGTATATTTTGTGTCTAATACTTTTGTACTTTTACACAAAATCATGACGTTTACTTGTATTTTTACACTGTTGAACTGCTACTTTTATTTAAGTAAAAGATCTGAGTGCTTCTTGCACCTCTGGATACTTACTACATTGAGTCATTACTTTCGTGCTGTAAGGCGTAAAGCACCTACATTAAATACTACGACATGTATCTAGTTATGTACTTAGTGTACATTGACATTCTGCGTAAATTAATATCCGCTGTCGGGGGGGAAATCTCAGGACACTTTGGGAGTAAACAAAACATCATCATAAAGCTTCTGCTGTATATTAATGCTGCTTCAAAAACAGCACTCTGGATCTAATTACAGTGCGTTACAGGCTGAGCCTGTTACTGATTGTGCAGTTTGTAATTCAATAAAGTCCTTTAAGCTCACAGAACTCAAACAGCCTGCAGCTGCTAATGTGTCCCGTTTACTAATGCAGCTTTTAACATGTCAACATCATGCAGTTTAAACACGTCCTTACCACACACTCTCCACGCACGCAGATGCTGTAGGCATCTTTGTAGGAGCACCGTGTCCCATCATGCACCAGCTGCTTCATGTACGCCACGTCTCCCGTCTCTCTTGACTGGCAGTACAAGTGGCATCTCTTGTTGGCTAGATTGGATTAGATTGTTCAAAATTATTAGGTAGGCAATTTAATTTGGAGAAACGAGAATATCACAAAAGATTTTTCTCATACACGACTGTGTTGTTTGTACATTATTTCTTAAATATTTTTAACATACAGTAACATAAAAAGATCCTCACCCACATACTAAAAAAAAGAACAATGAATAACAGTAAGGCGACATTTATTTGTGTCAGACTGTACCAGCTTATAGCTCTGCATCCATGTACCATTTTTTTAATTGGCAACCACTAGAATTACCTACATTTTTGGTCTTGTTGCACAAAAAAACAGACACACTTTTCCATTTCTGTTGCTGCAGGGATTACGACAGAGATTCACACCCAACCAAAACTGCAAATGCATGCAAAAAATAAGTGCATGCTCTACCTTACTTGGCCAACTCTCGATAAAACTGAATAAAGCCCTTATTACACAATAAAGACCCATTTAAAGTGGTACATTATATTGTATCAATATGTTACCACACTGTTAACAGTAAACATTTTGGGATCCGCATCAGTAAAAACCCTTTAAAAAGTTGTTTGACCAAGAAGCAGTAAAGAAGACACAAACATCTGCAACAACAGAGAGGAACGAGACGCATAGTATCCTTTCATAACTCAGACAGCCTACTTTCAACGCTCAGATAGTAACTCTCAGGAGGATGATGACGAGGAGGAGGATGTAATAGAGGATGAAGACTGCACACAGACAGAGTGACAGTGTGGAGACAGAGAGGGAGGACAGCTCAGCCCCTTCAGTCACGGTGCCAAATGCAAGACGCAGAGAGAGAGTGGTGACAGGCAGTCAGGGAGATAACTCCAGCAGAGAGAAGCAGGGGCGCTAAATGTCCCTCCATTTTGTCCCATAATGAGAGTTTTTCAATTAATAGAACAATAAAATGCATCAGACTCTGTCCTTAACTTTTTCCCCCTGATAACAGATTAAAAAACATGAGCTCAGTTTGCAAAGGCCCTCAGAGTTAAATACTGTAGACAATAAATGTTGCTGATTAATTACAGGTAGAGTCCCCACAGTTGCTGTGCTCATGTCATACCTTTAAAACAGCCCAACACAGTGATGCATGGCGAGGACAGGAGGGCAAAGAATAAAAATACATATACTGTGGTCCTGGAGTTTTACAATGACAGAGCAAGAAAAAAAGGTTTAAGTACAAGCTGAACTTAAAGAGTGAGTCAAGCATTTTTTAACCTGGACCCTGTTTTCTCATGTTTTGTTTTTGTCTAAGTGACAAGTGGAGACAACATCTTTTTGAAACTGGTCCAGAATTGAACGAGATCGCTGCAGCTGGCAGCGGCAAAACCTGCTGCAATGTAACGTTAATGGGCATTCATGCACTTTTAATTAACATTCACTAAAAGTGCTTGTTTTTGCCACTGACAGGCTTACATAACTTATGTCTGACAACATTATGGAAAGGATCCCTACAGAGATAGACCTTTCTGTTACACACTAAGATCATTTTTGTTAAACTAGAAACAGCCCTATAATTGCTATCGTCAAAGCCTCCAGGCAACATTTACATAAACAGTAATTTTATCAGTGTAAAACACACTTCATTTAAGTCAACAGAATGGTTGAAATAAACCCTGAATTCACCCAATTAGATGTGAAAATATGCTGACTATTTGCCAAAATTACTGTTCATTTCAATGAAGTGTGACAGGTTTGCTGATAGTGATATTGGGCCTGTTGGTTAAACAATTTAGTCTTTACCAAAAAGGTCTATCTCTGTAAGGTCCTTTCCATGACGTTGTCAAATACAGATTAATAATTTGTACTTCTCAGTGGAAAAAACAAGCACTGAGTGGACGTAAACTGACTGGGCTCAAATGCCCCGAGTGGTTTCATTGCAGCCTGTTTCGCAGCTGCTACCGTATTCAAAAACTGTGTCACTTAGACACAAAAACATGTGAAAATACGGTCCAGGTTGAAAAAACAGAAGTTATCCTCAAAGTTTGCAGATATTTTGAAAACCTTATCTGTAATCATGTGCATGTTTTCAAACTTCTGTATAAGAAAAACATAACTGCTCTGATGTTCAACCTGCTAGACTATTTTTTAACATTCATCTAAAACAAACTTTTTGTTTTTGTATATCCAAAAAGGCAGATTGTAGAATTGCGAAATAAGAAAATATTGAGTCCCAGTAAAGTAAGTCACATCTGCATACACACCTAAAATGTAAATACTGAGCCTTGACATTGACAGAAAAATCTGAACTCATACACTGACTCATATGTGTGACCTTGTATAAAACCTCATGTATTCTCTATTGTACCTCAGACCTCATTGTCAAAATGAACAACACTCTATAGAAAAGCTCTTAAGTGCCAACAGAACAATGAGTTCCCACTTTACCGTCTTGCCTCCCTGCAGTTTTCCTGCTTCTCTTCTACATGGCTGACTCTCAAAACCTCGACCAATTTAGGTGCAATAAGCCGCACACAGCTCCACGGAGCAAAGTCAGATAAAAGCAATGTCTGAACGAGTGGAGATGGAAATAGGATATAACTTTTGTATCCGCACTGTAGGGATCCATCACCTCAGTAGAAAGGGCACATTTTGAGCTTGGATGGTTTTAAACTCGGCATGCTGGCACTTTGGTGAGGAGCCCAAAAAAGGAGAAGAGAAGACCAAAGTAATAGAACACAAAGAAAAGCAGACACGAAAGCAACTGAAAAAGTTCTCTTTGCACAAAAGAGTCTGGACTGTCTGTTGAAACTGTCTAGAACTGCAGGGAACATCTCTGTTATTGAATATACAATACCTTCTTTAGTTCAGGCTGTGAGAATCTGTCTCCTGCCCTCGTCGACTCTCATTGTTCTTTTATGGCGTAAAGAAACACTCCAGCCTCACACTGTGACAAAATAATTTGTTAGTGTTTGTCTGGCTTACCGTCGGGATGCTCGTATGGCAGCCAGTGGTGTTTGGTATTTTGGAACTCAAAGTGGGAGTTGCGGAGCTGGCACTGCTGCGCTCGGAAGTCTTCGAAGTGCTTGGGGCAGTCGTCGGTGTTGCACAACTGATACTCATAGTTCACTCCTGGGCAGTCCTGGCCACCGTTGGAGGGCCTGGAGGCAGGAAACGGATGAACATGAGAGATGATCAGACTGTGAGCAATTATTTGAAACAGAGAATATGAAAATAATCCAGCTTGAAAAATTTGGCATAATTGTCCACTTGGACTCAGCGATGAACTGTCTGGAATTTGGTGGTCGAAGGTCAAAGGTTGAGGCCACTGTGACCTCACAAAATGTTCATGTTTTTAGCCAAAACTTTATGTGTTGGATTAAACAACCAATGCTTTCTTTTTATTATAACCCACACTATGAATCCTTAACTCAGGATTTAGGCAGGATTCATTCAAACACACGGACATGTACAACATCACACATGCTGACAGAGTCATATCATGTTGTTGTTTTTGTCACTCACGCTGGGTTGTTGCACTGACGTGTCCGGAAGCGAACTCCAGTTCCACAGGAGCGCGAGCAGGAGCCATATTTGCTCCAGGAGCCCCAGGCGCCGTCTTGTTTGACCTGATTAGGGTTTTTCCACATGCAGTGACCTTTGTAGCACCACTGCAGAGGATGAGGGGAGAGAGGAAAAAGTCAGCCAAAAAAAAAACCAACTCTCTGAACTCAGCTGATGACAATGGAGGGAAAAAATGAGAATACACTACACGGCCAAATGTATGTGGTCAGGAGTACTTTTGGTCTGAGGCTGTTTCTAAAGGTTGGGGTTATGCTCCTCAGTTCCAGTTAAGGGAAATTTTTTTCTTACATAATACAATGCTATTTAGTACAACGGTGCGCTTCAACTGTGTCAGCAGTTTGAGGAGGGTTCTTTCCACGTCCATAAAATGTTTTTTTCCAGTGTGGTGTGGAAGAACTTGACTGGCCTGCACAGAGCCCTGAGCTCAACCCTCTCCAGCACCTTTAGAATGAACAGGAACACCAACTGTGGGCCAAACCTTATCACTCAACATCAGTGTAGGACCTCGCTAAGGGGTGGCACACATGCTGTGTCTTTAACTGCCTGGAAAACACGGGGTCGGGCGCTGGGCGCTACTTCTGTGCCTTTTTTGAGCCAGCTTTCAAGAGCGCAGCAGCAGGTAGTGTCCAGAGCTGATCTTCTTCCAGGCGCTGTGTGTGTGCAGGCCTATTGTCCATGGAACAGATGAAAAGCTCTGGAAACTCTTCGCTAAAATGATCAAATTCTTCTCCATATTTATTACTGACTGACATTTATGGATGAAGGGAAAGATATCTGTCGGCTGTGATTGTTGATCCTTGTCACATGACGTGCAGTGCATGCTGATGCATTCCAAAAGTTGGACTGTGTTTATCTCAGGGCCCTGAAAAGTAGATGCTCGAGATCGCATGTGTGCCGCAACGGCATTGTTCTGGTGTTTGAACGTGCCTGCCGCTTGTCTACATTCAAAACAAGGTATTTGAGAGTGCAAAAAAATGCAGCAAGTGCACGGCCCCTAATTGAGGCTGAATGGGAGCAAATCCTTAAAGCCAGGTGTCAACATCTGGTGGAAAACCTTCCCAGAAGAGTGATGGCTATGTAAACTATGGTGTTATTATCTCATCCTGGCACTTATCCTGGGGTGCTCACATACCTTTGGCCATGTAGTACCTCACATAATAGACAAACTCACTTTCCCAGGAGCACACTCGGTCCCATCGAGAGGTGGCCCCTTCTTGGTTTTGCAGAAGTACGGGTTGTCCGGGTGACTGCACCACAGCTGTTTACACGGGTCAAATGTTCGAAACTGAAACACAGAAAAGAAGAAAACTCTTTTTATTAAGGCAAATCCAAACTGGTACAGTAGATGAAAATGAAAGTAAAGCATGTGACACATAACAATGCATAACCCAACGGCTGAAAGGCAGCAGTGAGAAATATTCTCTAAAACACCATCCATCAAATTTTCTTTTCATGTATTTTAAGTCATTGTGTTGCATTGTTATACTTTTATCAAAGAGAAATTCCAGCTGAGACATTTAATAAAGCCACCATTAAGGGTTGCACAAAAACTGGACATTATTACCTCAGTATGTGATACTGAAAAGAAAGAAAGACAAAGAAAATATTTTAATGTCTAAGAAGAAGCTGAATCACTTATAAACCGGTATTTTAGTATTCCACAGTCACAGTCATCTGTATCTAACAGACACTGACACTGCAGACCTAAATGTTGTTTACAAGCGTTATTGGCTGCACTATCAGGCACTAAAGCTGAGTGGATTAAGGTTTTCTATGGGAACAGCTTATTGTTAACCTCCTCTCCAGGAAAAGTGGTGAGACGTTTTATTTTTTTGTAAGGATTAGAACAGATCAGACTGATTTGAGAGAACTCAACAATGGGTTTTTCAGCTGCCTCGAGCATCCCCGTATATATACCAAGAGGCTTTGTGAACAGGGTGAGCCTTTGAATTACGTCTACGGCCTGTTCCTTTCAACAGGTCAGGAAGAATCTCTCAAACTGGTCAATCTCTTTCCTTCTCTGGCTGATATTGTCCTCTCGGTTGTGAATCTCTGTCTCATCTGCAGCTTTTTCAGACTGCAGTTGTTACTGTTCTACACCGAACCAAGAGGGGAGATCAAATAACTAATTACTTTTACTGGTTCACACATTTTAGATATTCACGTTTTTTGATAGTTGTCAATCTTAAAATGTTTGCCAGGCGTTAAAATTGCTGAACAACATTTTCTTTTAATAATCACCTTCCTTGTTTGATTGCTGTGCTGATTTTCAACTCTATGTGCATAATCAGATTCTCTCCCGTCTTGTTTCCCTGCTGCAGCTGCCACTGCTGCAGCAAAGCCTGATTTTCCTGAACTGATTTTACTACTGTAGCTGATCTTTCCTCCACAACCCAGCACTAATACTGTGAAACAATTTGCTCTGACGGCTGCAAAAAGATTATCCAACTATCTCCGCCAAATTGTTTTTTATGAGTTTCTTTTCATTTGTGTTTATTAAGTGAATCTGACTTCTATTTTATGGCGACACACACTGGGGGTGTATAACACGCATCAAAACACTTGCATCACATTGCACTTCATTTTTTGTGAACCTGTACACCAGCAATGGCTTGATAACTGTTTTAAGGATCTCGCCATTGTCCTTGGAGTTAGGGGTCAAATGAAACAAAAAAACCCCAGCTATTTCTTTGCATCTGCTCTCCGGTGCCGCACATCCCATGTACTGTCCCTCTACCTCTTCCCCTGTCCGTATGACACACGTGCTACAGGCATCAATTTAACGCACATCAAATTACAAAAAGCTGCACAACTCAGCTGATGCTTCATGGTGCCTCCACCAAGCTGCAGAAGGGTATCTAAAAACAAGTCAATTTCGATCAGGTTTCCACTTCCAGACCACCGTCTTCAAAATGTAAGCATGGGTCAAAGTTTCTCACGTCGAAAGGGGTCAGTTGAGGTGGTTCAGCATCTGATTAGGATCCTCCTGGGTGCCTCCTTTTGGAGGTGTTTCGGGCATGTCCCACTGGTAGGAGGCCCCAGGGCAGACCCAGAACACACTGGAGGGATTACATATCTCATCTGGCCTCAGAACAACTTGGGGTCCCCCAGGAGGAGCTGGAAAGCGTTGCTGGCGAGAGCAATGTCTGGGGTGCTTTGCTTGGCCTGCTGCCCCCGTGACCCGGCCCCGGATAAGCGGATGAAAATGGATGGATGGATGCAGTAATCAGTTTTTAGTGCAGACTGGCATCCAGCATCGCCACCTCGGGGGCATTTACGGGTTCTTTACAATCAGGCTCGAGAGGACCTCTTGAACTGTGAGGCTAAGAAACAAAACATCAGGCAAAACTGAGGCCTCCATGGTGCAAGACAAATTGTACTGGCACTATTTTTACTTTTGCAAAAAACATGATTTTCACCTTTAACATTGTTGGATGAGGTCCCACAAAAATGTACTGTTTACATATATATGTGTGAATAAAATGATTTCTTTCATACCTGTACATGAACACTATGGTACAGTTAACATTAGAGAAAGACTATGTTTGTGGTGAATATGTTATGGTGACATAACATGGACATTGTTTATTAGGTGAAGGCCACACGTTAATCATCAAGTAAAGGGCCACTTAGGGTCCAGTTCACCAATCTCATTTATTAGGATTTGACAGAAAGAACCAAAACACTTGAACATTTGAATCCTGCAGGGATTAACACAACATGTCTGCAGCCGCCACGTCTCCAATCTTCTTCAATGGCCGAGGTGGGCGACTTTTTGTTTGCAGAGCAACACACAACAATCAGATAGACTGAATGGCTTTTTTTTTTTACATCAACTAGAAGCTGTTGAGCTTGAGACACAAAGGAATCCACTGGGCTTCCACGCACAACTGCTTTACAGCGGCCGCAATTACTCCAATTGTAGCCCTGATCCTCTTGCTTTGTTTACATGAGGCGAAAACAGAGGAGTCTGGGAACCTGCCTACTAAAACAGCTTGTGCATGTTGGCCACTTTAGACTAGGAAGGAAGGCTGACCTCGATGCTACAAGACTACTATTACTCCACAGTAATAAGAAAAGACTGTGGTATATTTTGGTACTAACAATGAAAACAAAATGTGAGAACTGCTTATTCTGGCATCCTGCTGGACCCAGTTTTGTGTGTATATGTATGCGTGTGTGTGCGTGAGGGCATTGTTTGGAGGAAACAGCAGAAAGATTGCGTGGTCGTAATTCTTTGCTTGGCTGCAGCAGACCAGTGATTGGTGATTGCTGGCTGGTCATCTTAGCTTGTTTGAGAGGAAACAGTTCCATGTTTGTTAAATGTGAAATCAAAGAAACTACATGTAATTTTTCAAATATAAAATCACTGCACACTTTTAGTTATTGCCTCCACGCAATCATTTTGCTTGTTTCCAGCATTGTTTTACCTCTTTTGAGATTTTCAGTAAGTAAATTTATTCCAGAGGTGAATAGAAACAAGGTTATTACACTACTTTGGCAAATCCTTGACATGTTGAGTGGAGAGATTTCCAACGCTGTGATGGGATGGATTTCTGAGAACAGACCCCCACTTTGATGCTCTGGCATAAATGTCAATGCATGATGACTCATCCCCTGTTTTTTTAACTTGATAAATGACAGAGACAGGTCTTGTTGAAAGGTTATGGTAAGGTATGTATTGTAGACTGCAACCAGCTGAAACTGAGGTCTCCTCCTCTCGAGATCAAACGAACCAGGGGTCTCATTTACAAAACAGTGTGTATGATCCATATTAAAAGTATACGTACAGGACAGAAGTCAAAAACGGTGTGCAGCAAAAAATACTCACCATCTGTGTTGCGAATTTCCCATCTCCAAAACGTTTGAAAGCAGGGGTCAAAGTTTCTCCCATCAAGTCTGTTTTCATAGATCACATCTTTTGCATGGGAAGTGTCGTACGCCTCTTTCACGCCTCGTTTTGTGCGTTCGCAATGTTTATAAATGAGACCCCTGGTGATCATAACACTGAATAAAGCAGTTTCCCATTCCTACGACACTGTTTAGCATGTCACAGACAGCCCTCTTGCCCAGCACCTGCCGACGTGTGCTCACCTGTTTTCATTGACAACTTAATGTATGCCTGTATTTCTTATCCAGATGTTCAAGGGGTTTTTATCGTGAGACAAATTATCCCCAGAGGTCTCCTCCTCCTTTTTCTTTGGTAACATAAGATCCAGACGTTCAGGAGGTATTAACTGGGAGCTGAATTATCCGCAGAGGTCTCTTCCTCTTTGAATCAAACAGACTGATGATTTAAACCGTTAAAAACAAAGAATAAAGCAGTTTCATATCAAAATAAATCTGTGTTTTTAGTTGCTTTCGACGTGGGTGAGCTTCTAACCATGGTGGCCGATGCAAAAATCTAGAGTCAGTGTTTGGTTTGTCCATTCTGTGCTACTGTAGAAACACAGCGACGGCTGAGGATCTGCTCCCTATGTAAATATTAACAGCTCATTCTAGGGTGATGAAAACACAATGATTCTTATTTTCAGGTAATTATACATTGAAGAAAGCATAGTTATTGTAATAAATTCTATCTGTGCCAGTGTATCCCCCTAAATCCTACACACTGGACCTTTAAAAACGTGCCCTTAATGCCAATAACCAAATGATAGACCTTTTAATTTCTGTTAGACCAAAAGATGAAGAAAAGTTTTGCCGATGACAGAAAATAGTGACAGAATTTCCAAACATCTGCAGCGAGCCAGCAGGACAGCGGGTGTGACTGCAGTAAGACTGTCATCTGGTTCTGCTCATGTGAGTCTGCTGATGTTTAAACGTCAGTTTCTCCATAGCCTTCCATCCTCATCCCCTGCACATCTCTCTGTAAAAAGCTCACCACATCTTCTCTGCTCTGCTCATCTTAAGCACCAAATCTCTCTCAGCTCATTGAGAGTAAATGGACTCCTGACTCTTCCTCGGTTTCTCTGCTGAATATCACTTACAGACATGGGAATGGTGACAGGGAACAGACTGTGCAGGTATAGCACCTATGCAATGAATGGAAGCCTGAGGGGCTGTACTCACTGAGGTGCAGATCTTATAGCCCACTCCAAAGTCAAATCGACACTGCTCATCCATCGAGTAGTTGATGCCGGGGAGTTCAGGAAGCTGCGGCCAGTCGTGTTTGAAGGGGTCATCCAAGAGACAGTCGTATGTGCTGTTGGGGAATGAAATGAGAGATTACACAAAGAATTGAGCATAGCGTTAGTTCAGGCAGGACACGGTGTCAAGCTCAGCTCACATCCCAGCTACATCAGTTGATCTCAAACAGCCAATCAACTGACGCAGCAGCTCATCCATGGAAGGCAGTCAGCTGATAGATCACATGATTCCTTTCTATGCAACCAATTGGTGAATCTCATTCAGGATGCCCTATTTAAACTGCTCTGGCCTGCTACTGTTGCTGCTTCCTCTGCAAGCCGCTTTGCAACCCACCTCCACCCCAGCTCCTCCTTTTCATGCTGTGTCTGACTTATCAATGTAATCTTTGTTTGTCATTGATGTTGCTCTGTTCTGTTCCCGGGGGGTCTTTGCTGCTGCCCTCCCTGCCTTAGGCTTTCCATGTAGGCGCATGGAAGGGCAAGGAGGTTTGTCTCTCTGCCTCAGGCTTTCCTCATTTGCACGTGGAAGGGTAGAGAGGTGTGCTCTCTCTGCCTTATGACTTTCACACAGGCGTGTGGAAGGCTTTCCACGTAGGCATGCAGAAGGGCGGAGAGGTGTGCTCTCTCTGCCTTATGCTTTCCACGTAGGCGCGTGGAAGAGTCTTCTGCATAGGCTTTAAGAGAGGCAGAGGGGCCCCGGAACAGAGCCATACCGCCAAATATAATACTGCAAATGGAAATAAAGTTTTCTTTGACAAAAGTGTTCCTGACTGAACTCAACGTTGACTCACTTGCCTCAACCGCAGAGAAAACCGGGCTGTGACTCAACACAGGCTTACATTAGAGACAAACCTTTATCACTAATTCCTCTGTTTTCTTTGTGTTTACCTGTTGCCTTGAAAAATTCAGCATGAGGTACATTCCAAAGGTTTAAATCAGCAATGTGCTCTCATTCCTTCTCGTCATATTTTGACTCTTAAGCAGCTGCTTGCATAACTGAACGCTGACTTTCAGTTTCACACAGAACATGAACACTGATATCCTGGGTCAAAGTCCTGTGCTTGTTGGACCCATCCACCTGCCCAGTGATGGACATGACTGACAGCTGCGTCAGAGACTTCTCGGCTCCGACTGGTTGTTTTCATTTACATGTAGTAATGACGTTAGAAGCCCTACAAGGCAACTGAGTAGACAGAGGAATATAATCCTTTTCAAAAATTATCTGTGTAAATAAAATGGCAGTTTAAGCAAATACAAGAAAATATTTTTTTTTTCCAAAGTTACCAACAGCTTAAATGCAGATAATAAAAAGGTAAAGACTAGGACAGCACTTCAATTTAACTTTTTAATTTTGCAACACAGATTTTCCGGGCAAAACGCCCTTCTTCAGCATGTATTCTTCCATTGTCATAAACAAACTTGTTGTGATGGTTGCGGGCATTTATTGTTACCCCCACCTGTATATATTGTTTGTGACGCTGCAAGAATACATGCTGAATCTGCTTCTTGCCTGAAACGTCTGTGTGGCAATGTTAAAAAATGTAATCAACAGTAATGTAAAATTGGCAGAGTAGAAACACAGAGCAGCACAGTGATGAATATGACAGGTGGGCCACTGTACAGGTGAAGGTAGTGATGCAGAAGTGAATATTATGTGGAATTTACCGTGTGCACCATTGTTGGAAAAGTAATTTCACCCTGTTAAGGTTTTTACCGTGACATTATTTGAGACCTGACCATCACTGAATTTTATTTGAGTATTTACTGTATGTTCTAACTTCAGCCTGCTTTGACTTTGAGGCTGCATTATAAATTTTAATTTACCACCTAATTAATGAGCCATTAAAACCACAAGAGAGCTGTGCTTTGGAAAAAAAACAATGCAAATGGATTCAGCATTTAATTTCTTACAGTTTAGTGTTTTGTTGTTCTGCAGCTCCTAATTGCTCACTTATTTAAACATGCACCACTTTGATACCTTTAAATATTCATAATGAATGCTGCACAAGTTTTAGAGAAAATCTGTAACAACTTCTGTTATTACTTTTTTAAATATTAGTCATGCATCTATATTTGGACAGATTTGGGCTGCATGTTGCCAGGTGAAGTGGCTCAGCTGCACTCAATCCAAGCCTGGAAGTTTAGCTGTGTGGATTCACAGCTAAACCCTGCTCAGTGAATAGACAAGCCAAATGTGGCTTCTGCACGTGTGAAATGATTTTAAACATCTCGTATATCATCACAGCCTAAAGAACCAAACTTTTCATGTTCGTGATCCTTATAAACACTTTTCCTGCTGTATATTGATTTTTCAGCCTGGATATAGTCTTTGAAAAAAAACAAAAAAAAAAACAGTGTGCTGTATGGCGATCGATTGCACACTGCTATCGTTCTAAGTCACTGTCAGTAGTTTGGTGTCCACGCTCTACTGAACTTCTATTAGAATTTGATTCTGATGCAGCCAAGCAAAAAACTCAATGTTCTGTTTAGAGATGGCACGATGCTGTTTTAGTCCAAGGAACATATTTCAAATGCTGAAGTGTATCCAACAGAATCAGTGAAGTGAGAAGCATCATGATCTTCAGCTGCTGGTAAATAATGTAAATTTAGTTTCAGTAAAATTTCCAAGACAGTGAAAACACAATCTTCTCACCTCATTTAAAGGGCGGGTCCATCATTATTAGTTATAGGTTTTCATATCATTCAGTAGCTTCCAAGTGGTGTTCCTTATGTATTCTGCTCCAAAAAATGTAATTTTGATCGCAGTATATACGTTTTAGCTTCAAAATGCTTTTTTTCGAAGCCCTTCTAAAAACCCACATGACCTGACAGGTCTCTGCATGATGACGTTGCTACATATAAACCCTCTAGCACACCTAATGTGACTTTCTGTGACAAGGCCAAGCATTCTTTGAGAACTGTGTGTTTTTAATCTTTCAAATAAGCTACTATATTCCTCCAGCCCACTAACCAGCAGCAGCAACTGGAAGTTAACTAAGCAGCTTAACTGCAGATGTCACATTAGTGTGAATACAAAGTCACACAATAAAACTAACTAACAAACCAACTGAAGCAGCGACAGACCAGCAGCTCCTGTGTTCTGCAAAGTAAAATCTTGTTTTTGTCAAAGAGTCTGGTGGCTTTAAAGAGAGCGATATCACAAAATCAGTTCCCTGTTAGAGAGGGCTGTCTGACACCAAGATAGAGTGGTGAAAATATCCTAAACAAAGCAAACACTTATACTGATATTGATTTTTAAGGTGGCTTCAGTGCACCCGTCCACAGGAGTACATTGCTTAGCGTCCATGGTGGAAGTCCTGCCTGCTCTCCCAAACTGGGGACATGCTGACTGCTATCTACTGTATGTAATACACTGACTTTGAGATGAGTACTTCATACAACCCCACTTCAAAAGAGAAGGGACCGTATTCACAAACACTCTGAGAAAACTCTCAGAGAGCTCCTAACTTAGCCTAAAATTTTTAGTAAGGAGTCCTACCTTAGGAGTGATTTAGGGAAAGCTATCAGAGAAACTGTGAGCGAGGAAGGAGCAGAAACTTTTACCTTAGTGACCCTGTTGCTAGGTATGATGCTTTCTTTTAACAGGTGTGACTGGTTGTCAGAGAGCCTGCATGGTGTGGACACCCAGTGGAAATGAAATGATCTGCTGACTGATCTTTTGATCACACTAACAATGACGACAGACAAAAGTCATCACTGCTGCACTGTTGCATTTTTCCAGTTTACTGAATATCTTACTGTTGTGACAATTTTATTTCTGGTGTTCTAGTGTTAGGTGGGAAATGTGTGTGTATCCCTGATGAGATCAACCATACATTATCCCTGCGTGGTCTAATCTGTTGTATTTCATTTACTCACTGTCATCCAGCGTTCAGAGAATATTCTTACAACCTCTTTTTGTTTCCACCTTTTTTCTCCTCTGTTTAAGAGACTCTTAAGCCTCCTAAAAATACTCCCTATCCCTAACAATTTTTCATGTTAGAGGCTCTTTTAAGGTCTAAGATGCTCTGCGACTAACTTTTATCTTTACCAGGACCTGGTCTTAACTTTAAGGAGAAATTCTGGGAAAGAATTTTAACTTTTTTACAATTTCGTCACCTGGAGTAACTCTTTGTACTACGCAGCTTTGTGAATATGGATCCAGAACTATCCCTTTTGGTGATCATTATTATATTAGCCGCTCAAAACTACATCACAGATTTTTGCTAACAGCTGAGTGGGTGTTTCCATTTGAAGAATCCAGAAAAGAATGCTTCTGAAGTGCAATGCAAACATAAGGAAATACACTGTGGTGATTATTATTTCCTCTTCTGAGCTGATTTTTATGAGTCCCAAATATTTGTTTGTCCATTAGTGAACAGGATATCTCAGAAATCGCTTCACAGATTTCACTGAAGCATTGTAGAATGTTTGATTGTGGGTTGAGGACGAAGTGATTATGTAGCCATTTAGATAGAACATCATATTTTGGCTCCTGACCTATAAAGTGTTGAATGTAGTGTTTGTAAGACAGCTTTTTCAACACTCTTTTTACTTAATAATTCCATCTAAACTTCACCAGAAAGTTTAGTTTTTAGCTGCCACAATCATTCAGTACTGTTGGCTGCCAAATTCTTCCATATTTAGCTTTTTGGACATTAAACTGCCCAAAATTGTGATGACAGGTGCACACATGTAATCTGAACTGCAAACTATTATCATATTTTATATACAAATGGTTAAAGCAACATGATAAATGAATGGTCAGGAGTTTGACTCTGTTGAAATTTTGCTTCCTACATTCACAGAAAGCATTTTTCTCTTCTGCCATTCAGCATGTTTGCCTGTGTTGTATTTTAAGCAGATCGAAATGAGAAATTTCAAAACATTTTCAAGCACTGAAAAATCCAATTTTGGGAGTTGTGTGGCTCTGGTAGAGGTGTGAGTTCTCTGAGTGCTTTTTAGATAAAGGTATGATTTTGTCAAGGATGCCTGAGACTCTCCAATCTGTAAACTGTGTCACATCCTTCATCTTTTCAGCTTCATTGATTTAGGCTGCAGTTCTGCCATCTTTTAAGGACAGAAACAGCATGAAGCTGTTCAGCGGTGGCAGAGCAGCATTCCAACTCTTTAGATGATGTATTTAAAACAGTTCCATATCCACATATGCCAATTAACGCCCACTCATTTTGCACTGAATGTTAACTGCAAACATGAACTCACTGGATGTATCTCTTCAGCTCCTGTCCGCTGCACATGGACCAGTGGTATCGATGGAAGGCCGCCTGCACCAGAGGAGCCATCACGCTTCCCATCGCCGTTTCGTCCCCACAGCGGTTGCCTTGGCCATCGTGCTCCATGCCCAGCCTGAAACCACAGAGAGAGACCAGCGAATCTTTACAAAACTGCAGGATATCAAGATTCAACAAATCCCTGAGGAGTTAAGCAAATAAGCCGCTTTTACACCACTGACTCATGATACAAACTCTTTATTATCTTTCAGTGGCCAGAACTTTAAAATAACTTCATACATTTACTCAAAAATGTGCTTGAGTACATGTACTTTTTAATTTTGTGAGATGTTTTATATTCAGTTCAACTCCAATGCAACTGCAGTCTCTTACAGCTCTATTTATGAGCGATGTGAGCCGTAGGTGTAAATAGGTCACAATCTATCTTCTCCATTGTCACAACACCCACAAAGAAATTATTGATTATGAGCATTATGGGTCCAGACTGCAAGAGCACCTCATACATCATAAATAACAAGGCGGCTTATAACGTAATATTACGGGGGTACAGTTACTGTGTACCTTTACATCAATTCACTTCACTTTCATGGCCACATGATCTGTTTTAGGTACAGCATGAAAAGAAACACTTGGTGCGTAGTGTCAGCAGCACAACATAAAGGCAGACAAAACAAAGTGCACGTCACTTAGGTTTTATTAAGGAACTTTTACAACACACGGAAACTCGACACACCTCTGTTTTTCTTTAAAATCAGGGCTGCACGGCTAAAACAGTGTGATCTGGAAACCATGACACAGAGGTGGGAGACACCAACAGTTGACACTGAGTGCAGTTACTCTGATATAATTCTGATTGCTCACTGACGTCCAATGATCGCTGGTTAAATGTGGCAGCGTGTGCACTTTTCAGGAGTTCCAGTTTTGTGTCTTTGATTCATACAGGTCCTGTCTGTGTGAAACTATTGTTCCCTCCTGACGGTAAGACATGTGACATGCCAACCTGAGGATGTCCCCTTAATGCGTAATAGTCTAATAGTCTGTGTTGCTCTGCGGTTGCTCATCCAAAACACTGGTTCTGTGAAGTTTGATTCAGAACACACTTAAAACACCCATTCAACATGGCTTAATAGGGACACTTTCAAACACAAGTACACAAGTCAGCTTCACTGTAACTCACAAGATTCACAGTGCGAGGAAGTTGGAGTACCCGGAGAAAACCCACGCTGACACGGGGAGAACATGCAAACCCCTCATGGAGGCGGATTCAAACCCCCCACGCTGGATCCGAACCAAGAGGCGACAATGCAAACCGCTGCACCACCGTGCCGCCCCACTTGTCTTTTGCTGGACACACTTTCCCCCAAAATTCAACAAGCTAACGTTATTAGCACAAGCCTATGACATTTTACACTGTAGAAATTGCCTTGAGTTCCCATCATGCCTTGTGCTGGACTGAGTAGTTTGTAGGTTGCAGTTTTATGTTCCAAAGTGCGCACGTCACTTTCTGTTAGTGTTAATAACGTGTCTGTGGTTTATGTTGGTTGTCATTTTTGTGACAGTTTGCACCATTAGTGAGTTGGGTGTTACACTCAAATAGGGCAGCTGTATTTTCCTATTCAGATCTGATCTGAAAAATTTCTAAATTCCTTACATAACACAATATGGCAGTGGATAAAGTAAACCACTGCCTTGTGCTGTGTACAAGCTCACACTCATTTTGGCTTACCACTTGAGCCATTAGGGTATGTTTAAAAGATAAATGGAGTCACACAAAAGGTCAGGGGCATTGCTATTTTTTCATCACTGTGGCAGCAGGAAGCAGCCGTGGTAATTTAACTAGAACTTAAGTTACAGTGAAGAGACAAAATAGCATGTGATTAAAAAAAATGAACACATTATTCTTGAAACTCATGGCATGCAATTAACGCATTAACACTGACAGCTCTAACGATTATAGATTACACATTCAGATTGCCGATACGATCCCTTTCTTGACAGTTCCCCTCATCAGCAAATGTAGTTAATGGTAGTTTGGCTGCTGAATTCTTGTTAAAATCACACATCTACTATCACACAGTCCTGTGGTTGCTCTGCACCAGAGTCCAACTGGAACTGGACTAATAACCATCTTTTCTGTGGTGGTTTGGTTTGTACCAGCCACATGGAACCAAACCAGAGCACACAGGTTAGTTATAAATGCACCCCTAAAGAAAAAAAACCCTCTTACAAAACCTTTCCGTCTGTGGGCTGACATTTAAATCCATAATTAACATAAATCTTAATTCACTTATGTACCTTGGGGGAAATCACAGAAAATGTCCATTACATCTGCAGGCACCTTTTAGAAAGCATAACCTTTATTTAAACTTACTTAACAATTAATTAGAGAGACATTTAGGCCCTGATTTATTTGTACCTTCCAATCCAAGTGTTTAACTTACAAATGATTTTTTTAAAGTTCATTTTATTCTATCACAGACCTCAAACAAAAGGCAGCACTTCCCTCTTTTCACAGAGAAATGTCACAATATTATATTTACGATTGAGATGATTGAGTTAGCATGAGTGACTCACAGTGTGGATAACTATAAGAAGACAGATATATCCATTATTGAAACTTGAAACCATATTTTAAATGGAGCTTTGTGCAAAAACACATCCCTTTTGAAAACAGCTAAAATAAAAGTGAGATCCTCTGTCCAGTTATGTTTTTCCAATACTGTAGACAAGTAAATGTACACAGACTGATAACCCTTAATCTTCACAGCACTGTATGCCTTGAAATATGTATGTATTTTTTTAAAGGACATTTTAAGGATATTACTCCCTTATGCCACAATTATTTCTCAGCCCTTTTTGTTCCAATCAAATAAATGGTCGATCTTCTTATTCATAACTTAATTTATTTTTTCAGGATTTATTTGTTTATGTATACATGTTTACGGTGCCACAGATGCAGCCACAGGCTCAGTGGTGATTAATTCCCTAGACTCATATTATTTTATGGGCCACATAAAGCTCAATTTGATCTCAAGTGGGCCGCACTCGAAAAATAAATAGAAGCACAACAACCTATAAATAAAAACACCTCCACATGCTCTCTTTCTTTTAGTGTAAAGAAGTCAATTCTGAAAAGGTTCATCATTAACAAAACATGAACAACTGCCTGAGATGTCTTAAAAGAAACAAGACCAGTTTCAACCAGTATGTCTCAGTTTTTCTGCATTCAGTCAGTCTATCATTAACTGTCATTACAGCTGCATTTCCCCCTTCATTTCCACTCCTTGTCGTAACGCTGGCATCACCTCAACAAACTAAAGTGGAAGCAATAGAAGAAGCAGGTTAAGTTATCTTCTGCCTGACAAAGCATTTACAAATCAAAAGCTTTGGCAGTGCCTTAATAGGGTTCAACCAATATTGTTTTAAGACAGAAGTCTGATACAGATTCTTTTGTACTGAAGCTGCTGACTGCTGCTGCTGGTTATTATTTTAACAGCACTACTAGTGCCGGTGACGGTTGGTGCCTTAAAACCTCACTGTGCAGCTGCATCCTGAAATCCTATTAAGGTGTTGTTAGGATGTGACTTAAAGAACCTAATGTACTTTACTTAAGGAACAGAAAACACAACACAAACTCAGCTGGGAACATTGAAGTTAATGGTCGTGAGTTTACTTGCTTTTTTCAGTGATTTTAACTGTATTACAGACCAGCAGATGGAGATTTGGTTGGAGGTTTGGTTGGAGATTTGTTCTGTCAAATGACAATCTTTAAAGTCTATCCATTTTTTACACACTTATCAAGCAAAGCTCCCCAGACATCCTTCTTGCCAGCAACACTTTCCAGCTCCTCCTGGGGGACCTCAACACGTTCCCAGGCCAGACGAGATTCGTAATCCCTCCAGTGTGTTCTGGGTCTGCCCCGGGGTCTCATACCAGTAGGACGCCACCTTTATGTTCTGGAGGGGTTTGCGTGTCCCTGTGAACTTGGGAGCTGTGTTGTCTGGGGCTGGTAGCCCCTGGTAGGGCCTTCTGAGGCACAGTGGTCCCAGGGCAGGGGCCAGACTAAGAGTGATTCAAGAAATGGTAATCCAGACTTCGAGCACCTTGCTCGGTATGGGGACAGCGGCCCCCCCCACTGGTGACAGACCTGGGGTGGGGGGCTCCCCAACGAGCGTCTAGTGGCCGGGCCTTGGGCCATGGGGCCTGGTTGGGCTCAAACGAAAAAATAACATGGAGACGTTGCCCTGCAGGCTCACCGGGCTGCAGGCTGGGCCCCCCAGCATGCTAACACCTGGTGATGTGGAATCTCAAAAGTCAAAAATAAAATTTATTGCTTAATGTAAGAAGAGAATTCCAGAGAGTGCAATGAATATAATCCTAAAAAATATCCTCAATCTGCTGATGATGATCGTGATGTCTCAGAAGGGTTAGGAAAGCTCATTATAGTTGGGATTCTTTTGTCAAAACACTTCCACAGGTCAAGGATGAACATTCATACTTCAAAATGTTGTTATAATACAGAATAGCTGAGATCAATACTGAGCATCTTTGAAATTAATTACACTTTTCTATGAATTTCTTGATGTTCTGCTCTGCTTTGATGGAAAAAGTTCTCTGCACAGATTCTAGAAGATAAACCCCCTAGAGGAGTATTTCAAACTGAAGAAACTATGCTGCAAACATATACTCTGATATTTTGCAAAGTAATTGGACCCATGGGTCGTTATGTGAACTTACAAGGGCGTTGATGTAATTGATATTAATACCAAACAACTGACAATGAACCTTAAACAGCTCTGAAAGCGTTTCTTTAATGCTGACAGATGGTGCGTACTTCTCTTTGCTTGCTGAGTTTTTTACTGCATGTGGCTCCTTTGGGCTTTAGCAATCATTCTGCATCATTTGTCTTCATATTTTGTTCTTTCCAATAGCTGCCTCTGGGGTCATACACACTGTTATAATGATGTGCATGTTTTGAAAAGCTTTATTATAGAGTTTTATAGAGATGTAAAGTTTTTTCTAATTCTTGAAAAGCAACATGTTGGATTTTTAGCCAATATTCTTTGTTGCACCCTAACCTCCAACACATCACACAGCCTGGATGAACAATGAGAGAAAGTTAAAACAAGAAGCTGATGTGTTTAATGTGCTCTGCTGTACACTGTATACTGCCCTTGCTCTTAATAAGGGGTCATGTTTTGCTAACACACAGTAGATATCAATAAACACTTGTGTCAGCAGAGGAGGCGTTGATATTTCACATGCTAGTGTCTTTAAAAATGCATGAAGTGTTGAAGCCCTTCTGGAGCTCCTGTATCAGCTTGTGTTGTTATCTCCTCCTCTTTATGTGTGCATTTTGTTTTGTGAGGCAAATTTCCACCAGGAATAAGAACCACAGTAAATGGACTACACTTATATAGCGCCTTCCTACACTTCTGACCACTCAAAGCGCTCATACTCTACACGTCACATTTACCTATTCGCACACTGGTGGCTGAGGCTGCCATACATGGTGCCACCTGCTACTCAGTGACCATTCACACACTCTCACACCTCGACGAAACAACCTTGGAAGCAATTTGGGGTTAGTATCTTGCCCGAGGTTAGTTTGACATCTTGGCTGGAGAAGCCGAGGATCAAACCGCTGATCTTCCAATTAGTAGACTGCCTGCTCTACCTTTGAGCCACAGTCGCCCACAAAAAACATACAAGAGTCAGTGTGCCTGAATTCCTTTTGGCTGGACTGCAGAGGTGAGGCCAACACTATAAACGCAAAAGTCTGTCCATGAGTGAGTAAATGATGAAGTTTAACCAGAGTAACGGACAACGTGAGTGTTTGTGTTTTCCTATTGGCTGTTTGAAATGAATAAGTGCTGACTGGCTGGCAGAGCTGTGGACGCTGACGGTCTTGAATTACTGTATTCCTCATTTTCTGCAATCAGTGTCGCTTGATAGCATGGTGGAATTAAACTAGGTAGCTATCTATCCAGCCACTACATGAGTAAACTGTAATGACTTAATGCTTCATCACCACACTCTTTTCACAGCGTAGAAAAGCAAATTGCTTTAATCAAGATGGTTGATATCTTCATTCTGCTCATTTTCTGCAAGCTAGCTCACTAACTAGTCAGCCAGCCGTAGACAGAATGGCAATTTTGGACAGAGGAAGGGGGATCACCTCATCAGTTTGTCTTAAGAGCAGCCATGTCTGTAAGATGCAAGCCTGAAATTATTAAAAATGTTTGAGTATTACATGCTACAATGTAAAAAAAAAAAGATGTTCAGAACAGGTGCTGCCACCATTATGAGGAAAAGGTGAAAATAAAACACTGATTGAAACTGAAGTGAATATTACATGTTGAAATGCCAGAGTGGGTCCCGCCGCAATGATGAAACTCTCCTTGGTAATCAGTGCTGATAGGACATTTTACAGACTGTCATTATCAGCAGGAATTTAGCTCTGATAGCGGCCAAAGGGCCAGGGACGTACATCACCAGCCAGAGTTACAGAGGGGAGAGTTAAATAAATAGTGGGTGCAGCTGCAGAGAAGGTAGCTCTCTTCTGCCGTGCCACTGTGTCTAAGTGTAGTGTTCTTCATTTTAACATGTATTTAAATGTTGAATTGAGTTGTTGGTTGGACCGTAACAACGGGGCTGGAAGTGAAAATCAAGGAGAATTAAAGTCCATGACTGGATATTCACCTATCATTTCAAATTAAAAGCCCTCTAGTGTTTCATGCACGGTCCAGCCATACACTAGGTTTAGACCCATTCTTGTTTCATTACTTGTTCAGATGATGTATCTGAAGGTGTACTGCAATGACTCAGTTCTGCTGAGCTGCTCAGCTGTCACCAACTGAAGTAGGGGGGAAATGTGATGTTTAACAGAGTTTGCTCGACTGACAGAACTCAAGACATCAGCTGATAAAGATCATGAGATGTGGTTGAAAGTTGTGAGAAAATGCTGGTAAGTGAACTCTGAATTAATGAATGAATTTTCATGCTAGAATATGCTTAATTTTTAATAAGATTGTTTTGCATACTTTAATTAGTTTCACATAAAAACAGTTTTTAGAATACAAAATCATAGGGTGGATTAAACCCTATTTGTTTAATTTGTTCCATAACTTTAAACTGTTATTCTTGGTGTTAAGGTTTTGCACACTGCCTCCCCCTTATTTTGCTTTTTCCCTTAAAGACTTTGGATTAGTTATTATTCAACAGTACATGAATTTCATATTATTTACAATGAAATATTACAGTATGTAAACACTGGAAACTACGCTGGCACAAATAGTGGGTTAACATGAGGAACTGCAAATGGGAACAATCAGACTTCCTCTCCCTGGTTATAAAGCTCTGGTATGAAAGCATTTTGGCTACATGGCTGAAGGGAAGAGGGACCTGTACAAGAGTCACATTGCATTCAAGTAAACTAATTTGTTTAATTATGGATCACAGAATGCTATGTTTTAAAAGCAGCAAGTGGTCACATAATAAGGAAAATTAATCATGTTATCTTACATATGGTGGTGACAGATTGTCCTTTTTAAAACAAAAGGATCAACTTCGCACCCAGACTCATGACGGCTGTGGACACAGTGTGATGTGTGGCCGAGTGTGTCTGAAACATTTTGTTCATGACCTCCTCTCTGTTGGTTTTCTCAGCGCGTCTCTTCAATGTCACACTGTTTGTATTCAGCTCACTTTGCTGCTGATTAAATTACCATCCCCTCGGACTCTTCTTCTGCAGCTACAAAGATCCTCTGAGGAGGCTGCTGAGCCTCTGTTGTGTCATACTTTGCATTCTACAGGTATGACAGTTTGTCTCAGATATACTGTATATATGTTCAACATCTTCAGAAAACTCATACAGTGCATATAAAATATTCACAGTAACATACATGTATTTAACATACTGAAAGTATTTAGAACAGCTCTTTACTGTGATAACAGTCACATCATAAATATTTACTAAAGTTTATGTACATGTTAACTTGTCCTGGATCCCAGATTCTCCCCTTTGAACTAACATGGCATGCCTGAGGAAACAATGATCTGATACAACTTTATATCTTTCAAGGAGGCACGTAAAGCAAAAAGTCATTACCATGGCAACAGGTTAATTAAAAACAAAGGGCATGTGCATGCTGCTGGATGTTTTGTCTTTTGTTAGTGGGCACTGAGGACAGCGTAAGGAGTCAAATGAGGAGAGCAGGAGACTATTTTCTTTCTTCTATCATTGCACAGAAGGCAGCGCGCATCTTGTGCGAGGTCACCTAGCACCACTGAGCCAGCTAATGTTACGGCTCAGCCAAGGAGACCTCAGTAATGTTTACATCTCGCACTGTCACGAGCCTCTCGTCCATGAGTAAATAAAATCTTGCTTGTTCAGGGTGATACAGCTGGTGGTGTGGTTCGGTAGAGAGAAAATAGTTCCTACATGAAACTGCTCACAACAAGGCCTGCAGATTATCTCGAGAAATGTCATCATGGTTTCTGCAGAAAAATTGCCCTTGAGTTTTTTTAAATGTATTTTTAGGAACTGCAGTTCTTTGAATGACCACTTGAGGCTGGCTCCAGGGGTGAGTCAATCCCCATAAACCCCCATGTTAAAATGCCCAACTTTGCAGCAGAAATAAAAATGTTTACAGTCTGGTTAAAAAAAAACAAAAGTTTTGGTCTCTAAAGCTAATTTCCCCCGTTCAGCAGCAACTGGCAGCGTGGTGTTCAGCCCACAATCTGCTGCTGAACACCACAAAAACCAAGGAGGTCATCATAGATTTCCGAAAGATCAGAGCTGACCACGCCCCTCTCTACATTAATGGGGACTGTGTTGAGAGGGTGGCATCCTTCAAATTCAGACCAGCTCTCCTGGTCTATGACCACCTCACAGTGGTGAAGAAGGCCCAGCAGCGACTGCACTCTCTGAGAATTCTCAGGAAAAATAAATTACATCAGAAGCTGCTGGTGACTTTTTACAATCGAGCTTTACAATTGAGAGCGTACTCACGTACTGCATCACCGCATGGTATGTTGCTTAGCTTAGCTGTGGACAGGAAGGCTCTGCAGAGGGTCACAGCCCAGAGGATTATTGGCTGCCCTCTGCATGGAAAAGATCTCCAGATCTATCCTAAATGACTCCTCCCTCCCAGCACATCATCTGTTTGACCTGATGCCCTCAGGCAGGCGCTACAGGTCACTGAAAGCTCACACCTCCAGACTAATGAACAGATTCTTTCCCCAGGCTGTAAGAACACTTGCTATTATAGCTATTATAGGGCTGTGTTTATGTCATGTTTAGCTGGTTGTCTTGATTTATCTGATTTTGGAAGCACTAATAGAGTGGCACCCGTAATCTCATTATAATTAATATATAATGACAATAAAGATTTCTTTCTATCTATCATGACAACTGTGCAGAGAGTGAATTTTTTTATATAACTCACCCATTTACTCAGCCAGATCCACCCCTTGCTCCTCCCCAGCACCAGCCTCTCCCCAGAATATGGTCACTTCTGTCTCCAAAAAAACCACGATGGCAACGGCCTGATTGCCAAACTCAAGGCTTCAAAACTGGAGTCTACAAACCAATGGTGATGTCACAGTAGCCACGTCTATTGTTTTTACAGCCTATGGCCAACATGGACCCTCCCTAGCAGAGAAAAACCTCTCCAGTGGTCCCTTGGTAATGTGAGTTTGGGGACCCCTTCTCCATAGTCACACAGACAGTGAAGTGTGGTTCGCCAATACACATGTAATGTCTATTCTTTCTGAACAGCAGGGCTGTTGAGGACATTGAGATATGGCTCATGAGACAATCTAAAAATACCAAATACTGTGAAAAAAAATAACCCAAACAAACAGTAATTATTGACAATGAAATGCAAACGTGTGATCAAAATCAGCCACCATGCTATATCCGTTACACAGTCTCAACTAACAGCATTTAAAGATCCTTATTCCTGTCTCTGTCTCGTACAGCCATTTATCTCATCTGAGGAAGCACTTAAGATTTTCAGACATTGCTCTTCCTTCTCTTCGCTGTTCTTCAGTTCAAAGGCTTAGCTGCTGTCTCAGGATTTTTTTCATATGTCTTCACATGGATTTAATCTTCTAATTTAATTCTAAGAACTGTCTCTGTATTCATCTCACAGCAGCTGCGTGTGTGTACAGTACAGCCTCTGGTTTCCACATTGTTTTTATATGTTATTTTTCCAGGGAAAGTCTATTAATCCCCGTTCACTTGCCCCCCCAGCGTTAGATACAGAGCAACAACCGTGAAGTTGGAAGATTTGGTGTCCTGCTTGGGGACATTTAAACAGGATGAATCCTTGCTGTCTAAGCTGGTTGACTTAGTCAGACACCTGCTGCCCGTGCTGAAGGACAGCCTCACTTTTTTCAACACCGACTCCCTGCCCTCCTGTCCAAGTTATTTCAATTTCAGCAAGCACACAAATATGTATTTGTGGTCCTGTCGGGCAGGTTCCGCCCCACAGATGGTGTTCAGATCTGCTTAATCTCATTTGAAATGTTGAATGTTGAAAGATTTGCATATCCGCCCGAGTCGAGGTTGCCTAGTGACATGACTCTGAACATAGTATACCAGTTATTCAGTGTGTCGTTGTGCCTGTCTGTGATACTTCTGCTGTGTTCCCAGCTCATGTGAGTGTTTTTGGTATCTCTGTGAGAAATTGTGAGTGAGCAGTGTTGTTGCGATGTGTTGCTCCAGAGGTGAAATATGTTGCAGGAAGTGTGGGCGATGTTTAGGACGTGTTGGAAAAAGAAAAAGGGGGACATGATGACAAACAGCAGCTGAGTGCTTGTGTGTCTGGACATGTGCTCGATAAACAAACCCTGAAATTCAATAAAGACCAACATGTTCATTGTCAGACTGCTGAAGGCCCTTCTGCTTAAAGGTCCTCTATGTCAGTAAACATAGAGATCACAGGGACAAACAAACCCCCAGGAAGATGTTCACACTTAACTTTTGAGGTTGTGGAAAGACAATCATTTCCCTTGCATTACAGCATAGTGTCACATAAGGAAGAGATATAGCCTGTGTGTTCAGGAGCTCCAAATATCTACACCGACTAAGAAGGAAAAACAAAACAAGAACCTACACGTGTCCCGTCTCGTGAGCCACAACGAAGGCCGAGGAGAAGCCGTCTTCATGGTTGAGGGTGCAGCTCCGGACTGGGTGGCACATCCCTGTGACTGGAGCGTAACCTGGAGGACATCAGGATAAAGGATGAAGGTTATCGTTAGAAAAAAGACAAGTCTTGTTCTTTATCATTATGAAGTACATGTTGATTGTACAGTGTGATGGCTATAAAATAATGACACTAAAGGTATTTACATAGATTCCCTAACAGCGGTGCATTCACTATGCTATTCTGCCTGCCACTGGATATGATCTCCTGAGACGATGAAGGCTCAATTTATTGGGTAAAGGAAGTGTATCAACCATTGCGCAGCCAGCACAAGAAGAGCAGCAATCGGCAGCTAACCTCAAGTACTAAAGAGCATCAGTGTAAGTTCTTTGAATTTACTCTCTCCACTAGGGGAAATAGCAGATGGTGGAACAACCAAAGTAGCTGTGGAAAACAAAATGCAGTGTGTCCTGTGTTGCTGGTAATAGCTCCGGTCTGAGGAAAACAGAGGCGATCTAGTTGTCTTTGTGACAGCAGTGCAAACAATAATACCACCTGGAGATGCTGAAGAAAACGGTCCAAAGGTTGACGTGACAAAATCCTCCTCATGTTTGTACTCTTCCACACTTATCCTTTGATCAAACTGTTTTTGATCTAAATCATGACTTTCCTATTTTTTACATTGTTGTCTTTCAGCAAAGTTCTTGATTGGCGACTTAAATGCAATGACACCCCGTCCTCAGTTCATTACAGCAAACCTATCCCCTACAAAAATGTTTTTGGAGGGGGCTTTTTGCCTGTAATTGATAGGACAGATACAGTGTGAAAGGGGGAGACAGAAGGAGGATGACATGCAGCAATGGGCTGTGGGTTGGAACTGAGCTTGTGGCTGCTGCATCAAGGACACAGCCTCTTGTACATGGGGCACCTGCTCTACCAGGTGAGCTAGTGGGCGCCCCACAAAATGTTAATACTTATTTGCTTTGCCATCTCTATATTGGAGGAAATTAAACAGTCAGGAAGTGAAAGCTCCTCCTACTGCACAAGTTATAGGGAGGCAGTCAAGGTAGATGGTTTGATGTGCAAAACACGGAGCTCTGACACTATACCATGCCATGCAGTCTGTCCCTTTGGTCCCTCAAGGTCAGTTTGTCCATGGAATATAGTTCCTCTACAGTGTCCATCCACTGTCCTGGTTGAAAGGCCTCTTTGCATGCTAGTATAGGGGTTTTGAACAGATAAGTGTCCTTCTTATGAATAATGTCCTCAGGTATTAATCCCAAAGTACACAATCCGTGGGTCCCTTGGATCTTGTATCCAAAACACTCTCAAGAATCACAATAATCCTATCCCAGAATATCTGTAGTTTTATATATAACCAAAATATATGTGAGTGATTGGCATCTGCCTGCCCTCAGACTCTCTAGCAGTGCTGTTGTTTACCTGATTGTTTATATTTTGTATATGCTGTGATAAAAAAATCCAGCCAATCCTCTTCATGCTGCAGATGGAGTGTCACTCATCTCCTCACACCTCACATTACTTCTAGTGGCACCTTGCACCTATGCAGATTCTGTTGTTATCTCTGGAGGTTCTGAGATTTCTGCTGTTGTTGAGATACTTTAAATGCAAACAGAGTATTATTGCAGTGATCAAAACATTGAAAATCACATTTAAAAACGTGACTGCAGCGTCTATCCTAAAAAACAAAGTCCTGGTTTCTTTGAATAATCAACAGATCTTCATCAGCAGTTTTCAGTGAAAACACCACCAAAGAAAAAGTCCCCAGTGTCTGTGGATTATACAGAGTAACTAGGGCACTGATTCCAGATAGAGGCGTTCCTGCTATGTTTTTTCCACATATAATTTTTCCCAACGCGTCAAGCTCTACAAAAGAACTTTCATTCACCTCTGTTCACATTTCACAGACAGGTATCTCCAAACCTGACATCACCTGCATGGCTAAACAGCACTAAGCTATCCTTTAAGTAGGACAGATCTGTGTGTATTTCTGTCTCTGCATGTACTAAGTGTGTTTACGTGTGTCACATATGCATCGTGATTGTGATGATGAGCTCTGCAGCAAAACAGGAAACAGATAATCTAAACACAGTTGGAGGGGGAGCATTGTACGTCTTCCAGCTTCATGATTTTTATGATTGAAATTCCTATTTTTACCTGTCCTACTATTTCCTGCTCTACTTTATTTGTTGTATCAGACATCATATTGTTGACATTTATAACAGACAGTATGGAAGCTACAGACGACAACAATGATGAACCTTAAGTGAGCTAAATTTAGAATAAACATGTGTTTCCTCATTTAGCCCTCGCTGCACGCTGTTATTTTGATACTCTGACGGCTTCACACCTACTGTAGCTGCAACATGAATATAGATTAAAAGTTTTTCAGACACCAAGCCAGAAATGTTGACAGATTTTACTCGAGGCGACGGCTCCTATCTCCTGTGTTTTTGCTTTGGATTTTAAAGTTTCATCTTACAGAGTTTTAACTTTGGTCTATTTGTTCATGCAGAGAATTCAAGTTTGGTTTTCTGCAGTCTAATTTAAAAATCAATCAACATCATTACAAATTTATGACTGTTATCACATCAAAAACTGTATACCTGGGGAACAAAATACCTATTTTATTCATTAATATTTTGAACAGTTCCAACTCTCTCAAATATAAAAACTGGAGCTGAAATTAGATAAAAAAAAAAACCACACCAACCTAAAAAAGTAAAACCAACAGGAGACTAAACTGATACTGAAGTGAAACAAAAAAGTGTTACTACTAAATGAAGAATGAAAGAGAGAAGAAATTGAATGAATATTTGAATGGAAATAAAACTCTCAAATGACCGTGCTGTGTGGCATCCAGGAGGGAAAACACTTTCGGTGCTACCTCAGACAAATGTAATTGACTTTTCATGCGTTATGCTTTCCCAGGAGTGCTATTTACTCAGAGAATTGGTAGGTGCACTTTCCAAATTTAGTTTTGTCCCCCTTGCATTTACAGACTGGGTGAATCTCTTTCGCTTCAGCTACCACAGTCTAGAAGAGAACATTCTCTGAGTGTATAAATGTCCACGTTCCTTTATCTAATGGCCCATTTTATCATTGAATTCAGACCAGAAGCTCCAACAGAGAGCTACCTGGGAACACTTCAATGCCTGCAGGCTGCCTCTCAGGCTCAGTCACTGTGAATAGCATTCCCAAAACACAGTCCCAACATTAACTGTTGAAATGCAGATACATGGTCATGGAGAAGCTGAAGATGAGGAGAGAATGACTCCAGGTAATAGTGCTTGAGAGCTCATGCTGAATTCAAGCTGAATTATTAGATTATTCCACTTATCTTATTTGGTGGATGGATCTGACGGGTTGGCTCACTACACTAGAGTAATTAAAATTATACTGAACAACATGAAGAGGACTCTTATCTCAAGCCTGGGTCAGAGATAAAGGTAACCATATCTTAAAAATACTGTGATGTATGAAGGCCTCTTCTGTCATCTGTAACACCTAGCAAACCTGCAGCCAGCAGTAGAAAACACACAAACTATTAATTTAAACTAATATCTTTACACATCTTATCAGGGGGAAAGTTAACTAACTTAACCTTCTGTGGCTTTTATATCTTATATTTTCCAGCATACCGTATTTAGCACAGTCCTAACATTTTACCTCTAAGCAGTTTCTAGAAACAAATATCTATATCTGCACTGATATCTGTACATATATTTATTAATGCATATCATCCATAGCAAAGTATTCATTACTTCTGCACTGCTCTTACATTTTAATTTAATCACCTTACACTACAATACCTGCACTGTCAACCACACATTTGTACTACCATAATAAACATGTCTACTGCTGTGACAGCTCTCTGTGACAGTCCTGGGACTACTGCACTGCTGTGTGTTTTTATTCTAGTGTTTTTATATGTGTGTCTGTGTTGTGTGAAAAGCTACTGGGTGCCTTAAATTCCTATCTATCTATCTATCTATCTATCTATCTATCTATCTATCTATCTATCCATCCACTTTTCTATCAATTTATCCATCCATCCATTCATCTACTTATCTATCCATCCATCCCTCCCTCCCTCCATCTATCTACTTATCCATCCATCCACCCACCTATCTTCCACCTATCTATCTATGCCTCCCTCCATCCATCCATCTACTTATCTATCCATCCATCCATCCATCTATCTATCTAACCCTGAAAAGTGGTTTCATAGAAGGTGGAATAGTGAAGCTCGGACACCTCGCAATAACACCTGTTGAGAGACTGGCAGACCTGACTGGTGTAAAATCTACCAGAATGCTGCAGAACCTGGTGAAGGATGTGTGGCAGTCGCTTTCGGGGCCCCTCCGGACTTTTGCACAGAGTCGGGGTCTGGCTGAACGATGGAGAGAGGGTCAGGACTACATCTTCCCCTCCCTGAGTGTGAGTCCTGCGGTGGGGGAATGGAGGGAGGAGAGTGGACTGTTGCTGTCCCTTAGGAGACCAACACTGGGAACCTTCAGCTCCTGCACGGGGAAGCAGCTGTACCTCAGCTGTGTGAAGGTGCTGAACCTGCGAGCCCTCACTGGAGTCAGGGAGTCGAGGTGGACAGAGATATTTGGCTCAGACTTTTCCCCTAATGGCAGCTGGAGGGTCCTGTATAAGCCTCCTGTTGAGAAGCGTGTGGCCGATCTCCAGTGGAGGATTATACATGGAGCGATAGCTACAAACAGATACAGAGCTCACCTTGATCCTAGCACTGGGGAGGGATGCCCGTTCTGCTCACAGACAGAGACCACACAACACCTGGTGCTGTCCTGTCCCAGACTGGAGGGTCTTTTTAAAATGGTGCAGGAGTGGGTGGGGGGTTTGGGAGAGGTTTTCTCTTTCCCTTTCTTTGTCTTTGGACCCAAATACACTCCCAGGAAAAAGAAAACTCTGGTTTTGATCAATTTCATCTTAGCGAGTGCTAAATTAGCGATCTGGAGAAGCCGGAAAAACAAAGTTCTTGGGGTGGGCTGGACCGACCCGGTCTGTTGTCTGAAGGGCATGGTAGCGGCCCTGTCTCAGAGTGGAACACACCTTTTATAAACTGACCAACAATCTGGATGGTTTCAGGGATGTGTGGGCAGTCAGGCAGGTCCTGTGCTCACTGGAGGAGGATGGCTCCTTAGTGTTGAATTTCTAAAGGACAGGATTTTACTGTGGATGTGAGTGTGTGTGTGTGTGTGTGTGTGTGTGTTGGTATTTAATCATGGTTTATTAATTAACATTTGATCTGTCTAAAAAGAATGTCAGAATGTCTGATAAATAAAGTTTGTTAAAAGTCTATCTATCTATCTATCTATCTATCTATCTACTTACCTATCTAACTCATTTATAAATCCCTCCCTCTCTCCCTCCATCCATCAATCTATCCATCCACTTATCTATCAACTTATCCATCCATCCATCCATCCCTCTCTCCATCCATCCATCCATCTACTTACCAATCTATCCGTCCATCTATACATCCCTCCCTCCATCCATCTACTTATCTATCCATCCATCCATCCATCCATCCATCCATCCATCCATCCATCCATCCATCTATAAATCCATCCATCCATCCATCCATCTATAAATCCATCCATCCATCCATCCATCAATCTACTTACCTATCTATCCATCCATCCATCTATAAATCCATCCATCATCCATCCATCTACTTACCTACCTATCCATCCATCCATCTATAAATCCATCCATCCATCCATCCATCCATCCATCTACTTACCTATCTATCTACCCATCCATCCATCCATCCATCCATCCATCAATCTACTTACCTATCTATCCATCCATCCATCTATAAATCCATCCATCATCCATCCATCTACTTATCTTTCTATCCATCCATCCATCTATAAAACCATCCATCCATCCATCCATCCATCTACTTATCTATCCATCCATCCATCCATCAGTTAGTGGAAGGTAAAGAATGTTGGTCAATGTGCTGTAATGTGATGAACTGATGTGACATGCTGGCTGTAATAAGTGTCAGTTATGAATCATTATGTATCATTACGTTTGAAATAAAACTACAGCCATGTAAAGGAAATAGATATCAGGGTAAAGGTTAAAAAAAGAAATTCATGATATAAAAACACAAGAGGCAAGTGTATAATTAACTATACTTTCAGTTAAAGGGGCCCATCGCTTATAATTATTCAAAACTGCGGAAAAAGGTTGAACCAAAGTTAGAAATGTTCATTGTTGTAACTGGGAACAAAACACTACAGTATGGCTGTTGAATCTGACCCCAGAGTGACCCAGAATCTGAGGCTGAATTGCTTTCATGAATGTAGCAGATTTCTGTAAAGTGAGGCTTCTGCTTGCTGCCAGCAGTTTGCATAGCACAATAGTATGCTAGTTAATTTCACATTTTTTTTCTTTACTGAAATACTTCTTTACCAGCACAGTTGACTTTTCTTATCATGATTTTATAACCTTTTTACTGACATTTGACTCTTAAATCAAGTGGCCAAATATCCATTTTACTGCCAGCCATCTACAGTTCCCTGTGCAGTTAATGTGAATTCACCCCTGGAACCCTTTGAACCCAAAAGAACTTGCACTTTAAAACTTGGTACCATTATACATGTAAATGTGCTTTAAAAAGGAAAATCATCTAGTCAGGTTTATGAAAGCTTTCTCCACTTGACAGAATGACCTGCCTCATTTCTGGGAACATTTCTCAGTCCACTTAAATAGATATTCTCCATTTTATAGAATGAAATGCTTCACTTCAAAGCACTTAGTCCTCTGCACATCAGCTCATACTGAGACAGCTGCAGCAAAGAGGGTTTTCGGATCCGCCAACCATTGGGTTAACATATATTTAAGTCCTAATAACAAGTTGCTTTAAGCTGGACAAAAAGTGGCTGGACAAAAGACCAAAATTGCTGTTTTTTTTTTTAGAGAGGACTGTCTCCATTGTGTCATAAGACAGAAGTTAAGGGTATCTGATGGTAATGTGAGAGCAGATTGACTGAAGGCTCAGGAAATGCAGGATCACAACCTTGGCAAAAGAGCCAATGTGATGCAGCTGGAATAGGTTTTGTTTACTTCTATTGTGCTTGATGGATTAGATTTGCCATTTAGGGGAGGCAGGACTGGTCCATCTTTACCATTAACAGTTTCTATCAGCCTCTTATTGTCTCAATGTTGGGGTGAAATCTGGTCAATTGCTTTGTTTATTTCAGCCTGTGAAAATGATCCAATTTCAAAACATGTCACACTCAAACAAAGAAGCTCAAAGACATCTTGCTTACAGCGTGGCTCCACACTTATCAAAATATAACGGTGACTCAAGGGAGGACTGCAGAGATGTGATTGTGAGATTTTTTTTTAATTCACTCCCTGAGAAAATTGAAATAATTCTGCCTTTGACTAGTGGAGTCCTACAGGAAGCCATGAAGCCAATCTTGTTGTTATGTCCTTGTTGACCGAGGCCGCTCAATGTAGGGAATTGTCATATTTGATTGATTTTCACCCAGGCAGCAGCTACTGGCTCGTTCCTTCCAACAGATTTCAGCTTGAAATCAATAAAATGCAGTAGCTAGAGTAAATATCATTAAAAATCCCTCTGTATTCATTCATAACTGCGCAATACAAATGGCCTGACAATGAGCGTGCCAATAAATGGAAAAAATCAATTCAACAATTCATTTTCCACTGTAGAGACATAACTGTTGGCTGGCTGTGGATGGTGGAAGGAGGATACAAGTGCTTATCTTCTCTCCTGTGTCTGTACTGTACTGGGAAAAATGACAAGAGGCTATAAAAGACTTGTTTTTTTTTTTTATACAGAAATAAAAGAAAGACAGCAGGGTAGAAGACAATACTTTGGTGGTGTCAATTACTTCCTGAGGGTGCTTTTACACCTAACCTGTTTGGTTTGGTTAAAACAAGCTCAGGTCCATCTGTGTGGTTATTATGGTTCATTATGGTTCATTATGGTCATTTCATGAAAGCTGTCAATTGAACCTTAGTGTGGTACAAACAACCGAAGTGAGACTGCTGGAATGAAGGGTCTCAGTCTGCTTCCAAATGGACTCTGGTGCAGTTTATTTGTGGTGTGAAAGAAAATGCACCAACCACAGGATTTTATGATAGCAGATATGTGATTTTAGGCAACAGCTAAACCAATAATAAATCATCTGCTGATCATGAAATCTGTCCGCAATCTCATGATTGATTCTGATAAGGGCCACGTATATCCCATAACCTACTTATGTTAATGCATACATGTAACCATGGTAATACGTGTGCACGTCAGTTTTCCCTGGTTAAAAAACTGTCATGATCGTATCTGACTCTGTGTACTTTATCTGTTCATTAGGTCTGTTAAAACGTGTGTGACAGTGATCCCAACCCAGATCAAGCCCCAAATCATTACTGTACAAGATAAGACTGCAGAAACTGTCTAGATGAAGCCTGTTTGAATCAATAAAGAGACAAGATGGTAAGCAAAAACACTAGTTAAAGTCTGTAATTAATTTCTATAAACAGATATTTGCATATATATGCAGAATCTGTAGCTGAAAGTACAAGATTTTTGTATTGGAAGAGTTCTAGATTCCATTTGAATTTCCATGAATATTATTGACCAATTACGTTTGAGCAGGCTTTGGTTGCCTGCAGGTACAAAGTCTGTGTGGAGAGCAAAGGAAGCAGAGTGCACTAACCAAAATGCAATCTCTGAAACCTTCAGCTGTAATCTGACAATGATCAAAATATCTGTTAAAAGAGCTTAGCCAAAATGTTGTCTGGTTCTGTCTCAAGCTGCTAATTAACTGCACAGCAGAGGAAGCCTTTGCCTGGGTATCAGAAATATTGGCTGCTCCCCCCAGAGGATTTATCACTGTCAGACGACAGCTGATGGGTTCCAAGATTGGTCTGTAAATGACACAAAACATCCTGCATTATATTGATGTGTTTGGCACACCTTGTAGTCTTTAAAGAAATGTTAAGTACCGTGACATAATATCAAGGTTTCCCACACATTCATTTTTTGTGGCAACCCGCCATGATGAAACCACCTGCTGTTGCAAGTAGATTTCTCTTACTGGAGCTGGACTGTTCAGCAGAAGCTATTGGAATACATATTCCTGTGGTCATTTACAGCACCACACTATCAGAGCGCAGAGCAAAGAAACATTCTGCTGGGTCTAAAAGTTTGCATTCATTTGCAGCAGCCGCTCCTCTCTGATCTGATTAGCTCTGAACAGCTTAGCAGATCAGTTATCCACCCCGCATGTCACAAATTGCTGCTGAGGAAATAAAGAAGTCATGGAGAGCTCACAAAAACTTCAGAATGTAGAGAGGGGACACAGAATGACACAAAGGGACATGTAGGCATTTAAAAAGAAAAGAAAATGCTGGTGCCAACATTTTATAACAGTTTTTTGTGGTTATTTCGTGTATTTTTTGCCTGTATTCTACATTTGTTCAATTATTTCTTGTTTCTTTTTAAAACTGATGTAATTTTTCTTTCCTTTGGCTGTCATAAAACACAAGATAAAACATTGCTTTTAACAAAATCTCAATTTCCATGGCTCTGTTTATATTCTGGTTAGGTTAGCATCTTTGCTAATTTGATGTGCACAATCCTTCTGTTTGGAGAAATGAGGCCCCAAAAGGAATGACAGCCTGAGACTTTGAATTTCACAGGATATTTCAAGATGGCCTCACTGTATGAACGTTCACATGAGAGATGAAAGGACCTTATTACCATGAAAAAACTACAATGACATTGTGTTAGTAATTAGAATTTTTTATGATCAAATGATGCTTGCTCAATCTTGTTGTTTATTGAAGTTACTCTTCAGAACTATGAGGCAAGAGACAGACAGAGATTGCAGGAGCTTGCTTCAAAAAACAAGCCCACTGTGCTCTGAGTAAAGGCAGTAAAACATTGCTTGAATGGTTTTAATCCTGTAGGTAAAATGTTTTGATGCAGCTTTGAACTTGGTTCAATTACAGAGCATCCCCGCTGGGAACAGCCCACTAAAATATAGTGTCTGCTGGCTTTTATAAAGTGCAGGAGTCACCGGCTGATCTTTTAGCTGTCACTGATGCTTCAATTCTCCTGTGCACTCCTGTGAAATAAATCCATTGCTTCATGCTGCACATCGCAATACATACACTGACCTTTTTTTAAATCTCTGCCAAGTGTTGTGGGGAGAGAAAACAGCTCATGGATTCCTTACAGTATTTTTCTTAATGCAGTCATTTACATGTGAGGTGACAGCGAGGATGAAAAATATAAAAGGTTTTAAGTGTATGAAGAGCTTAGCGCTACATTACACCACTTACAGCCTGCTGGAGTACACTGTTCAGTATCAGACGAGGTCATCAACATAAATGGTAGGGTTGTGTGATATGGATAAAATCTTTAATCACAGTATATCTGGTTCTGTATAGTAATAAAAAGGTGAAGCTGTTCATAGATAATGTAAGGAGATATGCATTTCTGTTTTCTGTTGATCTGGTAAAACAAATAGCCACCTAAAAAAATTGCATCAACCAAATTTTGCCAGAAGGATCTCCAGCTCAGTGATTCCCAGCAGCCTCAGTGGAGGCATGTGTGTAAGGCTAATATGAACTGTTTATGCAGTGAAAGATAATGCATCATCATAAGGAACCGTAAAAACTCATACGTATGTCACGCGTGGATTTGGCTTACTGTTCTTGATTAATAGTTGGGAGACATCCCCTTATAAATGTGGAAGTACAACTTATCAACTTGCTAGCATGCTAGCTAGCTAATGTTGTTTGTCTATTAACACCTTCCCGTGCTGCTGAGCCAGTGACAAGAACATAAAACAAATCTATATAAGACATAAACAAGTCAAACAGCTATAAACTGACAGCAAACTGCCCTTCTTGGCTGTCAGTTTTAACTTCACTTTATTGTTTAACGTATTTTAGAACCCCTAGGTGTATGTAAATATAGGCCATAACCTTCCCTCCATTGTTGTTGTTGTTGCTCAGCGATGTGACGGCAATGTGACGGCTCATATGAGTCACATCTCTCTTCCACTGTGATTGGACCGCTGGGTAAAAACTGACAGTGACAAGCGGCTCCTGTGTTTTACCCAAAGTTGAACATTTTTCATCTCTCGGTGACCAGAAAAAACAGCAAGCATGCAGCACTCAGCACAAAATACACTCAGCGCCTCGTCATGCTGCTGGCATTTGTAGCATGGCTGTAAAAATGCAGTGTTCCCAATAAAAAAAAAGAAATAAAATGAACAGCAGAGCTGGCTGTTGCTTGCCATCCCCTGCCGCTGGCTTGTCAACCGCATGATTCTGCAGCACTGCAGTTATCGTGACAGCCCTTTGTCAAACAGTGCTAGCGGCATAGCAGACAAGAAAATGAGGATATCGATCACAGGCCACTGAACTGAATGGAATCAAAATCATTTTGTGACAGACTGTGTGATGTCATCAAATATTGTATTGCTGTCCAAGGAATCAATATAATGTGTGTTGTGTCATGAAGAAACTTGTGATTTACACCCCGTGTATCAATATGACCAACTCACTCCACTGCCAAACCGTAATAAAGATCAACTCCATGTCTGCGTCAAATGAGAAGAATCATGTCCATGAACACTACTTGACCGCAGACCCCTAGAGGGCAATCTGTCCACATGTGCAAGGGCAAAAAGATTTAAAAACACAGTTCAACCTGCAGCTCAAATCACACCAGCATGACAGCTGATCTGGGAGAGGCAGTTAGTCGTTTTTATGGAAACTCAGCATACGTTGTAGCCTGAGGGAAGCTGGTATAGCCGCAGCTTTTTTAAATTCCCATATTCATGGCAATAAATCTTTTCTCGAGTGCTACCCATGCTGTGACAGAATCAACACACCAGAAAATAATAACCCCCTGAGTCTGAGCCTGCATGCTCCTATAGAGACCGGTTCTTGTTTTCTGTGTAGCCAGCCTCTAATGGACTGGTCATGTACCTCAGCTCCTGTTCCAATGACAGCTACCGAGTCACTGGTCACTTTAACCGCAGCTGCATCACACCGACTGTGTGCACTTTGCTATTATCCTCCATTTTATGCCTGAACATTTTTATGCCTGCACAAGCTAAAAACATGTAACCACATGTATTTGTTCCAAAGCACAGTAGGAAATCTGTCGCATTTGTTGTTCACAGACTCTGCTCAATTAAAATTGTGCCCTGCTTTGTAAATCAAGTGTTATGAACTCGCAGGTAGCTTGTTTGTCCTACAAAGTTTCAATAACCTGTCATGCCACAAGTTGAGAGACTCTGGGAGCCACTATTTTGATGGCACTGGCGTCAAACGTTAACAGCATTTGCAAACAACACCTGAGGTGTGAGTAACTAAAAAGATGGGACTGATAACAAGTCTTGAGCAAGTTGGATGGGCTGTTGGTGTTAAAGCCAAAAGAGACTGATGTCATAAACCAGTTCAAGATGAATTGATTTCAGCTGAGGTAAGTTTTAGTTCCTGATTATTATCCATCATTCTATGGACAGGAGGTTTAATGAGTGTCACATTAAAACGGCAAAAAGGAAGGAATTAGTAGATTAACTGAAGCCAAAGCACACAGTGTTTACTTCCAACTGAAAGATAAATGCAGCTGGTGTTCAAATGGGGAATTTAAAAAGGCATAAAGCAAGCTGAATGGGCCTTTAACAGCATCGATTTTAGACAGCCAGTTACGCCCATTGTTTCAGTTTGGCTGCTGTGGAGGAAATAAGAAGAGAGGTGAGCAGTCGATATCTGGCCGACAGTGTAAATTGCCTTGAGCCTCCAGCCTTTCCAGTTCTGCATTCACAAGAGGAGACATTTTTAAAAGGTGCTTTATATGAAGCCCAAATGGGTTGTTAATCTTTGGAGGTTTGGTCATCAGAGTTGAGGAGGTAACCTTTAAAAGTTATTTCACTATAGATTACATGACCTAAAATACTATTTGCAACATACTGTATATGATTAGTCAAACTAAGTAACGCACTCTAAATAATTAGGATTTCTTTTATTCATTTATTCATTCATTTTCTGTAACCACTTATCCTATTAGGGGTCTCGGGGGGGCTGGAGGCTATCCCAGCTGACACTGGGCGAGAGGCAGGGTACACCCTGGACAGGTCACCAGACTATCACGGGTCTGACACATAGAGACAGACAACCATTCACACTCACATTCACACCTACGGACAATTTAGAGTCACCAGTTAACCTGCATGTCTTTGGACTGTGGGAGGAAGCCGGAGTACCTGGAGAAAACCCACGCTGACACTGGGAGAACATGTAAATTCCACACAAGGGCTCCCCCACCCTAGAGTTTGAACCTCCCACCCTAAGTTCAAATCAGGAACCCTCTTGCTGTGAGGCGACAATGCTAACCACCAAGGCCATCTTGACATACCACTGCACCACTGTGTATTCCTGAGCTCATTTAACTAGGTCTTCTATTTCCATGACAAAAACACACTGCAGTGTCCTGGGTGTGCATGTCCTGTGCTATTGACACATAGCAGGTGCACTTCACATGCTTTTTTAAAAATATGTTCATGGAAAAAGCATGCCCCATATGACTTTACACTGTGTCCTAACAGCAAGCAAGTGTCACCCTCTGTCCGCACTGTCCCTGTTCAATATGCACTTCTGTTATATAATGTAAACAAACCAAATAAACTACCTATCAGCTGTGCGCTCGACTGGAGAAGAGCTCTGATTCTCTGCCTGAGCCCAACAGAGAGAGAGAGAGTGATGGAACAGCAGAGTAATGCAGTGAAGAACAAGAGAGAAGGATGGAAAACGAGACAGTGACAGAGAGGGAGCCTTCCCTCTGCCTCCCCAGCAGTGGGAGAGATGTGTGTAACATGCAGCGAAGAGTGGTGATCATCATCTGCACACCACATCGCCATGGACCGCCATGCACGCTAGACCAGTGGTGCCCAACTGGTGGGTCGCGGTCAAAAAGTGGGTCATGGATCCATTCTGAATGGACCGCAGGTGACTCGCAAACATGTTAACTTTGTAAAAACATGCTTTATTTTGAAGTATAGTGAATTTACAGCAGAGAGCTTTTATTTTGAAGTGCTGTTTCTTGATGTAGACTCAGTGACTACAGACAGCTACTTGACAGAGACAGGACACCAGCTTGACAGCATGGCAAGTATGTTGCTGGATATGTTAAACTGTGTGGACCTTGAACTAATAACTGAGGGGAAATCTGAACCAGTGCGCTAGACACACCAAGGACCACAGCCCAAACCCGTCATACTCGAGATGACAAACTGTTGGAATAAAAGAGGGAAGAGAAGAGGAAGTAGTGGTGCGGGGAAACATGTCAGCCCTTAGCTTGTAATAAATGTTTTAATAATAAAAATATATAACTCTCTTACAGTCAAAACTCAGGTTTTTAATATGGCTTGGACCCAAAGCTTCTGCTGTGGGTCGGGCTTGGATAGAAACTGTGCGGGTTCATGTAGGGTCAGGCCTGATTCTTTTGGGCCCGATCAGAGCTCTAGACTGGAGACATCTTGAAAACAGCTTGTTAAAAGTGTAACATAAATTCTGCATAATAGTTTTTCACTTTTAACATCAAGACAAGATGTGTAATCCCTCAAAATCATCTGAGGGCACTCTGAGCCTCACACAACCATGTATGTCAGAATAAGTGGAAGAACAACTTAGACATACTGCAAGACAGGCTGCTTTTACTGCTGAGTGTTATGATGGATAACCTACTGTAATTGTATTCAGATTAACCGCAAGGGGAAGGTTAAAATGCCCCAGGAAACCCATTCATTTGAACCATGTCAGCGTGTCCTCTGGGGGCCTTACCCTGCATCCCTGTGGGGCCGAAGCCTTGGCGAGTGAGAAAGATTGCGTGGTCGTGGTGCTCGGCGTGATCAGGATCGCCTTTCTGCTGCACAAACGCCCAGCGGCACACATTCTCCAGGCTCCGTGATGGGTTTCCTCTTTCAATGAGACTGATGGACTGACAGGAAGGAGAGAGGGACAGAGAAATGTTTACCACTGAACCATGACTGTGAATGAACGACTAGATTACTGAACAGCAAACACTTTAAACACTTTCCTCTGTGTTTTAGGACACACAGGAAAAACATCTAGCATGTAACATGTTTTAATGTTGTAAACTGAAAGCACTTTACATGGTTAAAAATGCTGTAAGATTCTTCATTATTGTTGTCTTTTATTTATTCTTACACCGATGCCAAAGCAATAAAACCACTGACAGACAATTAAAAAACACCAATCATCTTGTTACAATGCAATGTTCTGCTGGGAATCCTTGGGTCCTGGCATTCATGTTGGTGCCACCTGACACACTTCACCCACCCAAACACTGTTGCAGACCAAGTAAACCCCATCATGGCAACGACACTCCTCGATAGCAGTAGCCCCTCAACAGGACAATGTGCAATGCCACACCACAAAAACTGCTCAGGTATGGCCCAGAGAAGATGACAGAGAGCTTAAGGCATCAACCTGGCTACCAAATTTCCCAGATTTCAATCTGATCGAGCATCCTTGGGATGTGGCGCTACCCTGGAGGTACTGGGTCCATGTCTCCACAATACAGAGGCCCCATCGGAGATTTTACTTTGCTTTAACCTCTGTGGGTTGTGAGGTGGGGTATTGGCACCGTCCAATGGATGCTAGATCGGATTTGTATCTAGGATACCCTCCCACCCCACCCTCACCACCACCCCCTTACCCCAACCAGCAGGACAATGTGCCATGCCACACTGCAAAAACTGTTCAGGAACGATCGGATCAATATGAAGGAGAGCTCAAGGCATCAACCTAGCCTCCAAATTCCCTAGATACAAATCCAACTGAGCATCCATTGGATGGTGCCAGTACCCCACCTCAAAGCCCAAAGAGCTCAAGGCGTCAACGTGGCCTCCAGATTTCCTAGATCCCAATCTGATCGAGCATCTGTGAGATGTGGCAGTACTCCTGAGGTACTGGGTCCATGTCTCGACAGCAGAGAGGCCCTATCATAGATTGGACTTGGCTTTAACCGGTTGAGATGTGTACACACGACCTCTGTGGGTCGGATGCTTGATCAGATTTGTATCTGGGATGCCCTCCCTGGGAAATTTGGAGGCCAGCTCGACTCCTCGAGCTCTTTGTCACATCCCTCTGGCTATTCCTGAACACTTTTTGCAGCATGGCGCATTGTCCTGCTGGGAGGGGGGCCGTTGCCATCAGGAAGCATTGTTGCCATGAGGAGGGGTTCGTCCACATGAATGACAGGCCCAAGGTTTCCTGGTAAAACTACACTCTAACGAGATGACCAATGTTATTCACTTTACCTGTCTGTGGTTTAAATGTTTTGGTTTATTGGTGTGTCGTTTGAAGCGCTGAGAGAGCCCGGGCCAGATGCATTACATTGGACTTGAATGTACATCGTGCTTTTTAATGTGTATGACAATAAACTAAACTTCAACTAGAACACATTAGTTTTCTTTCAGCAGTCCAAAAGTGCACCAATTGTAAATCCTGACGGGTATGAGTAGCATGCAGTGTAAACAGATTAAACATGGGGGCTCTGTGCTGATAATAAATGCATAGCAAACAGTTTTTTCTCTTTTCAGTCTAAATACAAAAAAGGCCAAATGTACATACATAATGTGTTGTAATACAATGTGTGAAAGACAGTGGGAGCTGACCCCTGACATCTGCAAACATTTACTTCCCTACTTACCATCTTTGCTCCATTAGTAATGGCTCATAATTTTCCAAAGCAATTATACACATACATAACAGCATGAGAACAAAAAGCATCAGTGCTAACAGAATGTTTGGACTGAATACCGTGTGTTTGTATCTGGTATTACTGTGATTTTGCATAAAGATGACAGCAGATTATTAGCAGCAGGTGTGAGAATTTAACAGCATGAAAACATTTTTAACAGATAAAATATGAGTTTGAAAACAGACATAGTGCGCTGTAGGAGTAATGGTTCTGTTTGTGCACTCCTGAGATTAAACTTTAGACTTTTATCTAACTGAGGCAGAACTTTTTAAGACTTTCTTTTCCTTTCTGTTTGCTTTAACGGCCAGTGATGATGGGTTCCTGCTTCACCTCTGGGTTTGTTCTCCCACAGCAAACACAACAAATTGTTGTGCACAGACTAAAAAGTGTGGAGAGGGGAGTTGGAGCATTTGTGCTGCCCTACTGCAGCAACATCTCCAAAATGTTACCTATAAATAATTGGCTTTATTCATGCTTTCTCTTTGCAAGGACTTCTGTAACATTTTGACCAATTATTAAGGTGATGTGTGCTGCTAGAGTCCATGGACTACATTCACAAAGCTTCCACCTCTCTAAGGTCAAAGTTTCTGTCCCTTGCTCTGAGAACTTTCCTCAATCACTCCTAAGCTAGGACTCCTTACTAAAAGTTTTTAAGGTAAGTTCGGAGCTTTTTGGGAGTATTCCCAGAATGTTTGTTAATACAGCCCCATATCTACATTGTTATTGTCCTAACTGGTGCAAAAATAATCAGTCAATCCATGGACAGCAAAAAATGAGTTGACAACAATTTTGCAAATTGGCTAACCCTCCGAAATTATTGACAGTAGATCTCAAACCTGTTCTGTCCTTTACTGTGCTCTATAGTTGTAGTAGCTGGTAGTTTACTAATACAATTTTAGTAAATAGTTTTATAAATTACAGGTCTTAAGACATTCTAGGCAATGTTGTCACACTGATGGTGTACAGCTGCTGTTAAATAAAATTAAAGCTGGAATTACTGAAACACGGTTGTATGCCTCCACTAACCAGTCAAGTTGCAGTTACAGTTTACATCCATGTCTGTCCAGAGTCATATGTAGCCATGACAGTTGATGTTTAAGTATAGATGTTGCTGCAAGAAATGATCAGCACAGTTTCAAGAAGGAAACCCCAAGATTAGTGTCACCATTGTCCTAGTTAGTGTACGAATTCATGAGTTATGTCCAAAAACATGTTTGTGAGGACACAGTGACCTTTGACCACAAAATTCTAATCAGTCCATCGTTGAGTTCAAGTGGATGTTTGTGCCAAATTTGACGAATTTCACTGAAGGCCTGCTTGAGATATTCGCTTTACGAAAATGACACAGACGCAAGGTCACAGTGTCCTTGACCTTTGACCACCAAATTGTAATCACTTCATTGTTGAGTTGAGGTAGGCGTTTGCGCCAAATGTTGAGAAATCCCCTCAAGGGCTTCTTGAGATACGAGAATGAGATGGACGACATCCCAAAAACATGTCACCGACCAAGGCTAATGCCAGTGTGGTGGCATAAAAAGCAGTAATTTGCTTTCCCTGATGGTGACGTCGGTGCAGCACAAGCCATTAAATTTCAATTTAAAAAAAAGAAAAAAAAACAAAAGGTTTTCTCATGACCTTGCATAACCTCATGAATGGGTAGTATCTGACTCTTTGGACAGCACAGGGGTGTATCATTTAAGCCTTTTATTGGGCAAAATGTAAAACATCTGCTGCATCTAATTTTTTTATTATAATAAATTAAAAAACAAATTTAATGCCACCTTTGTTCTGGCACCAGCACTTAGTTTCAAATAAACATTCTGTTTCAAGTGGCAACACCAGCACAGCTCCACAGTGGTAACTTTATATAATATTTCCTTGAATAAAAGCCTAAATTGAATCTCTTTTTTTTTTCCTAAAAATTGTACTTTAAACAAGCAAAATAATATTGGTCACCGTCACCCACGTCCCACTGAGTGCTGGGATGCAAATTTACATTTACCTATCACATGCACTGTTCATCAACAATGTTGTAATGTGTAACAAGTTGGTAAACAGCACTGTTAGTGCAACACTCATGCAAACATACTTTTAATCTCACTGCGCTTGTCTCAAGTGTGTGGGTGTGTGCATGGCTCTGCACACCCCGCCTGTGTCTGTGTGAATAACTTATTTATCTCCTGAATGCTGACTCATTATGATAATTAATATATATTGATTTAGACATGCGGCAGGATGTGCTTTCATTGTGGACTGGATGTTTGTTGTTTGTATTGTGTCATCTGTGGGCTGGCTTCACTTTTGGGGAGCTGTCATGTCATCTGTCATTATATACAGTCTATGATACTGATGGACAAAAACATGTGCTGTAACCCCAGTTTCTTTGTGATGTGATCTGACTCAGTGTGGAAGACCGTTTTTCTGTCTCTCAGCTACAGTGCAGTCTTTTTCCCACACACCGATCATCTTGCACTCATTTTCAATCTTTTCTGCTTTCCAAAACCAACATAAATCGAAGGAAATGGAGTGTAAAACTCACCTTGGCATACCCCAGCATGATCATCCTCACCAGGACCACGTTGATGTGTACTCCCAGTGACTCGTCGTGGTAAATCTCATTCACCTGAGAAGCAGGGGAAAGATGAAATCAATCAAAGGTGGACAGCTAACACAAACAGCATTTCTTTTAAGGCATCTGACACGTTATGTTATGTTGCTCCTGGGCTTCTATTTTCCACTCAGAGGAAGTCAGTGAGAGAAACAAACCATTCTTTACAAATTACTCCATAAATGACTGTAATCACAGACCTGTGCAACCACTATTTTGAGGCTTTTTGAAGGAGCCACTGAATGCAGTGAGGAGTTGTGTCCTATCATTATGCTCTTGCTCTTCAGAAGACACAAACTCATACCAGTAAAATGAAAAAAAGAAGTCTTAATTGGCATCTGAATAACGGTGGCTGCCAATTTTGAGCACTTCCAAGTTTTGCCAGAAAAGAAGCTTTTGATTTGATATGCATGCGTGTGTTTTAAGATTCACAGACATTCACAAAAACTAAAGTGTATGATGTTAACACGTTAAAGTTACAACAAGGGAAGATCTGTCTCATGGGGATGATTAGAATACTTTCTGTGTGAGAGTGGGACAGCCTCACTGCTAATTGTGCCTTTCAAGATATAATTTGTTACTTGTCTGTATTAAAATATCTCAAAACAACTGGATCAATGTCATATCTTTTGTTATCCAAATGTTTCCAACAATGTTCAAACCCAGAGAGATATGTGAATGTAATCAAGGACGCCGTCCATGTTGTTTGATTGCTGTCACCTGTCAGATATGTCATATCGCCTTTGCACATGCACCAGGGTTTTGGCTGTCTGCCAGAAGGTGCCATACATTAATGTTTTTATCCAGTTTTAAGCCACATTTTTACGAATAGACTTTTTAGACCTTTCTTTCCAAATGTTTTTATCTACATATCTTAACCAGATGAGGGATTTTAAGTCATTGGACATCTAAGTTTTATGTTTTGCTGTTTTGTCTTTATCAGATAGGACAGTCTAAGCGTGAAAGGGAGAAAGAGACGATGGCATGCAGCAAAGGGTCACAGGCTGGAATTGGACCCCTGGTCACTGCTGCAGGATTGCCTTTGTAAATGGGACGCCTGCTCTACCCACTAAGCCAACGGGTGCCCAATCTGAGTCTTGTTGTCAGAGAACCAAGCTGAGCTTACATTAGCAGCAGCTCGGCTCACAGTTGGGAGATATTTTCCTCAAGGGCTTTCTACCAGAAAGAAATCTCTTGGTTCAGGCTGGGAAAAAGTCGTGGTTTCGGTTTTAATGAAAAAGAAAAAGCTTTCTTGGAGTAAGGCTACAGAGAAAACGTCTCGTGTACTCTCGGCTCCAGCCTCAGCCATGTTGGAGAAACACTGGTTTTTAACACGCAACCACTTTATTCAGTGTTTTTACTGGTTTAAATTTCCGGGTCTGTTTGTTTTGGAGAGGAAGAGACCTTTACAAATATTTCGTCTCCTGGTAAAAACCTACTGATCGCCTGGATTCTAAGTTATCAGAAAAAAAAAGCTAAGCACACATTAGCACGAGCTGGGCTAGCACTTCCTCGTGGACAAGCCAAACAGCATCAGAGAAACTTCTAACTTCTGATTAAGATTTCTGACATGAAACTGCTTCAGTTTTTAATGACCTGGCCTGTCTGTTTTGGGGAGGACATCTCCTGAATGTCTGGAATGTAAGTTAAGCATATTAGCAGGAGCTGAGCTAGCAGCCTCTCACAGATAAGCTGAACAGCATCCAAGAAACACAGATTTTTAACATGAAACTGTTTTATTCAGTGTTTTACCAGTTTTAATCACCTGGTCTATCTGGTCTTTGGAGAGGAAGAACCTCTGCAGATAATTCAGCTTCCAGTAAAAACCTCCTGAATGATGAACACTGAAAGAATCTTAACCATGAGAAACTGACTGCAATGACAGCTTGCTCTGTCTTTTGTTATTTATTTGATTGAGAGCCCTCAGGGTAGAAAACGACACATTCTACATTTAAAATTCAACTGACTGCCACCCTCTGCCAGGGAGAAACAAGGGAGTAAACTTAGAGGATCAAATGTTGCCATTAATGAGCACCCAACAAAACACAACGCCAACATTTCCAGAAGAGCACATTATCTAAAGAAAAAGAGAAAAATTCAAAACACTTGGACTTCAAACTGCAAGATATACATTACACTAAACAAGACACCTGAGGAAGCCAAAGTATTGGTCATCGGAAATAACGAGGAACTGCACAAATACCAAGGACCATCATGAGCCAGACTGTAAGGTAATGAACCACACACAATTATGGCACACACTGAACTGTGACACCGTGACAAATGCCTTTCATTATGCTTTGTAAATATTACTTTTTTCTGTTTGTCTGCTTGTTTGTATGTTCATGTTTTTTTGTTTTTTTTTACACGTTTGAAATAAACATCAAATATAACCCAAAAAATGACAAAAAAACAGGAGCACAGAGAAACACAAAGAGCAAGAAAAACAAGCATGTTTAGTATTCAGACTGCTGTCGCTCCCTGCAGCCTCAGAGGTGATGTAAAAAGAACTGGGTGACTCTGTGAGCCTGGCCAGTGAAGGACTCATTTTATTCAATCAGCTTATGGGGGAAAAGGTAAAGTAATTTTTTAATTCAAGCTGTGGCCCCGTTTTTAGGCAGTCATCACACTGATTCACCTCGTTTTCTCAACACTTTTATCTTCCACAGACCTCTTGTGTGTTTTTAATCAGCCAGAGGGATCAAATTTCCCCTTCAGAGATCAGCGTCGCTCACTGTATCTGTGAGTATCTGGGACATATTAAATCCACTGATGGATTTTCTGTTTAAATTACTTCATGTGAATGTTCACTTATCTGCCCTCAAGATGTAGAGTGTATGAGCTGTCTTTTCATTTTCACTTTTCAGTTAACCGTCACATGAAATCCCTGACAGACAATATCCAATGTCCTATAATAGAACAGCAATAATGGAAATTATATTATATTATATTATATTATATTATCTCCTATTCTATTATATTCCATTATATTATATTATAATCTTACTAGCCATGAAGATTCTGATGGGAGAACAAACCCCGCCCCCAACATTCACATGCATGAACACTCATATCCACCAAAAAATAGTGAGACATTTATAGAGATACAACTGACAGTTTTAGTTTCGTCACCAAGGCCACATGTACATCTTCATGAACGTGACTCTGTTAGTCTGCTGGTAGCCAAGCAGATGACGAATGAGGTATGATGGTGAAGGATGAATAAAACACAAAGATCCAATAAAGTAAGCTTGTTACTGTACAATGTATTATTTCATAGGTCTGTGAATTTAATTATTTTGATCATTCTGTGTATTATCATTGAGAATAATTTGGACATTGATTTAACATTTTGAAACTTGAGCATGTGGTGCTGTATCTCTCATTTCTAGAAGAGCAATAAAATGTGACTGATTAGCTAAGAACGTGTCCAGCTAAGTTACAGGTGACTTGAATAGAAATGGCAAATTAAAAACACATAGTTACATTACATTCCACATTATATTTCTGTTTGTATATAAATTAAACAAAAAAGAAACAACATGTTAGTTTGTGAGCTTGAGGTACTGGTAGATGTAATTTTAAATTTTGGATGCAGTTTAATGCTAAGCTAAGCTAACTGTCTCCAACTCCAAACCAGGCAGCCACCTCCAGGGCTGAAAATTAAGTCAACGCAGAAGTGCCAAAAACTGCAGTTCCCCTAATGGCCACTTGGGGCTGGCTCCAATGGCAAGTCAATCCTCATAGACCCTGATTTTAAAATGGCCAACTTTTTGTAAACGAATGTTTACAGCCTGGTACAAAAACAGTTATGTCTCTATAGCTCCTATGTCATGACAGCAAGGGAAAATATGTCTCATTTTTAAAAGGCTTAACGTTATGCATAACTAAAGGCATGATCGCTTTATGTGTGAGGCAGATGCCATCTGTTGACAAGTTGCTGCAACGGCAACACCATAGCTTAGGTAATGTAATGCCATAACTCCAGAGTCACAGATAATTGGCGATAGCCATAACTGTATGTTTGCAGCGCTGAGAGTTAGTTGTAATGTTTTGGTCGCCCTAAGGATTTGGATTGTACTAATAGTCCCTCTAAGACAGGACAGAACCTTCTATCCATACTCCACGTTTATGTGGTCCATATTTGTGCACGTTTCCGGAAAGCTTGTGGATACAAATGAAACTGAGCAGAACCACCAGTGATCATGGAGGCAGTGTAGCAATGTTCAAGTAAGACACGACCATAGGAGACGACAAAGAAATGTAAACAATGGCGGAACAGACCAAATCAGTAATATATAATAATATACAGTGAAATTCTCTGCCCACGTCGGGGTGTATATAATGGCGGCACAAACCTCTGCTGTCAACAGCCCTGCCTCTGTTTAAAGTTCTAATTCTACGCCCTCCTTCACTGTTGCCTTGTTTGTTGTTGTGTGAAACTTTTGACTCTGCCCTCTAGTGCCATCTATTGGCTGCATCTATGCTAACATCAAGGATGCATGAAAGTATGAGCACAGTGACTCTACAACATTTGAAATGGACTATTTTGGTACAAAAAGGGAGTATAAATGAGCCTTTAAGAAGTCAGAATTTCAGTTTTGTCAGCCTGTTGTTTGCTAGTGAAAATTAGCATTAGCATTATCACACTTAACCGTAGCTGTAAATGCAACGTGCTAACCAAGCCAACAGCTAGTGCTAGGGCTATCTCCACCCTCTCCTCGAAACATTGTCACTAGTACTGGCTCCAATTAGCCAAGATGGCGATGGCCAAAATGCCAAACCTCAGGCTTCAAAACGTGAATCCACAAACAAACTTAACGCACAGACAAGAGAGTGGTATTGACCTTATCTAACTCTCTGAAAGAAGGCAAACAAGCTTAGTTCCCAAAATGCAAACTATTCCTTTTATAACGCATCAGACTACCAGAACACAACCCATGTTTGGACTTTTGATTTAATTTTGCCCCTACAATCATTCACATCATATTGTAAATTTTGTAGAGACGTCATGTCTGCGTCACATGTCAACTGTAAACAAAGAAAACACGCACTTTGACAGCTGACCTTTAACAGGCTCAGTGTGATGGTGTGTGGTCGCCCATCACCCTGTCTTTATCGCTGTTGTTTTGCCACTGACTGATCGACTGTCATCGAATCAGTGAACACAGTCATCCTCATGTCCAGGTCTCTGACACTGCGTATGACGAGACCTCATTAGCAAACCAGGAGCATTTGGGCTGAAGCGACAGGCGGCGTCACAGTGGGTTTCATTTGCTTTTGGGCCAGTGATTTCTCATCGAGTTTATCTGCCTCATTACACAATATGTCAGTGTTTACCACATAGGGTGGAGGAGGTGGACACAAATATTCCAGCAGAAAATAATCAGAATGCTAAACTGTACTCCGAGCAACATTATTGACTTCTTGGAGCGCCACTTCGCTGGAGGAGAGGGGCACAAACTCCAAACTGCAGGTCCAGCAGATTCTATTACTCACTGCTTTCTGATTGTATGAAACAACAATCTGGCTGAATGGGAACCAAGCCGTAGATGGGTGCTTTATTTTGAAAAGACGAAGATAAACGCTGCTGATCCTGAACTTGTATCTACTGGCAGAGCAGCTCTGCTCCCCCAGCATTAGCTGCAACGCCAACTAAAATGACACCATATGTTATCTTGCTCCCACACGCAGATCTGCTCGCTTGCAAAGGTCCATCATAAGAATGAACTCGACATAACAGCTATTTCTTAACAGCTTCCCCCACACATTTACACTACAGGAATCGCTTCCTTTTGCTTTATGAGTTGTGCTTCACATTTTTAATATCCAGCTTCGTAGCTTAAAATGGCCACAGTGCATCTCTTCAGAGAAAAGCAGAGGACTAATAGGTCACCATAAATACCACTGACTTGACTGATTACTCAGCCGACATGTCCACCCCAAAAACATACAGTCTTGTGTGAACTCTAAGAACGACAGTACTTTTCTTATGTCCCCTGTCTTCATGTTGGAACCTTTATTTTTCATCTAAAAGATTTTTTTCCAGGTCTGTCTACAGTGATGCATTAATCTGAGCTGATTATTATGTTAATAAGACATTAATGCATTACTGCACCGAGAGCAGGACTGCCCTCCCACAGTGCCATCTGTGGGGTATCATATGGCAAATGATTAAATAAAATTCGATCACATTTTTCAATTATAATTTAGTGTTTCATCACAGCTACGTTGGCAGCATCAAGGCTCATCTCTTGCTCTCTTTTACTGCACAGGACTCACAGAGAAACGAGTGGCAGCAGACAGAGAAACACAAAGAGAGTCTAAACGTGTGTCTCTTATATTGCGTGAAGGCTGTCACTTCTGATGTGCTCCAAAAGGTGCATCAAGTAAAAGACCTCCAAGCGATTTTCTTTGAGGAACAGATTAAACCCTGAGGATATCAAAACTGATCAAAACAACAGCTAAAAAACTGAACAAATTTATGAATTCTTCTTATTTGTCAAACCCGGCAGTTACATCACGTCCATACAGCTCTAACTGCCAACAGTCTGGTTGGAAATTTGTAGTTGCTAACTTGTCTTTGCTCTGTCATTCCTCTTTTAGAATGCAGCATACAGGTCTCAGAAAACTGAAAAACTTTAGCTGAAGAAGGAGAAACAATTTCTTTCATTTATTCATTCATTTTTCACTTAATTCAGTTAAATTTAGATTATGGATCACAGACTGTGACTGAAATCATTCACTCATTCCCTACTAACTATCTATGGAGTTCTGAGGACTCTTGGAGGGCTATACGTATAATGAGCTCACCGGCTAAATGAAATAACACTTTCAGACACTACTCGGTCCATTTTCTCTTCTGTCATTGCTGTCAGACAATAAAAACATCAGCTGGTGGACCATCCACAATAAATACCGACATGCATTGTTGTGATAAACACATATTATTATACTGAGTGTATTTTCCAAGGGGCAGCCTCTGGGTCTGAAAAGTGAAGCTAATTTGAAAGTGCCTTAAACCTGCATTCTTTCTCGTGGCAAACAGAAACTGACCCTATTTCTCACTTGATTTGTTTTCTCAGTAAACATTTTTTCTAATCTCAATTTCTAGTTTGAAGTCTTCTTCAGGACAGCATGAGGTTCAGTTTTTAGATTGTGGTCCCATTTAGAGTAAAGTAGATGATAAAGCAGGTATTCTTTAGGGCATGGCTACCTTATGATTGACAGGTCTCTACTACAAAAGTGTCGTCAGGTTTTCAGTCAGATCAACCCCTCATTCCTCCACAGCTCCACTTTTTTGTCTAAATATGGTCACTTCTGACTTGAAAAACAAGATGGTGATGGCCAAAACGCCCAACTCACAGCCTCAAAACGGTGGTCCACAAACCAGAGAAATAATTTGAGTTGTGATGTCTTGCCTTGTTTACATTTACCATTAATTTCCTGCAACAACTCACAGATTTGTCTCATGCCTGTTGTCATTAGTAAAAACAAACTATACTCCCATTGAAAATACTTCTTAATCATTCTCTACAGCTTTCAGAGCTCTGTGGAGATGCCAACCAGTATCAATCATTTGTTCAACAGGTGTCAACTTGGGTGCACTCTCCTCTCATTCGTCTACCATTTTTTCCTTCAGCTCAGTGCATGATGGTATATAGTGCTTAGTTAGTGACCACCTGTAGTGGGATACTCTGAGTCCACTATGTACTGTACTGTAGGGTATATTCATTCTCACTGGGAAGACAAAAGTTGCCCATTGTACTGTATATGCGATGTGGCCAAACATATATGGACACCCCTACATGTTATAGTGTACTTTTGGCCTGGGGTTTTAAGACAATGTTGTTCTTGCAGCTTTGAGGCAACACTGTGGGACTTGTTGCTGTCCAAAGCACAAAGCCAGGCCTCATAAAGAAATGGTTTTTCCAATGTTCCCAATGGGTAATTTGAGATACTGACAGTAGTCATGAGTACAACAAAGCAGACAGTACAATATATAACACAGTATTCAGTATCACACACTGTCATGGACATTTAGGGTCACTGCAGGTTAAGATAACCTAAAGCAGATGGAACAAAGGACGACCTGTAACCCTTAGTGCTGCATTTAGGGAGGCAAAACCTTCACCCTGATGGAAGCATCTGAAACTCAACATGGAGGTGTGTTGAGAGTCTGAGACAATAGACCGGGTTTTAGAGGTGACCCTCTCTTTATACAGACGCTGGAGGTTATTAAAAGTAACACCAGTGATCTTACAGCACAACTTGACCACTTTTTTCCACTTTGTTCTCGTTTTTAAGGCTCAGACTACCAAACCAACAGACAATGTTAAAGAAAAAATGGACTCAATAAAAGCAAAGCAGAACATTTTCATGACAGTCCTACCTACATCAAAACTCTTCAGGTTCAAAGATCAGATGGAGAGTCTAACACCAGAGGCTGTTTTAGCAGCAGATACAAACCCATACTTCTGGAGTGAGATTTTCAAAAATTACACATTGGTGTAGTGTTAAGGTGTCCATATACTTATGTCTACCACCACCCCAGAGCTTTGTTTACCTGCTGTGATAAGTATTATATTTAGCTGGAACTCAGGTCTACAGTAGCAGGCGTGCAACACTTTCTCCTGCACAGTCTCCATAATGATAATGCAATCCAACTCAACAACCGTGCAATAAATTCTAACTTTGTGACAATTGTATTGTTTAGTTTAATGGGACACTCTGTTAAAGAAGAAGTGCTGATTTGACTCTAGAATAGTATTTGAGCATGCAGTGAGACGGGGCATTGCACTGGACTCCAATAAAGACAAAAACACCTTTTAATGCTGTATGTGGCAATCCAACAAAAAATGTAGCCTTAAAATTGTGCACAAAAATGAACACTTCCTTTAAACAGTGTCAAGCTGAATATTATAAATCACAAAGCTGCTATTTGTTTCACAGCTGTTGAATTTAACTGCAGAGGTACCTAACATCTAACCCAGTATATGGTTTAATGTAAATGCTGCTGCAGTACCCAAATATCACCAACAGAGGTCCATAAAAGTCACGTTACCACAAATCCCATTAAGAGGACTCATTAGTGTAACACAATTATGTGGAACCAGTGCTTCCAGCTTCTCTTAAAGATGTGGGTGGTTTCTACTACTTTTTATATTTCTTTTTAATGGCTGTGGAGTTTTATGTTGATAACTTCACACAATTACACTCAGATATGTGCACAATTTTTCCTTCTTCTGATTGTGATTGCATAAATGCAGATTATTATGTTGACTTGCTAATGTTCATTAAGAGGGTAATGTCTGGGCAGGACATAACTTCTTCTTCATCGGAGCGTTTTATGGTGAATGAGTCGATGTTTAATAGCTTCCCTCTGAGACTTTCATGAGAAATGTGCAGCAAATGTAAAGTTGTTATTGATCTTTGACAGCCTGAGAGGGAAAGCTGATGCCACCAGGGGAAGTATTTTCATTCCTGTCTGTGTCTTTCTGTGTGTTCACCAAGGATGGAAACAGATCCACCAGCAGGCACAATGTTTACTCATGTCTCCAGACTGGAGTGAAAAAAGATCCATATCCATATCCCGGACAGGTCTAAATGGTATGCCAAAAAATAGCAAAAAATATATGCAAAAATAAAATCCTAAAAAGTCAAAATAATACTTGATGTATTCTCAAGATGTTCAGTCTCATACCACTAATTTCGCCCAATTTGTGAGCATCACAGAACTGAATGAGGCATTTATTTAACTAAATTGGACTGCAGGATACAGCTGAATGTGCTGAGCAGCCATGCATGTTATGAGAGAGAAAAAATACACAGGAGAGTGTCTGAGCTGGGAGCCGTGATGGCTGATTTTATGAAGACAAATCATCCCAAAAACTCAGAGTTGTCTGACTCTGTCTGGCAGTAAAAGTCTGTGTTGGCTCGGCTAAGCTAATGGAGTCTCATTAAAGACGAAGGATGTGACATTAAAAGAAAGGACTTGTTTCTTAATCTCATTTACTGTAGCAGGTTGGGGACCAAATGTAGAGCTGGAGCAGTGCTAACGAGATAAATAAAGTGTGTAGGTTTGTGTGCCTCTGCAAAAGTTTCCCTGAAAACTACACTGTTGTTGACAGTTAGTTTCACTAATGAAAATACACACACATGCAAACACACTCATAAATACAGTACATGCAAACAAGCTCATGAAATGTTACAACCAGTCACAACTCTCTAGAAAACAGTGAGGACAGAGAAGTGGAGGCTCGGTGTAGATGAGCAGCAGAAATTAAATAGAGAGAAAGAGATGAAAGGGGAAAAGACAAGATGAGAGGAGAAGAGGATTTACAGGGGAGAGGAAGAATAGGAGAAGGAGTAAAGAAAAAGACAAGAGGAGAGACAAGAAGAGAAAAGGGAAAAGGGGGGGAGGATAGGAGGATAAAAAAGGAGAGGAGATGCCCAAAGAGAATGGGAGATAGAGGGACAGAAGGTATGCAGAGAGGAGGAGAGAGGAGAGAAAAAAGGACACTACAATTACCGCCTCAGGGTTATATGTCTCCGCTAATCAGTCAAGGTGTAGTTAACATCCATGTCTGTCCAGACTTATATGTGGCCAAGAAAGCTGACAATGCTTCAAAAATGGATGTTGCTGCAAAGAAGCTACATATTCTAAAACATGAATGCTCTACACACATTTTCAACCCGGCACCAAAACATTTATACAATCAGCCAGTTTCAAGATGGACCTCCAAGATTAGTGTCACCAGTTCAGTATCTGGCCAAACGTCTACCCTTCTGCACCCGAGTTATGGGTGCGTTATGGCCAGAAAAATGTTTTTGAGGTCACAGTGACCTTGATCTTTGACCACTAAAATTTAATCAGTTCATTCTTGAGTCCAAGTTGGCATTTGTGCCAAATTTGAAGACATTCCCTCAAGATGTTCTTGAGATATCATGTTCACGAGAATGGGAAGGACACAAGGTCTTTGACCACCAAAATCAAATCAGTTCAGGATTGAGTCAGTGTGGACATTTGTGCCAAAATTGAATAAAATTCCCTCAGTGCTTTCAAAACATATCACATTCTTAAGACACAAAGTCACAGTGACCTTGACTTTAACCTTCAACCAACAAAATCTAATCAGTTCCTCCTTGTGTCCAATTGGACGTTTTTGCAAAATTCAAAGAACTTTTCTCGAGACGTTCTTGAGATGCTGCCTTCACAAGAACAGGACATAAGACAGACTGACAACCTGAAAACATAATGGCTCCAACCATGGCTATCTCCAGTGGGAGGCTTAAAAATAGAGCTGTGATGAAATGAGGACGAGAGATGAGAGGAGAGTGGATATAAGAGAAAAGGAGACAAGAGGAGAGGTGGTTAGAGAAGAGAGGATAGAAGGGAATGTAGAGGAGAATTGAGGCAATGAGAACAAAAGGAAAAAGAAAAGACAAGAGCAGAAGAAAATGAAGGCAAAATAAGAGGTGAGAAAGGGAGAAGAGGATAGAAGGAGAGAGTAGAAGTAAGAGAGAGGTGACGAGAGAAGGTAAGGGAGAATAGAAGTGGAGAGGAAAAAGAGGAGGCGAATAGGAGAGGAAAGGAGATGAACAAGACGAGGGGAAAGAAAGAAAACAGACAGCAGAGGGGAAGAGAGGACAGAGGTAACATAATGGTAAATAGACTGCAATTATATAGCACTTGTCTTAGTGACCAATCAAAGCACTTTACAACAACACACACCATTTACCCATTCACACACACATTCATACACTGGTGGCCAAGGATACCTAACAATGTGCCACCTGTTCACTGGATAAACATTCACACACACCAGTTTGGGAGTGATTTGATATCTTGCCCAAGGATTTCAACATGTAGACTGCAAGGACTCCAGGGATTGAACCACTGACCTAGACGACCACTCTACCTCCTGAGCCACAGCCACAATCGATGAAAGGAAAGGATAAAAGACAGAGGGGGGAAGAGAGGAGAGGAGGTAAGGACAGAAGAGGATAGAAGGTAAGAAAAGGACAGGTCAGCAGAGAAGAGGAGAATAGATGAAATGGAGAAAGGGAGACTAGAGGGGTAGAAGGAAAGAGGAGAGGTCGAAAGGAAATAAACTGAAGAGGAAAAGACAGAAGACGAGAGGAGAGAAAGAAGAACAAAAGGACAGAGGTGAAGAGGTGAGGAGAGGTAGAGCAGGTCATCCACTAATCACAGGGTTTGTGGTTTGAACTCCAAATTGTTCCTGGTCAGATCGGCACCTTGTGGTAAAAAGCCTTTGCAAATGCAGCCATTTACCATTGAGAAGAACAGAAGGGAGGAAGATGGAGGGACAGAAAGACAGCATGGAGGAGAAGAGGAGAGGTGAAGACAATGCAGTGAAAGGTGTATCTGAGAGGAAGATGGAGGGACAGAAAGACAGCATGGAGGAGGAGAGGAGAGGTGAAGACAATGCAGTGAAAGGAGTATCTGAAAGCAGAGTCTGCAGGTCTGAGTGTATCTGAGAGAGTGAGAGAACCAACGAGGGTGAAAGAGATTGGAGCAGAGCCACAGAGAGACAGAGAGACAGAGAAAGAGCAGCAGAGGTCCAGATAAACAGACATGGCAGGCTAGAAGTGGACACTGTTGTCAATCATAGTAATCAGTGTTCAGGGACTGAGCCCGAGCTGCCTCCAGTCGAAGCCAGCCGAGACCTCTGCTGGAAAACACCATAAATAAGTGAGTGAAAGTGGGAGAGATAAACACAGCCTCACATCTTTTCTCTACGCAGTTAATCACTCAGCAACATCTCTGGGCATGTGTGTATAAATATCTGTACATGTACGCAAAGACTTTAAAGAATGGAGAGTGACCGACAATCAATTAGGATGAATTTAAATTGAGTTTGAATTAGATAGTGACAGGAGAGATGACAGGAAACGAGACAGAGATGGGGAACAACCAGCAACAGAGGCCCTCAGCCAGACATATATCAGGGATGCTGTGATTCATGGTCCACACCTCAAACCTAAGGAGTCTATCTTGTAATGTATGGAAGCCCATTGATGCCAAGAAAACAAAAGAAGAGATTAGAAAGAAAAAATAAAACTATAAACACTTAGTGAATCAAAATTATAGGATAGAAGATCTAACTTTTGATATACTGAGTCAAAATTAAAAAGACTCAAAATTGCAAAATGAAAATATAAATGGAGATAAAATGTCAAACTGTTTACTTAATAATAACAATAATAATAATAATAAGATACTGAGTTAGAATTACTATTGAGAAGATTCAAAATCTTTGATTTAGGTAGCCTCAGTTATGAGTTGGTAAATCAAAAATATAAGCTACTAATAATATTAGGTGACACTAATGACTTCTGTAAGTCAAAATTATGAGGAGGTAACTACATATTAATATTGTGTATGTGTATATATTTACTTTCAAATTATAATAACATCTTAATTCCACACACTGAGTCAATTTTTTTCGTCCAAAATTTGCGCACGTCTAGAAATAAATCCGACCTCACGTTGTGTCAATCATGTTCTGTTGCTAATTTTTGCAACAAATATAGCAATAAAACTCATCAGAATCAGTGTGCCAAGTTCCTGTGTGTCTTTTTTTTGGATGACGGATTTAAAAAAATGCATCTGAAAAAAACAGACAGTGTGCAAAGACCTTACTATCCCGCAACATGGTTGTGCTGTCGTTAGCACTGTCACCTTGCAACAAGCTGGAGCCCTTCTGTGTGGAGTTTGCATGTTCTCCCAGTGTCAGTGTGGGTTTTCTCGGGGTACTCCAGCTTCCTCCCACAGTCCAAAGACATGCAGGTTAACTGGTGACTCTAAATTGTCCGTAGGTGTGAATGTGAGTGTGAATGGTTGTCTGTCTCTATGTGTCAGCCCGGTGATAGTCTGGTGACCTGTCCAGGGTGAACCCTGCCTGCGACCCTTAACAGAATAAGCAGTTATGGTTGAATGATTGAATCTCACTATCTTGTAATTTTGACTTAAAAGCTGACTTTTAGAAAGTTATCTCAACTTTTGCAGAAGTGTTTTTTACATTTTCCACTCCTACCTTTTCATTCATTGCTTTCTTTTGTCTGCACAAATGGGCCTCCATAACAAACAGATATGTTTTAATGAAATGTTACATTTTAGAAGTCAGATCAGTGAATTTATTCTTCTTCACAGACAGACTGTCATCCCCTAACCCAGACTCTTAGAAACACATGACTGAGACTGATGGGGTTCTGATTGGCTGCCGTCGACAAACAAATTGACCGAAAATTTTCCAGTGAATCCGGTTTGTATTGTGTGAAGCAGAAAGCCTCCATCCACTCAGATGTAACTCATGAGGATAATTGTGGAAGCCAGTCTGGGGCTAGTATTGTGATTCAAATTGTGTTTTACCACATTCTCAGACAAAACAAAAAGAGACAAAAGGTAAAGGACTGCGACAAAAGAGTGTAAACAAAATTATGCAATCAATGCTATCGAACATATGCATTTGAAAAGATTAAGGATTGCAGTGCTGGCTTTAAAGGATTTTTAAATATAGCTGGGACAATGCCTTCGCAGGAAATGCATGACAAGTATTCAGGATCACAGCCAGTCCTCAGATAGCGGGGCTGAAGCTGCGTTAGATTCTATATCACTCTGATAAAAATCAATGACAGCACAGTCCTGTTCACAGCTGGCTCATACATCTCCTGCTCATGAACAGAAGCCTCACCTGATCTGAAATCATAACCTGCTAGTCAACAGTTAGCTCTGTTTGTCTGATCCTGTGGGCTGACTGCTTTAATGTTTCCAGTCTGATTCTTCTCCTCCACAATGCATCATCAGCAGTGAACAGAAACATTATCAAGGCTGTCAGAACGTGTGTGTATATATGTATGCATGGCACAGCCATCTCTACCCAATCCCTTTGATCATCAGCAGACTTCTTGCTGAGTAACAGCAGCTCCATAGGCGCTGGGAGGGGGGGCTGCTTCTCCATCTGCATTAAAATGTCTCATTAAAGGACTGCCTCCTCCCAGTGCAGTCAGCAAATGGTAACTTCAGCAAATGGCCAATTTATTCCACCACTAGAAAGGCTTTTCTGTGGCATCTGTGATGAGTAAACACTGCTTTTCTAATCTGCAACCTGAAGGCAAAAGACCGTCTGAATCGATTATCAAGTCCAACGTAGAGCATCTTGATGAAATGACCCTGCTGAAGTGTTACTACATCGAAAGCAGATGCACACAGATGGTGGGATACTCCCTGCTTGAAATGTAACGGCACACTTCTTTGTGTTTTGAATGGAGGTAATCGTTTCCAGAGAGAGCAGTGTTGGTATCCTGGTGCAGACAACAGAGCAAAACGCCACACAGATGCATGAGACTCCCTCTCCAGCTGTGTGTTGCCTGTGATCATCCCAGATCTGTCGATATAACACTGAACCACAGCACAGGACTCACGGGAGAGAGGCTGTTGTTAATGCAGACGGCTCATTTATTCAGATCATGACCACTTACAATCAGTATGTGATTGTTTTGGCAGATTAGAGGGAAGCGTAACCTCTTCTGTATTGTTTCTGGCCCTGAGAAACAGAACTGAGTGCTTACTAACACTGACTCAGCTCTCAGAAGACATGAAAGAAACAACTGAGAAGTGTAGTTGCAGTTTTATGTTGAAAACTTTAATCCAGCAGGATTTAAGAAATAAATGTGCCTCCTTTACAGCTCTAAATAAATGATGTTTTATTGATTCTTTTGCCAATTTGGTCCAAGAACAGTTTATCCTCTGCCTCAGTGAATGGAAAAAATAAGTCCAATATTCACTCTCATCCTGCTCTGCTCTGACCTCTATCAGTTCCTGAGGAAAATATCACACTTATCAGCCGCTAAATGTTTCCCTTCCTTCACCACCCAGTCACTAACCACAGCTCTTTTTACATAGATATCGCACTACAGAGTCGCTGCAACGTCCCATCCCAAACAACAGTGGCATCATGCCAGCATGTGTGGGATTTTAGACAGTGTGCCCTCATTGTGGAATCAAAAGACGGGTGACATGTGACACAACAGCATTGGACTCTAGCGTGACATGTAACATATGCTTCGGCAGCGCTTTCTAAACAATAACAATGGCATAACAGGGCAATAACAATCATTTACAGTCTCTGTTATATGGCGGCTTATCTTGTCCTCTGCTTGAAGGGTAAGGAACTCTCATACCTTACTGTTTCCTATTTTGGGTACATTTTGGCTGCTGTTTTGCTTGTTAGAGTTAGCCACTAGCTGCCACTAGCTGCTTTTTAAACCGTAGTAGGTCGCACACATAACAAAGCATCAAAACATCACACCCATGATCCCGTCCTGCCTGTTGTCGCTTTAACATAGGCATAGTTTTGGTGCTGTTTCTACCTCAGTTCTCAGCTCAGAGGCGAGACAACTCAGTCCCTCCAGTTCCGCGATCGAGACGTCATAATGGAGCAATATTCCCGCCTTGAACAGGCAGTGTAAAAGGGGCTGATGTCTGCCTGCAGTTGGTGCAGGGCAGGTAGCATGCAACTTATTCATCAGAGCTTATTGGCTGTGTGCAGCTGCCTGCTGCTACAGACAGAGCTGATGGGAGCACTGAGACTCAACCACACAGTAAAATGTGTTGCAAAATCAAAACTATGGATGTAAAATTACTTTGATCTTCTGCGTCATTGGGCCCATAGAGCAAGTGCTAGAGAGTTTGCCAGCAGCTAACTTTCAGTTTAGCCCACCAACTTGAATGGGGGAAATTCAATCATGTGACTCTTCTTCTTATGAAATATTATCTGACTGAATTTATCAAATCCTGAGAGGAGTCAATTCAAAGGGGAGGCTCAAAAAATGTATCCACTGATTTACAGATATCTCTCCCACAGAGCAATTCAATAGGAAGAAGTCTTTATGGGCCCAAGAGCATCACTTGACGGACCTGGAAGTTGTCGTTACATGGTTCAGCCATTATGTCAAACTGGCTTTTAAGTCTGGCGCTGTCCTGAGGGCCTGGTTGAAAGAGCATAAGCAGACCCAAGTTATATATGTCTGGTGTATGAAATGTCCTGATTGTCACTGTGCTGCATTTTTGTAATTACGATAAACTCTAGGGATGGACTAAATTATTGGCTGCACATCGGTATCGGCCGATATTTGCCTTGTTGACTGCCAAAGGGGGAATATATAACAACAGAAACAAAATGACCAACAAAATAACATCAGTATTGATATTGGCCCTGAATTTCACAATCCCTTGTCACATCTCTTGCTGCGTCTATGCTCCGTCTCATCCCTTTTCCTCTCCTTGCAGTTCTTCTTCTCATACAACTGAAGTTCCGCCCAGTGACTACTATTACTAACAGCAGAACGTTACCCACAGAAAGACTGGGTCTTTTGCACCTGCATTATTAGAGATTGTGATGTTCAGTACAACTTCACTAATATCTGCTGTCGTCCATGTGATACACAGTTACAAGTGTTACAAGTCCCCTTGCTCACCAGAGCAGCTCCAGTCTCCGTCTTTGCCGTCTGTGGCCGGGCAGCCATTAGTGTTCATAGAGTATTACTCATGATGTGTTACCAAACAGACAGTGCTGTGGGCAGGACGTTGAGTGAAGTAACTGCAGACAGAGAAGCTGCATCAAAGTCAAAATGGCGCATTTTTCAATGAATTTATTATATTGGTTCAAAAGTGATGACCTCACTGCCACTGTAGTGTCACGTGACCACAGTATTGTGGCAGTTATCGTTACGGCCCTATCTATGACTAGTTCAGACTCAGCTGAAAGCAAAGAAACAGTTACAGCCAGCACATATTACATTAATATGATGGATTTCGCAGAAACCAAGTTATGATGATGTAAATATATGCGCTGCCATGCTGCTGTACTTTCATAGGAGTAGAATTTTTGTGTATGCTTGCTTAATGATGCTTAAAAAAAGTGAAGGTTTCAACCCCTCGAAGCAAGAACTCCAGCAGATACTCATTTATCTTGGTGTATGGATAATAATCCTCAGGAACACATTTATTTTTCAGAGAGTGATGAAGGAGATTCTCAGGGAGACAGATGGTGGAGCAGATGAGGATTTTGGCTCTCTACATTGGGATTCTCACAGTATTTATCCTGAGAAGCGTCTTGCTTTGATATCAATACGGTCTACCATGCCTAATAAATCACAGTTTTATAACCATTCAGCTGTGTGTATTGGTATCGACCCACAGTGCAGTGCTCTAAAGAAAAGATCTTCAGCATCAACTAATGCCTTTTAAACTCTGAGCAGCACAAAGACCAATACATATAAACAATTCTGATTCAAAGTGTATTACTCTGCAACAGGACTATTTAAAATGGTGACAAAACAAGTGGCAGTGACTTACAATATTCATGAGAGTGAGGAGGTAATTCTGCACGTGCTCCTTGCCGTGAAACCGAACCACCGAGTCGTCAACTCCCAGCAGGATTTCGATGTTGTAGTCGTCCTCACCGGCATCTCGGCGCCGACGTCGGCGGGCAGTCTCATTGACCTGCCGGGCTACAGAGTCCAAAGTCCCGGGTACATCCAGCTCCGGTTCTGTGCAGGAATTGAGACAGGGGAGGTTAGAGTCTTAACCAGGACGTGCAAAAACAAGACGAAAGATGATATGCAACTACCTAAAAAACATAAATGCTTCCTTCTGCCTACAACAGTTGCTTCGGGCTTTAATGTTAAAATTCTACTGAATAAATTTGCGCCTTGATCTTCCATTACATAAACAATTACTCTATTTACAAGACAAGAGTTCTGAAGCTGTCAGAGGGTTAAATCAATATAATGAGTGATTCATGTAGCTGCAGGTCATCTTCAGATTATATAAATGTTTCAGATACCAGGGGTCACAGTGTGTTAGTGCTTGAATCCTGGTGGTTCCTCAGTGTGTTTATTCTGATAAAAGTTTTATTTAGTTTCCTTGCAGAGCATTAATAATAAATCATGCACACACAGCAGCATCTTGTCAGTAAGTGTCCATATATTTTACAAATTCTGAGGTTACTAACACTCCAGAAGACAGAACTAACCTACTGTCTGACCCTTTCCTCCCCTGCCCACGCCGGCTGGTTTAGGATGACCTGTGATGTCTTAGTCGTATAATATAAAGAGAAAAATTATAAAATATGAAGAAAAGGAACAAAATATCCTCAGTGTTTTATATCTGACAACTGCAAACAAAGCACCCAACCATTAGAAATCAGAACTACCACCTCGCCATTTTATACCTCTGTCAAACAGTCAAGTTTTAGATCCATGTCCGTCCAGACTCATAATATGTGAACTGAAGACTCTGAAGGAATTTTAAAATAAGTATATGGTGTTTTTGTCATGATAAGGGTATGAATTCTTAAGTTATTACCAAAATCAAGCTTTGAGAGGTCACAGTGACCTTTGACAACCAAAATCAAATCAGTTCATCCTCATACATACGGTCAAATGTGCTAACGGACAACCTGAAAACATATTACCTCTGGCCACAGCTGTCACCAGCGCTGGGGCATAAAAATATCAAGTTCATTTTCTGGATCCAGTTTCTCAAATAAGTAGATATGCTGCATTTTTCTATTTTATATCATTGTAATTTGGATATTTTGGAGGGTTAGTTGAAAAAAAAAAAAGCATTCTGGGCTGTGACAAGCACTGTTTTTCACTATTTTCTGACATTTTATTCACTAAAAAATTGATGAATTATTTCAGAAATTAATCAATAGTGAAAATAATTGTTAGTTTTAGTCCAGAAGTTGATCGCAAAAATTGAATCTAAACAGTACAACACACACAAAAAGAAATAATGCATTTAAGATTTTCTAAAGTTGACTTGCAAGTTTAAACGTTTTTATTTATATATTCATTTTATTACAAAATCAGTGTTTGACTTTATTTAAAACTTCATTTCATTCTACTAGTTTTGATGTACGCCGATTCCAAGTAGAAAAAGTGCTCATCCAGTTAAAGTGGCACAAAAACACTCATATAGCAGTTTGAACTTCTGTCTTTCACTCTCCAAGGCCTTGTGTAAATTAAATAAAGTGTGTATTTAAAGGAATGTTTGAAACACTTTACCACACACACCAAGCTGATGTTTCCTGTGTGTACTGAATGTTCGCTCCTGCCTGTTAATGAAGCCTTGGGTTGCTTTGTCAGGTGAAGTTTCTGGAAAACCCTTAAGGCTCTTGAGTTGACAATGCTTCTAATCTGTTGAGTGTGAGATAGTAGCTCAGTGACACTGGAGTAAAAAAACAGCGTTCGAGCAGCTCTTCAAACTGTGGCTCATTTTTTTTATTTTACAAAAACTATTGTCAAGTCAGTTTTATGTAGCTCAATATCACAAATCACAACTTTGCCTCAAGAAGCTTTACAATCTCTGCAGCACATGTTGCCTTCCATCTCTGCCTTTAAATAAACTCCCCCCCAAAAAACCTTTAAATGAGGACCCATTATGCTCATTTTTGGGTTCAAACTTGTGTTTTGTGTTTCGACTAACACTTGCTGACATGCTTTAATGTTCAAAAACACTTTTTTTGCTCCGTTTTAGCACCTGGGTTCATCCCAATATCCCTCCTTAACTCCTCTATCCTCTGTCCTCGATCACTTGACCTGCAATTCAAGTACGTCTCAATTCATTAAATACGCACAGAGGAGTCAAGGAGTCGAGGAGAGAGGAGGCATTCATATATTTATATATATATGTATATATATATCTAACTCCATGAAAAGTTTCTGTAACTGTAAATAAAGCCTACTGATAGCTGATCCACCTGTAATCACCTGCTACCGTCATCAGAAACAGACGTTGCTTCACATTACGCTTCAGAGGAAAAGATGTCTCATTTCTCTAAAGAAGTATTTCCTTGTTTCTTCTCTCCTCACATCTCTATCTTGTGTCTTATAAGGGCAGATCACGAGGAAGAGACACAAGTGAGGGAAACATGGATGCGAGATCAAGTACTGGGATGAACCTCCTGTCTCTTAAAGCCCCCCCCCCCCCCAAAATAAATAGCCCAGTCAGCTCTGTGCATCAACATTGCTGCTCACTGGATATTTTCTATTTTTCGGACCATCCTCTGTAGATCAGCAGTTTCTGAAATACTCAGACCAGCCTGTCTGGCACCAACAACCATACCACGTTCAAAGTCACTTAAATCACCTTCCTTCCTTATTCTGATGCTCAGTTTGAACTTCAGCAGGTCGTCGACCACGTCTACATGCCTAAATGCATTGAGTTGCTGTCACGTGATTGGCTAATAAACAGTTGAACAGCACAGAAAACACAGACAACACAGAAAAGCATAATAGGTCCCCTTTAAGGGGGAAAAATGTGAGAAACCTCAGGAGGATGAACTGAGGAGGGATCCTCTCCCTGGACTGACAGACATGCAGTGCAATTAACTGCCAGTAATAGCATGAGGACAAAAAAACGTAATAGTTATATGGAGGGATTTTACAAAGTTTCTGTCTCGAATTGATATGAAAATGGAGATTTGACAGTATTCGGTCCCCTCTGCACTCGCTGCTACTGACTCAGACCATAAAAAAAATGCTAATACTTCGCTTTTTGATGGAATAGCACACCAGTACTTAAGGTCCCTCTTAATAGTGCTTATCCTTACACTCTGAGGGACGAGGCCGTCACGTCTCACTGCTGATATGAAATCCTTCATCTTGTCCCCCTTGGTAAGTCTCAAGACTCCTGCTCTGAGAGCTGATCAGGTGGCCTCATAGATGCCTCATTTTACACTTTGCTTTACAGCAGGACCCACTGGAGATTCAATTTCCGACTCTAACAACTGAAAACTGCTGAATCCTTCAGGTAGCAGCACTTTGGTCGATCGCAAAAGCAGCCAGAGCTGCAGGTTGAAAACTCGGTGGGGAACAACTTGGCCCGTGAATGAATCATCAGAGACTGTTTTGCTTTGCTGGAGCTGCAGGCCAACAGTAAGCCTGTGATTACGCCTTCTGTTTGTTTTGTTTGGTCCCAGCCGCAGTCGAAAATTGCACTTTTTTGTTAGTTTTTTATTTGATTCATTTTAATCTTGTTTGGGGTGATCTCAAATTGGAATGAAGAGTCTGAACCTCCAGTGTATTCAACTCTGTTTAAAAGTCTCTAAAATGTTTTCTTGATCTTAACAACATCACTCAAGCTCAAGTTTACAACTTATTATATTCCACAGTTCATCAAACTCTGAAACTCTTCATTTGAAAGAAACACTGCAGTTTGAATCTCATTAATGTTTCCATCAACAAAGCAAAAGACCTCAGTTTCATTTGTTAGCTTTTTCCACGCACTGAAGAATCAACTTACTAAGTACATGATGTGAATATGTAATGCGTCAAACAATGAAATTCACTTTAATATCTCATTAACTGCTGACAAAAGCTCTCTGTCAGTCATCACAGATCCATCAGTAAATATGCATAATCAATGAAGAGAACAGAAACAGCAACAAAACAAAATGTCCCTCAGCTTTGACCTCAGACTTTTAGCTTTGTAATACTCTTTGTATACACATTATTAACACTCTATGAAAGCTATAATTATTCAGTTATCAGGCTGACATTAATTATATATCCACAGGCTGCCAGCTTAAATGTTTGACTAATGCACACACTGGTATACACTGATCAGCAAAACCATTAAAACCATTGACAGTTAAAGTGAATAAGACTGATCATCTCATTACAATGCACTGTTCTGCTGGGAAACCTTGGGTCCTGCCACAAATGTGGGTGCCACCTGGCACATTACCCATCCAAATAACATTGCTGACCACCAGGGGCAGCTGTGGATCAGAGGTAGACAGGGCGTCCACTAATGGAAAGATTGGTTGTTCGATCCCCGGCCACACGCATTCAAAGTGTGTGGTACCATGTGCGGTAGCCTCTGCCACTGGTGTGTGAATGTGTACCCAAGCAGAACATTGCATTGTAACAACACAATCAAATTATTCACTTCACCTGCTTTTCATGTTTTGGCTGATCGGTGTGTGTTTCGTGCAGCTTGGTGCAAATGGTCCTTTGAAGAATTGCAAATGTTTTCAGAATAATGCTGTGTGCGTGTGTAAAGGGCCCACAGACCAGCCCATCTGCATTGTGATCCTCCAACTGAATATAAGCGGGAGACGAGGGAGGCCATCTTTCACTTGGTAATATCCATAAACCTCTGCTTGTAGTCTGCCAGCGACACATTACAGGCCTTGAACGAAAAACTGGGTTCATGTCGGTTCAAACAGCCCATTTACAAACAAACCAGGGTTGGTAAACAAAGGTCACATGGACTCAGGAGTAGCTTGTGTATTCAAGACGTTTTGGTGAGCTCTCGTCCTGCCGTGTTAGAAAATTTGGCAGCTGTGTGAGTCAAAACAAATCTTCCAGTGCCGGAGATCAGCGCTGGTATTAACCTACTCTGGTGTTTAAGCCAGTTAAGATCACATGAATCAGATGAATATAAGCATCTATTTATAACCATTCAGCCACATGTATTGGTGCTGACCCACAGCGCAGCCCTCTTGGAAGATGATAAAAGCATTTGCAGGAATCTCACTACAGTTTCGGGAGTTCTCAGCAGGTCAAATTAACTGAAACTCTCCTGCAAACCACAGAGAACATATTTAGTGTAAAAGACCGAACTATCTCACTGAAATCTTTTTAGTATGAATATCTGTACCTGAGGAAAGGTAAGGCAGAGTTTTTCTGTGCTATGTGAACTTCCCCTGAATAAACAGACGTTTAAAGCAAGAATAAAAAAATCACAGTTTCTGTATTTTATCCACATTGGGTTGAAGATACTGCACTGGTAAATACTTGGAAATCTCAAGCCATAAATAAAAGCGTGGGCCATTTTTCATTTTTCCAGGGATGCTTAGGGCCGCAGACAGGGCCAGTGATTGAGTGGAGAGGGAGCTAAAATAAATAGGAAGAAATGGCTGCCACCTCAGCTGTGGCCCGGCTCCTACAGTGTTGGGATTGTGGAGTGCATTCCTCTTCTCCGCCGCTCCCGTCATGACACAGGCATTCTTGTGCAGCGGGCCAGCTCCCCCCTCCCCCTCCTGAGTAAACAGGCTTTCTGAGGTCCCTACTTCAAACGCACAGGACTTCCCCTCAGCAGCGCTCCTTAAGACCGCTAGTGTGCTTCAGTCGGTGGTGACCCCCTCCTCCCCTCCTCCGCCTTGCCCCACCCCGGCCCACAGCCCAGTCTCATGGGAGCCCCACCGTGCAGCAGCAGGAGATGGGAGAGGCCCCTGGCCAGCGCCTGCCCACACGTGGCACCGTGCAGTAAGGTGGCAACGAGGGCAGCCAGAGCCGCCGCAGGCTAAAAATGGCACAGAGGTAGGCGACAGGCAACTCGCCATCAGCCTAGAGTGGAAATCTACTGTGTCTGCTGTGACGCCATTAATATCCACACTCCACAGTTCACTGACATTCACACTCCTGCAGCCCCATGAGGAGAGAGGACGCAGATGTATAGAATTAACCTGAATGGAAAAAAAATCAGGAGTATATTTGCATTTGTTTGTTCAGATTCCACATCATACAGAGCAAAGCTTCTCCTGTGAGCATGTACACCTTTATAATTCTAATCATATATGTTGATACATCTGACAAAAAAAATCTTTATTTATGGAAAAATGCCCAACTAGTACGCAGGGTATCACAGCAACAATACACAGCATTAAACTATGGGCTGTATCTGTCTCTGCTCTGTAGTGAAGCTGCAGGATTGGCCTACATACTGCACCTTGTGTTTGAAATGATAAGGAAATGCAGATTTAAACTGGGGATGGGATTTGCATGAAATCTACTTGGTGAGCTGAATGTAATTTGTCTCATGTAGGAAGACAGGTAAGGGGTCAAACTAAGTAGGACAAACAAAAGGGAGGAAGCTAGATTTAAAAACAAATTCTGCAGTCATTTTATGAGAGAAATGATGCCAGTTTATACTTGATGAGAAGCTTCACAATCAAAACTATGATACCAGGCATTATTTCTAATGACTGAGGATCTGAATGAGGCTTTAAACTGCAGTTTGATGGAGCTCTTACAGGAGAAGATTCAAGATAAGAAACAGTGCATTCATCTATTGAGTCACTGCTCTCTGTTGTTATGAAGGAGTTGAACCATTTACATACACTGCAACATAAACAGGTGTCTTATTTTCACATCTGCTTCCCATGTGGGCAGATAACTAAAACGAGCTCAGAGTTTGACTTAGAGCATCCTCCTGACCCCGGCTGTTCAAAGGAGGCAATTTCAAAGGAGTCCAGTGAATGAAACAGGACACAAAACACCTCATTCCAACATCCATTGACATGTCAGGTGGCTCAGGACACAAGAAGTGACAACGACCGATTTCAAAGCACACAATCTGACACAGCTTTGAATGTGTTCAGTACAGGAACGGACAACATTGCAGACGAGGTGAAAGGCTGATTGATCCAGTGAGTCCTCAATCAAAGTGGTGCATCTGCTGTAAATTAGGGGTTACCAACAGACCAAAACTGGACTAAGGAACATTTGTTTACAGGGCAAAAGGAAATTATGTGATTTGTAAAAAGGATCGGGGCTATGAGCTTTAACTACCTTGAACTTGGTGTATTGCAACTAAAAGAAAGAAAGCAAATATTCCTTTATTAGCTCCTCAAGGGGAAGTTTTTTTTTTGTTATTTAAACACAGGACCAAATTACACACACATGCACATACATTAATGGAAAGATGTCCGAGTGAGGGGCTGCTCATGGACAGACACTCCTAGCAGTTGGGCGTGTGATGCTTTGTTCAAGGGCACCTCACCAGTTCCTCTGAGGCAAACTGGCACTTCTCCAGTTACCAGTCCACACTCCACACTTTGTCCATACGGGGACTTGAACTGGTGACACTTTGGCTCCCAAGCTGAGGCCACAGTGACCGTTGATCATGAAAATCTTATCAGTTCATCCTTCAGTCCAAGTGGATGTTTGCACCAACTGTGAGGAAATTCTCTCAAAGTGTTCTTACAAATATGGCACTCACAAGACTGAGACAGATGAGGTCACAGTGACCTTGACGTTTGACCACCAAGGTGTAATCAGTTCATCTTTGAGTCCAAGTGGACAGCTGCGCAAAACTAAATAAAGATTCCCTTGAGATGTTCTTGTGATATCGCTCTCACAAAAATGAGAAGGACGGACAACCAGAAAATATAAAGCCTTCAGTCATGGCTATCGCTGGCGAGTGTTTCTTTAGAGATGGATGAAATAAAGTTCATTTCAGTCGTGATAAAGCTCCTTCTCTGTTGGACAATCAGCAAGTGGGTTACTAGGACATATGACATAAGAAAAGCAGCAAATCAAACAATTAAGAGGCTGGAATTAGGGGACAGTTTTGCTTGATCAGTTGATTGATTAATGGATTACCAAAATGGTTACAGATCGACTAAGTGACTAATAATTTAGGATCTATTTTAATGACTATATTTCAAAGTCTATTTCATGTCAAAATGAACTGAAATGCTACTGAGATCATTAGATTTAACACTGATGTCTAAAGGTTAATACTGGTTTTAACCTTTCAGCATCTCCGAACCTGAAAACTGCCAATGGGGGAGGGGCGGGGTGCAAGGTGTCCCACTTTGTTTCATAACTTCAAGGCACACTGGGGGGCGGCAGTCGCTAGTAGTAGGAACATGGCTTGGGAACTGGAGAGCGACTTATTCAAGTCCTGCATGGACCAAGTGCTGAGTGTGGACTGGTGAACAGGGGGCGCCTCACCATTGGCAGCCCCATCACTCTAACATCCCTCCAGTTGCACGTCTATGGGTCCTGTGTGTGTGTTTGTGTGTGGGTGCTGTGTATTCCGGGCTTGTGCGTATGTTAAATAATAAGGAGTGAAAAAATGAGTCCCCCGCGACTAATACAGTAATTCCTTTTCTCCAATAGCCGTATCAACATCATGTTCCCTGTCCTATTATAAGAGTTGTAGCATATAATGTATATATTCAGGTAAAGCAATGTTAATAGTCTGGCCACACCAATTTCAACACACTACGAACACTATCATGGAAGGCACTCTCTATCAAACAACCACAGGCAGCTGACATTAATGTGTGCTTGGTCAGTTTGAACACTGGAGGGAGGTTTCATTTCTTCCTACGTTTCTTTATGTGAAACCCCAAATGGTTTGATGCATGTCCTCTATTAGTCAGTACAAAGAAAGCAATGTGTGACCAAAGCCATTAACGCCACAAATCTTTCCCGGTTGACATCCCATCTTACAGTAGCTTTGAATTATATTTGTTGTTCCTGCACAATTTCATCCTGTTCGGGGCTGGATATGAGTTTCATAAGAGAACGCCTCAGTGAGCATGAAACAACTGCCTGAAACAAGACAAATTCCAACTTCATATTGAATGAAAAAATATCTTTATCATGTTGGTGTGGTGCCTCCAGCAGCAAGGTGTTCTCAAGCTGCAGCTGATTTACTGCTGGCAATTTACTTCTTGTCATGTAAGGGAATTTTTGACTTCCTAGGGCACATAAAACCTGGGATAATTACACTGGATTTTATGACTGAGGCAATATTGTTTTAGCCCTTTTTTTTCTTCCCCCTGCCTCAATAGAGTTGAAAATGAGTGGTGACAGCAGCAACAACAGAGGCCTAATTACCAGCAGCACACCGCAACAGGAGAAAAGATGCTGGCTGAGGCATTTCACATGGCGGAGAGACGCCACGCAGGTCTGTGGTTATGTGTTGAAGTGTGGTGGAGATTGTAAAGGTGTGCTTGTGTCTATGTGCATTCTCAGCGGCCCACCCGAAGCTTCTGAAACACTATTAACAGGCTCGTGGGGAGTTCTAGGCATAAAAATGAAGCCAACACTCCCGCTCCCACTGGGCCTTATATTAAAGCATTACTAATGATTTCTAAGTCTTGGCTGCTGCTCTTTAGAAAACAAACTTGGAGTCTTTCACTGCAGAAGGATAATTTATGACAGAAATGCTCCTTAAAAAGCTTGTCAGAGATGCTTACCCATACTAACAATGAAGAATGCTGCACCATATACCATTACTGCACAGAACACAAATAATAAACTTAAGCAGAGTAAGATGTTTGACTTACTTACTTGCAAAGTGGTTTGAAAAAAGTTCCTGTCCAAGAGAAGATTGTTTGGAGGCACTTATTGCCTACCATACACAAGACTTTAAAAAGTACTTTCAAAAGATTAAAATCTGACACTGTCTCACATCAAAACACAAAGTGAGCTTTTAGTCACACACTATATGATTTTGCAAAGGCTGGGGATCAGTCACTATGAGCCAGACTACATTCCTTTTGAGATTATTTCCCATACTGCTCCTGGTGGAAAATACTGCACCAAACTCCCTTTAAGATATATGACATATAAACAATTTCTTTTGTGTCTGCAAAAACTCATAATTCTAGAAACACCAGATGACAGGCACTATATGTCGAAGGTATTCTTGTCGATTCAGCATCAATATAATTCACAGAAACATATGGCATACAAACTTTACATTTTGGATTTTGTTGCCTCAATGTGCCGCCAGCCTGTGATGGTTAACCTGAGAATCAGATACACGCAGAATGAAACACAACTCCACCAATGTCTACTCCTTCACCACAAAGCAAGAGAACCAAGACTTGTTAAAGTTCTTGCACCTCCTCAGAGTCCCCTCAATGTTTACTGTCCACCCAGTTTGGTGTTTGGTGTTTGCCTCCTGTTTGGTGCTAGAGAGAGCACACCAATGGTTGTTGGCTATGTTCACACCATGAAACTTCACTGTATCCATGAGCCAAGACTAAAAACTTAACAACAAAATTAAACATGTTTGATTTTGTTGCAACATCAAGACGAGAGACAGCTTGGACTGACTTTTATGACCACCTTACACCAAATATTTGAGATCATGGGAACATGCACCAACTGAGGCAGAACTCTCGTGATTTTGATCCAACATTTAAAAGTTGCCTGCGACTTTCTTAAAAAGTCATCTGGTGTAAAGCTGGCATTACCTTTTCCTATCAACTGTTTTATATTAGCAACAGGTCAAATCACCACATGCTAATGTGAAAAGTGTCGCTCATCCAGAAACCCACAGAGCACCATCACCTGTACCTCTGTGGCGCACTTTACTTTTTCCTTCACTGCTTTGACATATCTCGCTAGTGGAAACCAAAAACAGAGCTAAAATGAGAAAGAACATTGGGCTTACATTTGTATAGTGGTCCGAAACGCCACTCTGAAACAGTGCTAATGCTGCTCTGTGTTCGCTGCCTGTAAACAGGACAACCGTATGCTAACACGCTCAGTATAACTTTAAAGCTGATAATATGTCAGTTATTGTTGTTCTTCTGCCTCCAAGTGGCCAAAAACAATCAATAATACTGCTTTAACTACTCGAAACACAATAAACTGCATTAACAGCATCAGTCGATGTGTCTGGGCTACACAGAGAAGATTCAACATTCATCAGTCCATTCATTTGGCCTGCGTAATATTTTTGAACATTAGCACCCACCCTTTATGAATTTAAAAAAGTGTCTTCCAGGCAAACTGATATTTTAAGAGGACATTACATGGGTGATGCAAAAAGAGTGTACACATGAAAAGAAAAACATCCTCAGGGCAAGGCTCTTGAATTGCAGCCACGTTCGATAATGCGCCATGTTTTCAGTGTCTTTTAAGATGTACTGTAACACATCAGATTATTGTGCCTCAGGAGCAGTTCTGCATCAGACTGTTTGTTTTGAGACTCTAACATGCAAATATAAAAGCATACAAAGCTAGAATGCGAGGGGAAGCGAAACACAAACAAGAGGTCATTAAAATAAAAGTTTACTCTCTCATTAAATTTCAATCTGACCACCTGCGGGAAGAGTCATAGTCATCTCCATGAGCTGCTCTGTTGTCCTACTGGGACAAGATCTTTGGAGTCATGCCTCTCTAGCAGGAAAAAAATGCCACATTTTAGTGTGAAATCATCCACAGGAGGTAACGGTCAGCAGGCAAAACTGATAACATTAAAAACTAATTTGACATTTAATATGTACTGAAGCAAACAGACCAAGGTGGTGTCTGACAATCTGCCAATGTGCCTGCTTTGAAAGGAGTAATTTTGCACGCCTGAGAGCTGGAAAATAAACTCATGGATGTTGCTGGTCACAGCGAAGAGACAGCTCTGAAAAATTGATGGTTTCATGTGGATGAAGAACATTTTTACCAAAGTAAAATATCAAAATAAAGACTGTTTCAGTATGCAGTGAGTTTTCTGAAATGTACATCAGCTTTGATATGTCATACCAAGAGACTGTTCTGCTGCAGATGTTTCTTACTACTGTATTTAGTGATGCAAACATCTAATACAGAATACTTGCTCAGAACATTATGTATCAAACCTTTTGTTTTTCTATTGGGGGTATTTCATGTTTCCCTCCTGGCAAAGGGAGCTGTGATCTGAAAAGGCCAATGACTACAGCGAGCTTTAACAATGTGTCGGGTTCACAGTGTGTTTCCATATCAGGCTGATGAGCAGTGATCCATGTGATGAGATTGAATAGCTGCCACTCATCACGACAACGTTAATGACAGCTGACACTTGTTCTTCAACAGGGACTGCTGGTCTTTTCACTTTCATTTACTTTCTGTTGACCTTTGGCATTCACTCCAAGACAAGCGATTTTTATTTCACACTTTCATGTTTCAGTAAATTGATTATTTAAATGTAAAGGGAGCCCGACAGATGTTCCAGTGAGAGTGTCAAAGTGTATTTGTCTGAAAATCAGAAAACCGAGGCCTGAATCACGACCCGAACATGAGCCACTTTATAACCATATTTAAGTTTATGGCAGTCTGAGAGACACACATAGAATACTTGATCAGATTTATATAGACATGTTAACTCTTTTTAATCTTTTGTTCCTTGAATTTAATTTCAATTTTGGTAATGCTCCTTACAAAACTTCTACCGCTGTTTATGTAAAGCAACATAAACCAATAATGCAGAGCTGAAACAATTAGTTGAGTAACTGGCTTTATATATGGCTTTTCTTAAAGCAAAAATGGTAAATCATTCGCTTATTCAGGGGTAACACCACCTAAATTAAGGATTCCAATATGTTATTTCCATGGCCTAGGATGTAATCAATATTTAGGAACATGAGCTACTCTCTCTAAAAGCCAGAAACCAGAGAAGTAAGTCTCACACTTGTGATGTCGTAGGGTTTAAAGCCTGGAGCTGCTCCATAGACCACTGGTTTTCCAACTTTTTGTTCCCAAGGCACACCAAAGGGCAAGTCAGAATCTAAAGGCACACCTGTATTTATATCTGTGCATGATAGCTTCTCTCTTATCACGACATAAGACAATAAAAATGAGAAAGCATAGCACAGGTAGCTTTCCTGATACTGTGCAATGACTGTTTTTCCTCTTTTCTTTAGCTGACAGGTCGTCTTCGCTGGTGCTTTCCTGTAATTTGCTCCGTACAATAACGTGATCCATTGTCCAACTCACAGATTTCTCCTTTTAATTGTTATCATCCCTCACACTGGCTGCCAATCAGGGCAGCCAGTGATTAGAATGATTAGAAGCTTTGTGGATCCACAGAATGTTTTTTTTTTCTTTCTGTACTCTGTTGAGTTTTATTCAATCGTAGTGTTCTCAGGTCTGAAACAGAAAATGTACCCATATACTCAGAAAATTCCCCTGGGTGCTGTCAGTGTCATCTTTACATCTTTTACCATTCATCGTCTCTGGAGCAGCTCCAGATTTTATACTTGTTGGCATCACAGATTTGAGTTTTATCACTCTAGTTTTTGGATTTGGGAGTGAGTTGATCATTTTTACTTCTATTTTGGACTGTCTTAGACCATAAGAATAACATGTGTGAATGCAAATATATATATGCTGGTTTTCTCTGTCCTCTATGATTCGTTCATTCATTATCCTAACTCCTTGTCCTGTTAAGAGTTGTGGGGAGCTGGGGGCAAGAGGCTGGGTACACCCCTGACTGGTTGCCAGACTATCACAGGGCTGACACATAGAAACAGACAACCGTTCACACCCACAGGCTACTTAGAGTCACCAATCAACCTGACCTGCATGTCTTTCAATTTGCAGGAGGAAGCCGGAGAGCCACACAGTCCACACAGCCGACCAGCGTGTTTGAATCTGGAAGCCTCATGCTGTGAGGCCACAGTGTGAACCATCAAAGTGCCACCCATCTTTTGCGACAGTAGATTGAATAAATTTGGGCTTTGGACAAACAGTCACAGAAAACAAGACACTTGGAGATGTCACCATGGACGAGACATTTCCCAGTATTATCTGATATTTTATAGACCAAACAACTCATCAGTTAATTAAGCCAAAAATGTGTTGGCAGATTAATTGATAGTAAAAATAACCATTAGTTGCAGCCCTTTACTGAGTCATCTGAGATACCCTGGAGTCTGTTTTGTTTTAATGACATATATTTTATGATTGGTGCTGAAATTAAAGTGTTGTTATTGGCCTGAGCTTTAAACTGAGACCTGGACCTGACTGAGACTTAACTTGAGACTTAATTGGACCTGACTGCTGTGGGACTCGACTCCCTGCAGACTTGACTTGACCTCTGACACTGTAGTATCAGGTTTGGGCCTGATAATGTCCCCGAAGAACTGAAACTAATCAAGACAGCAACAAGCAGGCCTCTTCAGTTCACTTTGTGAATCGTCTTATTGACTTCTTTTTAGTGATGTCGTCCTGTTCCCAGATGTCAGCAATGATTTATAGTAGGAAATAATAATAATAATAAGATCCAACTTGATGTTATAAACTGGATTTATCCTCAATTATCAGACCTGTACATTGAAAGGATTCAGGTTAAACCAGTAAATAAAATACAGGAACAATTACTAATACTAACAACAGCTTTGATAGGAAAATGTCCAAATGTCATTTCAGTGAGTAGGATTCAGAGTTTCATCATGCACATAAAGTCTGACTTGACTCTGACTGGCCCTAAAGGATTTTAGACTTTCTTTGAAGCTTGCATTGACAGTCTTGACTTTGACTTTTCTCAAAACACTTAAAAAACAAATGAGAGAAGAGAAAATCTTTCTCTCAGGTAGAACAAAGACAAAAGTATACTGAAGGTCGTTATTTAGACAGGCCATGATTGTCTAAAACACCAGCTGCTTTTTGTGTTGTAAACCATTGAATATGTTGTCTTTGTTTTGTGTAAGAGCACCTGGGACGTGATTTCTCTTTTTTGTGAGGTGTCTTTTCAACTTCAAGAACAACTCAAGGTTACTTGGATGTAAGAAAGCCGGAGCACGTTTGCATTATGTTTGAGTTTGGAGGACAAACTGTAAAAGAGTTATGGGCATCAGAATTAAAAACCTGTGCTCAGGCCGTTGGAGGGGGGCAGTGACCCCAGGGGAGGGCCATTTACAGGTCTGTGGTTGACCCTTGAAGGGGATCAAGTACATTGACAATACAAGTTATATGAACTGACATGATAAATAAATGTCTTGTTATCACTAAAATGCTTTCACTTGTCTTCTGATACCCCGACCCTCAGAGTTATTGTGAAAATGAAATACAGAAGTAAAGCATGACTTGCTAGGTCAAAATGCCTCACTAAAAATCAGATGCTCAAAAAGAAGAGCCAGGGTACGGATAGAACAAAAAATGAAAGACACAGGGAGGCATATCCAAATATCAGGCCAGAAAACATTTTTAAGAAGCACCAGGTATGACAGGCAAAGCTGAACATGGCAGAAGTGTAGAGCTGGGCAGAGTCGCAAATAAAACCTGCTGTAGCCCAGATCTACTTTATTTCTGTTGCTTGTGGAAAATCACAATCACCAGTTGTTGTTTTTACATTCATGTTCATGTACAGGTTTATTAAACAAGATACATGTTACATGGTGAGCTTTATTTTAGGCATATTTTTCTAATTTGGACAGAGCCCGGCTAACTGTTTCCCTTTGCTTCCAGTCTTTATGCTAAGCTAGGCTAACCATGTCCTGACATGTGCTGCGTACTTCCACAAACACGAGAGTGATATCAATCATTTCATCTCGCTTTCAGTAAAAACAAATAAATTGCACTGTTCCTTTAACCTGTTTACACGCATAAAAAGTCTCCGTGTTGCAAACAGGCTTATCTGTTGTTGTCGTTGTTGTGCTGCTGAGTAACAGACTATCAGGCTGGTGTGGAGTGTGTTTGTGTGCGAGTTAAGAGAGGCAGAGAGAGTGAGGGTGGAAGCAGACAACGGTGGGCCTTGTTGGGGTCGGTCAGTTACAACATGCAGCCAAACTTAGGCTTCATTCATGGAGGGGTGCGAACTGCCTTTTTGGAAGAAATGCTCACTGTATTTCCTTTCAGGGAGTTCAATATATTTTGGTGACCTGCATCCGTTTTTTTTTCTCTCTTTCTCTCCAAGAACAAACAACCCAATGTCATCGTGGAAAAGGTCAAGTGACAAACTGTTTCCACTCTCTGCCTGCCCAACATGACTGATAAAATACAGGAATGAAGGAAACTGAAATACTGAAGAATGACTCAAAGGTTGGAGGTGATGTAAGATTGTGAATGGAGCCTATTTTTACCTCCACTATGAAAACTTTTGGACCAGTTTGTTTTTATTTTAGATGGCAGGATATCTTGAAAAGGACTGAACAAACTACAATAAAACTATGAAATTTTAGTACATGGAGTACTGTACTTACTTGAATCTGGCACATACTTATATCCCGTAATTGTCTATTGCCATGATTCTCCCGCATGCAGATAAAAAAGCTATTTGAAAATACCAAACTTTTAACAGTGTAGAGCCTTTGCAGAGGTTTCTAGTTGTTGTTGTTTTTCAAATTCTTTTTAGTTCATCTCTCATCTTGATTTCTTATGTTAAAATCCAGTGAATGTCCATCTAACTGGGATCATGAACATAACCTCTGCGACTGAGGTAAAACTAGAAAAAAGAAACTGACCAACTGAAGAAATAAAATGTTAAACTACAATTTTTTGAGTCTGCAGGTTTTTAAAACATCAACACCTCATCTTGTCAATCCAAATCTTTTCTGCTCATGTGCATGGATATTGCATGAATCTCCCACCGAACTTCAGTGTTCAGTCAAGTTCAAACTTCAAAACTTTGTATGAGAAAAAAGCCTGAGTTGTCAAATTAAATCAAACTTAGTCCCACTGTCACACATTTATACATACTGAATACCTCAGAAGTCATCAACGACTATACAAATATAAACCAAATGTAGAAATAGAAAAATACAGAGAGAATAATAAATAAAGGCCAGTTTCTAATCTAGTTTCAAATGAAGCTGGTACCCTCTGCAGTTGAGGTATGTAAAGCCCCGCCACTATTTTTAAAATGTCATTACTTTATATCCTTCATAATGAAGAAATAACATCCTCTACCAGGCTGATGGTAACGGCAGTACTCATCGGGTTGATAAAGTGCCTCTGACGTTTCACTCCAACATTTTTCCTTTTCTACTCTGTGTGGTAACTTCCCTAGAGGAAATATCTAGAAGGATGGGGTGTTGCTGCCGACTTTCTCAAAGTGACGGCTGTGACGGGAGAAGTCGTGAACGACAAAAAGAAAATCAAACATGCTAGAGTTTCTGTCAGGATGTCTTGACGCGTCCCAGACGTGGCGTTGGTTGTCGTCTACTAGGACACAATACACGAGTTGGAACGATGGATTATCATGTAGGACACTCATTGTCATTCACAATCTGAGCCAACACTGTACAACACTGCGTCAGGCTATAATTGGGCTGATATCGTGTAGTGTGAACCCGACATCAGATGTAACTTAAAGCACTGAAAATATAGTTAACTGGCAGGGTGTACAAATATTCTGTCTGACTAAAAACTTTTTTTTTTACTGAAAATCAATCAATAAATTACGAAATAAATATTTCAGGAATCACGCGAACAGTGCAGTGGAGTTTTAAATAAAAGGTGGGCATACTTTAATGTCAATGTAGTGACCATCATGTAAACAACCAGCTACAAGTAAACCAATAAATAATATTTTTGATAAATAGTTAATCTTCCTGAAAGATTGAATGTTCATATATAAGTCACAGCGTTCTGACACCAACACAAGGAATTGATTTATAAACAATCTTCTTTTTAAATCATAACCTAGTCACGTAGAAGAGCTAAAGCTGGGTAGTAAAAGTACAAAAAGTAGAAATATATCAGGGCAGTACAAACCCTACAGTCATCATAAACAACCAGCAGAAAGCAGCATTTGAGATGAAACCCCTCAAACAAGTCTTACAACAACAACAAAAACACTTAATCACAAGACGAGTTCTGGCTTATTTCTTTGATCTGCATGGTGTAATTTCCAGACATGTGGGCAGAGTTATTGCAGCTCTCAGATTCTTACACAATGCAAAAACATTCAAGTCAGGCGATGAAAGCTGAAGTGTTGCAATACTGGGGAAAGCCAAACACACAAATCTGATTTTTGTGTCTTATAAACAGCTGCAATCCCCTCTCTTTTTTTTGGATCTCTATAACGGACACAGTGGACGTAGTATCACAACAAGCAACAAGAATTTGAGGTATTTGGCTCCAGCTAGCAGGCAGACTGAATGGAAAGAAGACAGAGGTGCTCATGAACCTCTTCCAGCTGCCATGTGACTTTTGGAAAAGGACTGGATGAATCACAGCGAGTCAGGAGAGAACACACAACCAAGCGTTTCTTGATTCAAAATATTGGTCAGTGCTTCCAAGGATCTTTTCCACCCTCCTTCCAGATCCTTGGCTCGGGCCGGAGTCACTAATTATCACCAGGTTTCAGATGGAAAGAACTCATCAGGCGCATTCAGGGTTCGTACTTCTGGAGACGTGAGGCAATGTGGATAAAATCTTCCCAATGTGCCTGTTCTTCATGCAAATGGAGACGGGTAGAAATATCAGACGGAGCATGAGGTCAGCTTTGTTATAGAATAACTTACTTAGCTGATCACACTGAAGAGGAAGGGGTGTGTGTTGTTGTATTTTATCTTTGGGTTCATGCTGCATTGATTCTGAGCGTTCAAAATTAATTGCAGAAGACTTCAAACCCTCTCTCCCACACACACACACACACACACACACACACACACACACCAGTGATGGATTGTAATTAAGTACGTTTACTCAAGTGCTTGAACTTTACTTGAGTATTTACATTTAATGCTACTTTATGCTTCTACTCCACTACATTTCAGAGGGAAATATATTTCTTACTCCAATACATTTATTTGACTCTTATAGCAACTAGTTTCTTGTTACATAAAAACCGATATACTTACATAATGCAGTGTTAATACGTCTGATCTACTCTGTAGTACAAAGTATCTGCAGAGGCAGCCACATCAACATCGAGGCACCTCCAGGAAATTGGAGTTCAATGAAAAGCCTACTGGTCAGCAGTCAAACACCTCTCAATGAGGATATAGGCTTCATGTTTTTGTGATTTGTCATTATTCTCTACAAGCTTTGCTATTTTTCTCACAGCCTGTGGGTTAACATAAGTTGTTTTATATCTAAATGTATTTTCTCTGGGTATCTTATCTCATGCCACTGTGTGTTATTAACTTGTTATTTTTACATTACTGTCTATTTGTTTCACCTACCGTGCCATTATATGGGTCATGCGATGGCCTCTGATTGGTTCCTGCCACTCTAAAGGTGGGGCCACACCTGTGTTTTGAAAGCCCTGCAGTGGTAGAAACATGTTGGCTCTTTTTATGATTTAGCCACTACAATAAAGGCCTTTTAATATTTCCTTCCTCCTTTTTCTATATTTCTTCGGAGTGTCTAGATTGCCTTTGTGTCGATCCTGTTGTTTCCCATTCCCCACGAGCACCCGACACAAGATTTTGATCTATGTTTGTATATACAGAGCAACTCGTCGTCTCTCTCTTTTATCCCTCCACAGCTGCTGAAAGGGGCAGTCAGGGGCTCTGGGTGAGCAGAAACATCTCCACCTGGGCCCCCAGAGTGAGCAGATGACATTTTGGGAGTGAACTTGGGGCACTGGGAGTCACTGCTGAACCCTCTGGAGGTGCTGTAGGTGTATCAGTGAAACACAGAGTAAATGGGGTGCTGATCGACAACCTAAAAGATGCCATTGCTCACAAGATAGGTGGCTGTGACCCAGGAGGTAGAGCAGGTTGTCTGCTCATCGGACAGGCGTGTTGATCTTCAGCTCCTCTAGTCAGTGAAGTGGTGTATAGCAGGTGGGCTGCTCCAGAGGGCTGACACTTAAAGTATCTAAGTACTTTTTCTATCACTGAGACACACACACACACACACACACACACACACACACACACACACACACACACACACACACACACACACGCTCTCCTGAGGGGAGAAGAGACTAAGCATTCCCCGTCACCTCTGACACTGCTAAAATTATTTTTACATTGACTGTTTACAACACTGGAGGAACGTCCTCATGAAACCAACACCTGATAACCTTTAATGTTTTGAATCACTGAAGGTAAATTGCTTTTCCCATCACTAAACACACCTCTAACATCCACATACTGTATTCAAAACACACGCCTCAACAACGTCCCAACAACACAAATCAGATGGCAATGCACCTTTTCTCTGAGTTCTTTAAGCTCAATTTGAAGAAGGGACTGAAAACTGCAGATGCGTGCTCTTCATGATTTGAGGGACAGGTACTAAGAAAGTCAAAACACAACACTGCCGAGGGTAAAATAAGAAAAAGCCATTAGCTTCTTTTGAGGATTCATTTGTTATCACAAGGTGTCAGAACACAAGCTACTCAGTAAATAAAGCTCAGCAGACACAGCAGTGAATTACTTTTACTACATTTTTTTGCTTGCCAGTGCAGAAAATACACCAACTTTGTATCTCAGCATTGTCACACACACAGCATTTATCTGCCCAAACTACACGTCAATTAACCACACAATACAGCTGCTGTGGATGGTGTGATGCAGGTTGAGGGTGCTCAGGGTTCATCAGGGTACAAACAAACCAAAACAGACCACAGAAAACAGCTGGAAAGCACCAAAAATTGGCTGCACACCAACAACTGCAGCTCTGATTTGGATAGAGTCTTTAAACTGGTGACTGTGGGTGGTCTGTGGTGGTTAATGATGTTAAGTCACTGGCTGTGGATGTGTTAAGTTGGTGATATGCTGTGAAAGAACAATTACAAAAACTAGTTTTTCTTTGAGGGTGTGGAGTACAAGGTAACACTACCCATTTTTCTTTTAGTTTTGAGCTTTTAATTAGCAGATTTTAACCTGTCCCAGTGTCACAGCCCTTTTTATTTATTGTCAGCCAGTCAGTTTTGTCCTCTTTTATATTTCTAGTGAAGCTACGCTGAGGAGGGCAGTTGTATATCTGGCAAATGTATGTGTATGATCTGACATGTTAATACACTTGATGTTATAGCCTAAAGGTGTTTCTTTACAGTACTGTCAAATATTATAGCATTCTTCTTTTCCCACCCAGCCCTTTTTAAAAAAATGTAACACAGTGTCTTTTTAACCAGATGTCTCTGTGATTGTAACGTACAATGTTTACAGGCAATTAGCAGCTGAGTTAGAGCATTACAAAGCAAAGCTGACCAAGGTTGTTTGAGATTTTGTGGGTTCACCATTAGATAGGGAAAAGAAGTGGTGTTAAAACTGGTCAACTACAGCTTGGATGCTGTTGGAAAGTCTTGGTAATCCAGACGTCCCTCTCTACAGCAATGATTTCCAGCTCCTGCTGGGGGATCCCTTTTCAAGCTAGATGAGTTATATAATCTCTTGACTGTGTTTTGGTGTTTTGGGTCTACCCTGGGGTTTTCTAACTGTTGGATGTGCCCTGAAAATCTTCAGAGGAAGGTGGACCCTGATCAGATGCCCAAACAACCTCAGCGGGCTTCAAATCAAGCATCGCAATGAAAATGCCAGTCCTCACAATTATTTGAACCAGTTGCAAGTAGTGCGTGTCGACTAAAGCTGGGCCAAAGTGGATGCTGAAAAGAAATGCAGCAAAAAGTAGAAACAGAACTTTTGCAGAAATGCAACCTGACCTCAAGCTGCTGTGGCCAATCACACAACCAGCAGAGAACAGAAGACACCTGCGGTCCTCAAGAACACGTAACACAGTCTCTTTTTTTGTTAAATACTATAGTGAGTAAAAGAAAATACAAAGAAAACATAAACAGCTACTGTCCTACAAATAAAAGCTCTCTGGCACTTCAGATACCACAGGAACAATAATCCACAGGAATTCTACAGATCTTTTATGCCAAAGTTACTCGCTCATTGAGATGGGGAGATTGGCTTTTTTAGAGTTGGTCTCCACCCTCCACTCCCCTACAAATGGACCATTTAAGTGACACTCCCACGCCGCCGCACAATCATGAGGCTAATTGCTGCAACGCCTGATTTGGTGTGAATGCAGCCTAAGGGTGAGCCCAGCTGCCCTGCGGAGAAAACACATTTTGCCTGCTTGTATCCATGATCTAATTCCATAAGTCACTGCCCAAAGCTCATTACCATAGGTGAAGGTTGGACTGACTGGTAAATCAATAGCTCTGCCTTCTGGCTCACCCTCCTCTTCACCACAACACTCCAGTACAACTCCACACTGACATAGCACCGATCTGCCTGTCCATCTCACGCTTCTTTTTACTCCCACTTGTGAACCAAGGTCTGAGATACTTGAACTCCTTTGCTGGGGGCACTTTCTTGCAATAAATCGTACATGACATGAACATGGCATGAGGGTCTTACCAACATACTGAGCAAGTTGAAGCAGCCTGTATCCTACTAATGACAACTGAGCAGCTCCACTCGACCAGCTGCAGGTGACACTTAAAAAGGTAATTCAGAGACGAAATGAGTGCTCATCTTTCCTGCAGGTTGTGTCACTTGTTTCTGGAGTATAACTGCTGACCTTCACAAGTTCACTTAGCCTTGGAGCTTTCATCCCCATAGAGTCATCTTTTATCTTGTGACTTATGACTGAATATCACAGGGTACCATCTTGTACAAAAGCCAGCAAGTGACAAAATGTTCCACTTTTCCTTCTGGCATAAGCTCTTTGATAGACACAAAACCTTCCATCTGCTTCACCTGGAAACAGTTGGTCAAACACATTCATCTTTCACAGACACTGTTGGTCTGACGCAGACCTCTGGAAGCTTTTGTGGAGCTTTATTCTTCTGGAAATCAAAGGAATCCTGAGCCCCGGAGGAAAGAAATGGCTTTGCTGATCCTCTCACAACAGAGTACAGTATCTGCATTCGGAGTGAGGAGGTGGGGAGGATTGGTGGACAGGCAGTGTACGTTCAACCTCCACACAAAATCATGAGAGAGAGAGCCGTGCACTCTGGCACCTCCCAAAACCTTTTCATTCAAACAAGGTTTGCTGAGCACACATGCTCGCGTTTAGCTGTGCTCTATTTTGCATTGCACACATTAACCAAGCAGCTCAAGTCATTCATTTCCCTCTGCCGGGACAAACAACAATTCAAGAGGAAGCTAACTATAATATATGAAGTAATTACCTGACCCCACTTCTTCACAGCCTGTGAAACGTGTTCTGCATACTTTACATTTTCTGACCATGCCTGTGGGCCGCTCTGAGATATGTACAGTAGGTCTAACAGAAGGAAATAGGAAAGTTTTGCATTCAATCAGCACCAAACATTCCTGAGATTTGTCTCTGTCTCCGCCATACTGGTGAGTTGTCTGCTGTAATAGTGATTAGCTTAATAATTACAGCAGTAAGCAGCTTGGCAGCGGTGAGAGCATCTTACTCCAACCTGTCTCCTGCTGCCAATTACACTCCCTGAGTCTTCAGTTTACTCCCTCCTGCAAATATAGCAGGATTATACACTCCAGACTATTCTCTTCTGCTTTAGTGTCTCCTTTTCCCTTGAATGTTTTTCATTCCTGCCAGCTCACCAAATTCCTCCACACACAGCCAGCCCCCACTCTGCTTAACACATCTATGTGACAAATATAAATCACTGCTTTCCTCTTACAGTTCAGATCTCTTCCTCGCTCCCAGAGAATCTTTTTTTTTCTTTTTGTGTCTCTGTCAGACGTGAAGCCTTTCACTAGTTTCTCACTCTATTTTCACTACCGTGTGAAAATAAAACCTAATATCCAAGTGCTGCAGAGGGTGAATCCCTCACCTGGGCGTCAGGCCAGATAACAGGAGATCAGATCTCAGGGGCACACTGAGGCGTCCACACATTTATGCTCACTGTAATCCTCATTTCCCTGGGATCACACACACACACACACACACACATACACACACACACACACATACACACACACACACACACAGACACACACACACACACATCTGTCAGCATGACTGTGCGTGTGTATGTGTGTGTGTGTGTGTGTCAGAATGAAAATTAAACACTCACCTATACATTATGTGAGGGCGCAGTACGTGGGCTACTTGTCTACATGTGATATATTGCCTGACTGTCTTTGAGTGTGATAACCTGACTATTAAAGGTGCTCCAGATAGTGTTAAACATTCAGTTGACCAACAGAAAATCACTCAATTTTAACAATCAATTACTCGCCTGAGGCTTTTATTATAAAAAACAAAACAAAAAAGAAGGTCAACAATCTATCATTTTGTTTTGGACATTTTTTAAACCATTAATGAACTACTCAAAAAAATAATTAACAGATTCATTGTTAATGAAAGCAATTGTTAGTTGCGGCACACATCCAAGAGGATGCTACAAAAATCTAGTGAGACGAAACACCAAGGGAACAAAGCTCATCCAAAACAAGAGTGAATCAGGGGTTGGCTTTCACTTTCACTGTGACCGTTGAGCACTAAGGGGAGGTGGGGGATGAAAAGCGATGTTGGTCCTTTTCTGTTGGACAGGTAGGTGGCGGTGGTTAGCTTAGTTAGCTTGCTAAAGTATCAGATTCTCTATGACAACAATGCGATTATTGAGAGGAGAGTGCGCCATGAGATGACGTCATCAGAGAGCGTCTCTCTGCCACAAAACAAACACACTCGGCTGACAGTCAACAACTGATCATGGACAGATTCCTGATCGACCTGTCGGCGTTTGGGAGAACTCTGGTCACTATTTTGTCAGCATTCACCGCATACCGAGCCATCCTGAAGAAGAGACGACAAGGAAGAATTTTAATGAAATAGCTGGAAGGAGACCACCGCGTACCACCAATGTATACGTGTGACGTGATATCCGGTCCAGACGTGTGACGTGGTATCCGATCCAGTCATCATTTATCCGCAAAACCTGTTTCCATAGCAAAAAGTCGTACTTTCCTTTATCGATACGCAGACAAATCCACCCCCTCCAAGCGTAAAAACTTTTTTACGAATTTTCGTCCTTTTTTCGAATCTCTAGCGTTTCCATTAATGTTTATTTTCGCTATTTTTGAAAATTCGAAACCCTATTAGTGACTTTTCTGAAATAGCAGTTTGCAGTGTACATACACGTAGTGTAGTGAGAAAAGGTGACGTTTGTTGTGTTTTCCAACAATAACTGACAATTCCTGCACAGTGTGCCTTTAAAGAGTAGCTCAGTGTGTACCATGGGCGTGGCGAGTGTATGGTCAAGTGAGAGGAATGTGATGGTGAATCACTCCAGATTGGTGATGGCAATCAGAGCAGAGAAGAAATTAACAGTTAAGTTGTCAAGTGGAGATAAATGTCCATGGTCAGCTGGCAAGAAAGCTACGTGGTAAGATTTTGCAAAAAAACCCTCCTCCATTAGGTTTAGAAAAACATCAGTTTGGCTCAAGATAACTATGTTACTATGGTAAGATAACGTATCTGATGTGACATACATCACATGAAATCACACGTGATCAATGTCACGTGACATACTTTGACTTATAAGTTTCCTTGTTGAAATAAACTCTATCAGATAGGTTTCGTTTCTCTCCGCCCTGAGCCCCTCCTACCAGACGAGCACGCACACACAGCATTTTTTCGACTGAGTCGCTATCGAGCCGCTGCTAAGCCGCTGCTCGATTTCACGGTCCACTGAGGACAATTTCGAATAATGTCCGAGTCACAGGTAAGAAAAACTTATTTCGCAATCTACGTAAAGCTAATTTGAATAACCATCCGCCATTGTCGCTTGCTGTCTCCTTCTGCCGGGGGCACGAGAACGCGCAAACTGCAGTACAACAGCCAATAGGACTGAGCTGGCCTGTGATTGGTTGATGCCTGGCGGCCCACGGCTGTTTCTTTAGAGGCTGAATACAGAGCCATGCTGAGGCGCAGAAACCTATTGCCTGTCTCAGGCCACTTGACTTACATTATGCTTGAAGGATATTATGGCATTTTTTCTCAATTATACTAAAACAATGTTGCCTACTGGAACTTTAACTTTTGTTTTCACACAAGACACAAACACTGGTCTCCTGGATTAAAGCCCCCTCCTCCCTCCCTCCTTAAGTGGACTTGCCCACTCTAAACATCGTCTGACTTTCTCCTTTGATATAAAATAATGACTACAGCTATAAGAGGTTGCTGCCTAACAGAAAACATAATTATAGTGGGTGTAATTTCTGCTTGTAAAAATGTTCTGTGGTTGCAATTTGGAGGAGGACAGTCTCGTTTCAGTTAATTGCCGCTGACTATCCCTGTAACAATTTGGCTGTACACATTGAGGATGCACAGTCCAGCCATGTACTAGGTTTCAACCAAGTCTTTTTATTATTATTATTGCCAAAGCAGACTCTCTGTAGATACACAACAAAGCGGTAAAGTCTGAGCATTTATGCCTTCTCTCTCCTCAAACATCCTGTGGCTTTTTCCAAACATGTGAAAGTTTGTGGAAATTACTGAACCTTCCCTGAAGAAACGGTAGCATGCAGCAGAAGCCTGAAAATCTGAACCCCAGAGCATTCTTTTCTTCTACCAAGTGGTGGGGCAACACTGACCAAGCAGACATGTCAATTTACCACCAGCACAATCATCCTCCCGTCCACTCTGTGATTCCAGGCACGTTTTCCATTTATTTATACCTGTATCATTTCTGCTGCAGTAAACTCCTTTGCTCACAGTGAGCATCTCTCTGCTGTTGCTTGGGTGTTGCTTTGAGCTGTCGGGGGGAATCAGTAGTGTACACACTGAGAGGGAGAGCTGGAAATGTTTGATCTTGTCAGGATGGATACAGGACTGAGGGATGGGATTTGTGTTATCTCAGAATCATTACTGACATTTCATTGCGATTTCATTTTACAATTGATGTGCAAACACTAATTTAATTTGTACTTTGCTAAGTTGTTACAGAATTCCAGCTTTTTAACTTTCCCCTTTTTTAAGCACTGTAAGGACTCATGTACAGTATGTTTCTCTTTATGCTCAGCTCGTGACCAAAGCAATTTGTGTACAAAACCTAACTCCTGATAGCCCAGAGACATAATTCAGAGATAACCCACTAATGCAAAGGCATGGTATACATATTTATAGTTTCAGCATGACTCACAATTCCTGGAGACAGTAACATCTCTGACATCCACTGTGGATAAACATCCTTAATCCACTTTGTGGTCATAGAAAAAAAAAATGCTCTATATAACTTCAGACCTTGCTGGAGAAGTTTCCTCCAGTAATCCAGCTGTTTTCATCTGTGTGGTGTAAATTTGACAAAAAGCAAATGTAAAAAATTTCATTTTTAAATGTGACTTTGTGGCCTACTTACTTACTTATGGTAGAAGCACAAATATCAAGGAAAAAATGACCAAATCAACAAAATCTGCCAGTCTATACTGTATGTTTGGCAGGTAAAACACTCCTTGTGTGGTATGACACCATGCGGTAGATGGAACAAAACCAAGTCGCAGCCCTTGCGACTGAAAAGCAGTGCAGCTGCGCTTGAGTTGTCCCTCGGAAACTAACTCATCTGATACCATACCTAACTTTACTGTATCAAAACATATTGGGAATGGACTAAATCTGCAGATGATCCAGTTCAAAATAAGACTAAGCATTTCTACAGGTGTCAGTTTTTGAGCCATGACGAAAGCTAAAATGTGGCCTGCAACAGACAGTAAGGTTTGCTGTTTTTAGCTGAGACAATTCTCAGAAAACGTGTGCCCCCCACCAGGAGGTTAAGAGGAGTGAGGAGTCAGCAGACACTGATGGTATAAAACAGCCAATAAAACAAGTTTTCAACTATTATGAATCATCTCAACCACAAGGGATCCTGGAGCATACAGTCATTAATGTGAAAACATTACGCTAATTGGTCCAGTAGTTTGCCAGATTAGCTGTAGACAGACAGAAACACACCCTCACGCACACACACAACCAAATGCATGATCCTCTACTACCTCACACCTGGCAGAGATAATAGGATCAACAAAAGTAAGAGGGAAGAAATGCTTGTCAACTACATAAAAAGTACCAGAAGATACATCACTGAGTCCCTGTGAGGAGGATTTATGGTAAATTTCTTAACTTTCAAACTTGGACAACATCACAATCTGTAAGAGTTCTTTGCAGATAAAAATCTCTTCCACGGATCAAACTGTTGATCCAGTGGAGCTCTGTAAAGAAACAATGTTCTGGATGATTATTAGCACCTTTCCACGTGTAATCCTCTCTCTTCTGTTTGCTTTCTTTGGCATCTCATATCACAAAAAAATGTTTTATAGAAAAACAGAAAATGCTCGTGGCTGTTTTACTTGCAGGAGTGTCAGCAGAATCCAGTTTCTACGAACTGAATTGTTAAAACTGGGAAATTAAGCAAAGACGTCGAGAGTTATTTATTCAGAATCTTTTTCCACAAACGGCGGGATGATCTTGTGTTATGGGCGAGGCTGCAGCAGGCAACATTCCCACAGGCAAGGTGACCTTAACAGAAGTTGAGAACGCTCCCTCTCCATCCGCTGGAACAAACAGTCGACCCTGATCAAAACCATGCAGGAAAATATAGCAAATGGCCAAAAGTGTGTGGTCATCCACCAATTCTACAGTCTTGCAGACTCTCTTCTTTCCTTTGACATTATCAGCTATTAGTGATCATCAAACAGAAACTACTCACAGCATCACTGGAAAGCGTTTAAAGGGTCATGGAACAGGAGGGTGCGGCACAACAGAAGAAGGCTGAAAGAGGCCACTCACATCCAATGCTCAAGTTCATCCTTAAACAGAGAACGATGATCTGTCCAGATATATGACCCACTGTTATGATGTGGCGTTCTGTGTTTACATCACTTTACTTTCAGAGTTGAGAATATTTTATCACAGATCAGATACTTAGTTGAAGTTTCTACATTCTTCAGACCATCTGGTGTCTTTCTATGCCAAGTATTGTAAGTTACAGAAAAAAATGTACACTCGAGAACTTTGTCACTGGGAAGCCAATTGTCGCTGAGGTGCAGTTTCCTCAGCATCTTTGTTTTCACACACACCAGCTGTTCATAAATTAGACTCTCTGGTTTCAACAGGAAATAAGGGCTGCTGAAACAAACAACAGCACCTCAACCACACACACATCACTGAGATCGGGAGGATTGTAGGCAACAGTAGCACTCTCTGAGCCTCTTCTGTCTCCCCTGTGAAGCCCTTTATGGGTGGATTATGACTTCTCAAACACTGCCTGCAGGAGCACCAGCAGCGTGTGAATGTAAGTTCACTGAAACTTTCCAGTATTATTGGCATTAAATGCAACAATATTAAAGGCTGCAAACCATCAGCTGCTGCCTCTATAGTATAATAAGTACTAAAAAATGAATCTGTAGAAATGTGCTCTTCAGTCAAGATCAATCACAAAAACAATTGCACATGTATTGATCTATAAAAGTCAGAACAAGCGTGAAATAAGGTTCTAGGAAAATGCCCTCAAAGCCTACTAAATAACACACCCGGCACACCTGCTAAGGCAATTCCACACTGCTGAGCAGCTCCTTAAAGGCAGGATGTGCCTTGCTCAGAGGAATTTTAGCAGTGCTCGTTATAGAGGAGTCACTCCTTCAGTGTCATCGCGCAGAGGGAGTCTGGGAAACCAATTTTACAATCCTCTAATCACAGGACGTGACAGAGACCAGATTGGTTCAAGGTATGACGCATGTATCCAATCAACACCAAAAAATCACCAGAGATGAGCACAGCCAGGACAGCAGCAATAGCTCTGCTGCACAGTGCAAATAATTTTTCACAGCAGCACACACCAAGATCGATGTTAACCCCTTATTAGAGAGAGAAGAAGAAGGTGTTTTTTTTCTTAGTTTGTTTGAATGTAATATCTCATTTCCTGAAGGTAAAGCTGCACAAGCATCAGACAGCTGTTTCTGCGTCATGTGCTGCTGCTCTGTGTGTTTAATACTAAAACCGTGCTGCATGTTGGCATTGTGCGTAGCCATGCCAACATACCTGTTTCGCTGGGGTTTTAAAAATGGAGTGGAGCGAAGTAAAACAAACTACAATGTCTGGCTATATGTCGATTTAGCACAGCCTCTATAACAGCATCTATCTTGTCCGTAGTGTTCGCCATTGTTGTTATTACTTATCAATGGCTCCTGCTCACTGCTTGACAACAACATTAGTCCCACCCATGGCACTGATTGGCTAATCTTTAGAACTCCCACTGTGCTCATTTGTTTTTTTAATCTTAACCAACAAACTGCTGTTTCATGTCACACTGCCAGACAAAATCAGTCAACTTAAACTCAGTGGCATGGGCAGATTCAAAGGTCTGGACCCAGGAAACCACCACAGTTTATCATGTCAGTGTAAACCACAGACTTTAAAAATAATGGACGTAGCTAGTGTGATGTCACCCACTGGTTTGTGGACAACAATGTTGAAGCCTCAAGTCTGGCATTACCGCTGCCCCCATATTGGTTTCTTGGAGCCTAAAGTGACCATATTTGGGTGACAGACTGGCGCTGTGGAGAAGTGAGGGGTGGATCTCACAGAGAAGTCGGGGACACTATTGGCAGACAGCCTGTTGCTCAAAGCAGTGTTAATAAAATGTGAACAGGTGAGTTCCATGAAAATTCATCCCCTCAACAGTTGTCATAAATGTGGAAGTTGGCTGCGGAGCCCAAAACTGTTCCATGTATCGGGCTGTAAACATGTTTCTGCTGTAAACGTGGACGTGGTGACTCGGGGGGTTGACTGGAATCTGGAACCAGCCTCGAGTGGCTGTTTAAAGAACAGCAGTTTTTGGCACTTCTGTATTGGCTTCTTTTAGCCTCACATGTTCCCACTTGATGTAAACACAGCAGCAAAATCAGTAATTTAAGTATTTTCTTTCATGCAAATTTATTTCTAGATTACCTGAACATCATCATAGAAACAGAGGTCTCGCCTTGATTATTTAACAGCACCACAACCGTACTATTGCAATTGGTTGAAAAATAAAGGTTTATTTCTGAGATCTCTCATGTTTTACATCAGTCTGACGTGGTGAATTGCTCTGAATACAACGATACCATGAGCCGCAGTAGCGATTGCTACCGTGAAGACGCCAGCCAGCGGCACAAATCTGAGCCATAGCATTTTTTCAGAATGTGGACGTCAATGCAGTCAGGGACAAAACACTGTGAAACTGTTGCTCAATTCATCCAAAACTGACCTAGAATCTGAAAATGTGTTTAAACCACTTTTAAATAGGCTGTTGTTTTATGTATTAACAGGATTATTTTGCATTATTCTTTGTACTGTGTGGTTCATTCATATACTGCTGCTGAGACATTTTCCCCTGGGGACAAATAAAGCGTCTATCAATCCATGTCCATCCAAACCCAATGCACTTTTACTTCAGACATTAACTACCACTTCTCCCTCTATACCTATTTGGAGATGCTAATGGGTGCTCTCCAAAACCTGACCAGGACAGACCGGCACAGTCACAGCTGGGTGGGCACTGTTTTTGATCAACACATATTTCACTCGGCTCGTGGTGGCTGACTCCTGCACTTTCGCTGGCCGCACTGAGAAGCTGTGAAAAGACAAAATTAGAGTTTACCACAGCATCTCCACTACCTGCTGCTGTTTGATTAATGTCACAACTGCCACCTCATACTTCACCTGCAACTCCATTAAAACTTGTTTTCCCACTTTTGCTGCTTTGACACAAGCAGCGCGCCATCATGGTCTAATGGAGTGCAAGACACTGTGACGACAAGTGAGTCTGAGCCACATTTATCTCCTCTGTCCCTCCCTGTGTCTGCTGGGAAGCTTTTCAAAATGAACTCAGTAACACTGCCAGGTGGCAGCCAAATAGAACAATTAAAATGATCAACTGCAACTTTAAAATACACTTTTAGACACGCAGGTTGACATTAGGAACTTTTTTCAGACTGCAATAACTAGGTTCAATCGTAGGGTTTAGAGTGCCAGTTTAAGAGGACTTTTCCCCTATTTCATGGTTACTATTCTCCCAGGAAAAATGAACCATGACTAATATAAATGTACCATGACTGGTCCAAATGTAAGGGTAGATGAATTTGTCTAACACAGCACTAGCAATCTGCAAATTTTAAAAGGTGTCGGCCATGTAAACAACAGACAACGCAAACATCTCGTAACAAAAAGACAAAGAAAGACAAAGTGGACAAATGGACTGACAGTGAAGTCCAGGCTTTACTGAGCATATGCGTGGTGGTGGACGTACAGATTCTGACCCTGTCAAAGCAAAAGTGATGGTTGTCTACCAACCAGCCGGCTGGCTAACAATACGTCACTTCAGCGTTCCTTTTGGCAGCGTGAATGCAAACAAAACAAAAACCCTTTAAGGTGTGTAATTCTAAGGGGAGCTCCCCAGTGAGCAGTTCTGACTCTGATACTAAAACGCCGTTTGTCTGTATATGTTGTAGGTTTGCTAATTTATTAGACAAGTATTCAGGGAAAACAGGAACATCTGTATTTTAAGACTACAAAAACATCAAAAGTACAAAAGTAAGATGCTTTATTTTTGCAAGAGGAGCAGCAGACCTTTATTTATCATATATGAGCAACCAGGCAGGCAGTGCACTATACCTGAGCCTACCATGTAAGGGCTGTAAACACACAGTAAGTGTTGAATGGCATTGATTTTTCCGAGGAAATGCTGCAGCAGCAGATTATGAAAAAGTAGAGCTGGATGTTCCCCTGACAGCGTATTAGCCTTAGAAGAGTGAAAAAGTGAATTCATCTTTAAGAGTCACATCATGTTGTTTATCAGTGTACACCTTGTTTACCACCCCAGGCTGCTCTGTGGTGCTTCATGTCAAAGACATGAGAGTAGAAGAGGAGGTAACGGCGGGGAGTCCAGCTTCATCTAAACGGTGTAAATCAGGTGGCAACCTCCGGGGCTGAAAACTTAGGCCAACATTAAAGCGCAAAAACTGTAGACCAACATGTTAAAATGGCCGACTTTACAGCAGAAATAAACATGTTTACAGCCTGGTACAAAAAATCGTGTTGGTCTCTATAGGTAATTTCAACATTCTTGACAAGGGGGGCTAATTTTTTAATACCTTATCCATTTACATTTTATTGAGGCTTAAAGATAGGCATATTTAAGGGCCATGCTGCTTTGAGTGGCAGGCTGTCTACGAGGCATCGCCACAGTCTATGAATCAGATCCACCCCACGCTCCTCCAACAAATGAAGAAAATGCCAAACTCGAGGTTCAGAAAGCAGTCCACAACCAATGGGTGACGTCACAGTGGGTACATCCATAACTTTTATACAGTCTTTGATGTAAACAGATGAAGGAATAAGACGCAATATGTTTAATCGCCATGTGCGGAAGAAACCATACATCCAGACTAATCAGCTGATCCCCTGCCCATCAGTTATCAGGATGGAAAGCGTCTCTACATCGCAGCCTCCTGATTGCAGTTGTTAAAATCATTTCTTTCCATTCACATATATATGTCAACAGAATCTGATGACAACACTGCTCACACTAACAACCTCCTGTGATCACTGCAATCAGAGCAGCGTCACTATGAATCTTTTTCCATTAATAATTCAAAAGCAGAAACGTTCTCAGAGCACAGGATTGTCTCTTGCTACTTGTGACAGCTTTTGTTGTGTTTATTTCCACCAGGACTCTGCTTAGTCCTCCCTGTTGGATTCCTGTCATCTCTGGTTGATCAAATTAAAAGCTTGTGTCCCTGGTGAGATGATCATGAATGGCCAACAGAGCTGACAATCTACATTTAAATGAGGATGACACTTGAATCACTCACAGTTTAAAAAGTGTTTCCAAGTGAAATTTGACTAAGAAATACTGTGAGTGGATGAAACGCACAAGTTCAACATCCCAGAGAAAAAAGCAACATTATAAAATAAATCATTATATGAATATATTGTGGAAAATGTATAAGCGGACAAAGACACTAGTAAACAATTGGAAAATCCAACTTAACTCGTTATAAGATGTCATTTCATTTTAACGATAACACAATTTCATTTGGTGTCATTAAGTTCTGTTAGTCACCTCACTCGGACAGATGTTCACCTGTCTCGTTCTTTTTTCCTAAGGATTTGGGGAAAAGAAATGATCTGAAAATCTGAGAGGCTCTCAGGCTTATCAGCACTCTCATAGACACAGAGTCTGACATGTTATATTAATGAAGAGAGGACCTTCTCTGCTTCAAAGCAGACACAGAGCCAAGTCAGAGCCTCAAAGTCCCACATCACCACTAACTTAACTAACTTAAACCACATTCAGACAGGATTAAAATCATAGCATATGCTCCTCGGTAAATTAACTCCTCATTCTGTACAGCATGTTAACCACCAGGAAATTACAGGATGTGGTCTGTTAGACATGGACATTACTCAGGAAAGCATCCACAGAGGGAGGGTTGAAGGGGAGGCATGGAAGCAGAGATGTGAGGCAAAGATACTGTGGTAGGTGAATCTGAATCAAAATTGTACTCCTTCTCAGAGACATAACTCTTAACTCACAGATATAATGCACATATTTTTAGATTCAGTGTGGCTTATACCTGTGGTGGATATCTCTTTGGAATAAAGCTGCTCAGAAATCATAGAAAAAAAGGCAGTCCTTTTAAGTCCACAACTTGCCTGAGAATCATCATGTTTTTAAGTTTTCTTCAGTATCAAAGTTATCCAGTGGTAGTCATCTGCACATCTATGGGTACACTGCAAACAGGAGGAGGCAATAGCTGATTTGGTGTACTTGTCACGGTGCTAATTTGACAAAATATAAACAAATATAGGCAAAGAAGAGGGTGCTCAACGAACTGTTGCACTAACCAACAGCAGCTGACATTGCTAAATTTAGGAGCAGCTGAAGAGAGTCAGTGAGAGGTGACATGAGACAAAATGTGCTGCTATAAAATGGGACATTAAGAAATGTAGTGACATGATATGAAAGCGTCACTGGGAAAAATGCCACCACAAAATGTCTTTCCAAAAATGACTCGTAAAAAGACTGTTATTATGAACTAGAAATACTGTCTCGCAGTTGTATGCCTCCGTGAACCAATCAAGTTGCAGTTTACATCCATGTCTGTCCAGACTCATATGTAGCCATGACAGCTGCCAGTGCTTCACAGACACCTTCAATCAGGAAGCACAGAAGATCTATATAATCAACACAGCCTTGGCGTCACTAAATCAGTATCCAACCAAACATCTCCCCTTCTGCTCCTGTGTTACCTGCACTGAATTGTGGCGAGAGAAGTGTTTTTACAGAACATTATCTCCCCGTTTCCATCAAACACTTTCAGTATGGTACCTTTGGATCTGAAAGTAACCCTTCAGACATGGTACCTAGACCCTAGGCGTTTCCACTGCAAACAGTACCCTTAAATGTGGGCGGGGTTGTTGTCACTCACTGCTCCGTCCAGCACTCACTGTATTTCCTCCTTATTGGTGACGCAGTTGGTAGTCTGCATCTCATTAATCGTCCACAGAACGAGGCTGCACGCCGACATTTTCAGAACAAAATCAGACTGGCTGCAGTGAGAGTCTCTCTCCATGGGATATTTAAAAATAGCAGGCTTTGTGCATTTAGTCCTTCTCAGGCAAGCTCAGGGGTTTAGTGTTGCTGTAGCCCACAGGAACGACACTCAGCGAGGCTTTTTTTTCCTCAGAGTGAGGATTAGAATACGTACAGTTCACATAATCTGTTCGAAATCAATATATATAAACGCTTGAAGAGCCACTCATTACTAGAAGTTGTGAAATTTAAGGTGTGCTGATGGATTCATGTCCTCAAGTCATGCATTGAGTAACATTACAAGTTAACGCTCTACCTTAAAAGTGGTTGGCAGTCGGCCCAGTATATTAAATTATTTTTTTCTTAGTCTACAGCTGCTGCAAGAGGCAGCAAAACAACTTGCCTGAGAATGGGATGGACGGACAACCCAAAACACAGGGTGTAACAATGAATGATTAAAAAATATTTCATTATAATGAGCTGAGTTTTAATAATTTCTTTAGTTATTTAAGCAATTTATTCATATGATTATTTACTTCTTAATGTCCTTTATCTATCTAATATTAACACTCTGGGCTTCCATACGTGAGCACTAACGTCTGCTCCTGATCCTCCATGGAGCTTTTGGTCACTCTCAGTCTCTATTAATGAATTCAGATGCCCCTTAATGTGTGAAACAAACAACACGTGATTACAACTACTGCCAGCATTGACCCAAAAATTTCTTTGGGATTGCTCAAAACTGCCGGGGACATAAATATTAATACAGCAATTTTCACAGCTTGTGTGCCAGCCTGTGAAGGAAAAAAAACAGACGCTAAAATGTAGTTTTATTTTGTTAAATTGAACAGTTGATTGCCTTTTCTTCAAGTTTCAGCTCTGTAATGGTGTGAAGAAGGTTTAAATAACAGCAATCAGGGCGAATCTCTCCACAGGCAGATGATTATAATGTAGAAATGCCAAAGGAACCGCAACATTTAGAAAGTCTGTCAGAAGCTGCTGTGACAAAGTTCAGATATGAATACAAGAATCAGACTACTATGCATTCATTAACACAGCATATGCACTTCATGATGATACAGCCTGCTTGGCTCCAAACCAGTATTTCAGCTCTGTTCACACCACAGCTGGATCCAAACGTACCGCGACACAGCCAAGTACAATTACCAACAGATTGGAAGGTTTATTACATATTTTCTATCCTTATATTGTTAGTTTTTTTTAAATGTTTTCTTTCACATTCAAATTGAAAGAAAAGCAATACTATGAGACCTTTAAATATGAATACATTTCCATTTTCCTCGACTCCTAAAAGCCAACTGATAAAACAAAGAGCGACTAATGGAATATCTAACATTTGTTGTCCCTAAAACACAGTGATTCACAGGAAGAAGTCTTCATTGGTCACAGATCTCTGATGTGATGTGACGCATTACACGTTTTCGTCAGCAGCAAAAGTGACATTTGTTTGGTATAAACAGAGAGCAAGCTGGGTATTTAGGGTGAGCAGTGACAGCTGTTAGCAATGGCAGCAGCAGTAATAAAAGTAGTACAAGCAGTACTTTGTGACACAACAAAAACACTTACATGTCCACATACTGACTGTTTCTGAGCTTTAAGCTGCATCTCATGGTCTTCACTGGTCAGTCAGTCACAGTGATGATGGTAACAGTATCAGTGGTAGAAGAACTTTATTGTAAAAGAAGTTGCCTTATTGTCACCTAACACTTTTATAGCTTCCACAGAAGCAGTTCAAGTGTTATGCCACATTCAGCTTGACATTTCCATGTAAGCTGATTCATCTTTTGGAGGGAGTTATTTTGTTTTGCAATAAGAACTCAGTGTCTAGTGACACATCCGCCCAACTGCTGTCATTTTCAGTGATCACAGAAGCTGCTACAGTGGGTTAGGAACAGTTAATGTTTTCCATAATGACATATACTGTTTTAGAAGTTCTGTCACAACCTGTGCAGCTGCATCAATCTCATGGCCATAATGCCACAATTTTCTGTCTCTATTTTTCATGAATGTGGCTATTATTACTCCGGCTCTGGCACAGGAAGTCCATGTCCCTATTCCTCAGCTCACACACAAAGCCATCAACACCAAACCCATCAATGAAATGAATGAATCAATGCAAAACTATTTCGTCTTTTATTCTCGTCTGGAACCAGACTGCCACTTCCCATCAACAAAAACACCCAGTTTTCATAAAAAAGCCTTTGTTCCCTTCAAAGGTTGTAGAATTAGAATTTTTTTCTGGCATGAGAAACTACTCAACAGGACAGTTTTTATTTCCCATAGGGGCAGAAGAGAAGGAACTTTTGTTGTTGTTGTATGCAGTCAATCTGATTGGTGGCATTTTTGGTCAAATTTAAGTACGAGTACCCACCTGCACCCGCTCTCCAGGAATAATAAAACATACTGTACTTAAAATACATGTGTAAAATGTGAAGTGAGCAGCAGTTATTTTATTTTATCTTATTTTATTGATTTAATTTCTTTTATGGAGTTTGTTGTTGTGGCACCATATTGACATATTTCCTCTCTGAACAGCTTGAGCAAAGTCACTAGGCTTTGTCACATATAGTCATGACGTCATATGATACGTCAATGAGATACCTTGATTGACTAGATTAAACCAAAACAGATTCACACCATAAAGTGGCTACTGGTAGTACAAAAACTAGAGTCATCATAGTTATAGAAGTAGCAGCAGCAGCAGCAGCAGCAGTACTGGTAACACCCACTGAACTGCGATCTCTCCCAGTAGCAGTAAACACAGTGGCTTTGCGTCTTACCTTGGTAGTCCACTGAGATGTCGGAGGGAGGATGCAGCAGAGCCGACCTGCGGTAAACCACGTGGACCCGGCCCTGATCCTCCAGCTCCTGGGTGCCTCTCTCCAGCGGCTCTATGAAGTACTCGTCTGAGTCGGTGCGAATCATCCGGCCTGCAACACAACAGCAGGCCAGTGAGTGTGTGGAACCACGCTACTCATACAGCAAGTGAAACTGCTGCTCGACTGAGAGGAAAGAGTACGAAGCAGGGACGGTTCTGGACACTTATTGACACTGCTAAAAAGAACGATCCACCATAACCAACCATGATCTATGAAGCAGTCACAATTATTCATTCTAGTTATCTGCTTATCCTCTTGAGGGTCGCGGGGGGGCTGTAGCCTATCCCAGGCTGACACCTGGGTGAGAGGCAGGGTTCACCCTGGACAGGTCACGAGACTATCACAGGGCTGACACATAGAGACAGACAACCATTCACACTCACATTCACACCTACGGACAATTTAGAGTCACCAGTTAACCTGCATGTCTTTGGACTGTGGGAGGAAGCTGGAGTACCCGCAGAAGGTAGGTAGAGCATGCAGGCTCTGCACAGAGGGGCCCCCCCACCCCGGGTTCAAACCAGGAACCCTCTTGCTGTGAGGCCACAAAGCTAACCACTGCTGCCCACTCACAATTATTCTAAGACAATTAATTTTGATGTGTTTTTAGTTTTCCAATTTTGTCTTAAAATCCTAGAAAAAAAGAGGCCAAGATGGATTCTTAATTAGTACTTTTTTCATGAGAATATAGTAAATGTCTCTGAGAATGATTTATGATTATGATGAGTATTTTATATTTATGAATTATCTTCTACTCGATGTTTTGATTATAAAAGGTGCTGTCATCATTTTTTCTCTATTTTCCTTGTAGTATGAAAATACAAACGCTGCATTCTGGTCCTGGCTTGTTTGATTTAATGGTGTGTTATAAGCCCGTGCGGGCTGGGCATAATAGTTTGCATGACACAATAGTAAAAATTTCATTCAGTTATTCATTTGCAAAGCAAGGTAATTATTGCACTGAGCTGTGACATTATCTCCAGGAGAATCTGTTTATTTATGTAAATTTATGCAGCAGGGTTCTCAAAAATATAATGAGACAACATCTTTATCCTCTGGTGAAAATTAAATCTATTTCATGGACAGTACACAGACAAACAGATGGCAGCATAATGTCTGACCTCATCATGCTCTAGTGCAGATGTGCTAACAGATGAATGATATATACGCCAACAACAAGACAGGTGTGCTAATATAATATTTACAAATGTATTCAAGAGAGAATGTTTCTAAGAACTATCTGCCTGCTTAGATGTATTTGGTGCCTTCAATTGGGCATTTTTTCATGTTGTTTTGATTCTATTCCAGTGACTTACAATCAGTTTGCAATTATCAGCAGGTTCCCTGACGGCTGCAGGTGGTGAACACAAAGCTCCACATCATTAGTGACACATTGGAATGAAATTGCTTTGTGATCGCTACCTGCTGCCCTCAGATTTCTGCAATAAGACGCCAGTCATGCCCGCAGTTTAGGGCGGATATTAAAGGATCACACTGTTCGGCAAACATGATGATGATGTACACACAAACTAAATGTACAGCTCATCGAATTCAAGTGCTGGAGTAGGTGTCACATGTGAGAAGCTGAAAAGTGTAGGGAGAAAATAAAGTTGAAGTGTTAGCATGTTAAGTGAAATTGCACTATTAAACCCTCTATAGGCCCTTTCTGTAATTACTCAACATTTTCCCTACACAAATATCACAAGTGTGCCCTTCAGTGCTGTCAAAAACGCTAATAAACTCAGAATACTAATGAAGCCTGAGCTCTGAGTGATGTTTTGATTCATTAAGAGCATATGTGTAAAATGCAAATATGTACAACCAGCTCTTCTGGGGGTGCACGCTGCTATAACACGTGTCACTTCACTGCGAACAACATCGGCATCCGGAGAGACAAGAGGAACACATCATGAATTAATGTTCAACAGTAACGTTCATCCTTTAGAGAGCCAGTTTTCTTGGCAGTAAACAAAAATGCTTCTACTGTGCACCTGTGCGCAGACAGAGCCACCTCTCACAGAGCTCCAGAGAAATTTGTTCCAACTCTCTGTCAGCCGGTCGGCCCAGCCTCCGCTGCTGCACCTCGGCAGGCCTCACCTCGCTTTGGCCTCACCACTAACACTCTGTTGGACTGTGCACATATGGCGCTTTGCAACCAACATGCACACTGAACTCGTTTCCAACTCCCATAGTCCCCAATCAACCGAACACTCCCCCCTCTCTCCTCCTATTTACACGCACAACTGGCTGGACTCCAATTTACCTTCTTACTCAAGTTTACATTAACTTTGAACACATTAACAGAATATTCATGTCCCGAGGTGTGCTGCACATTGATGAACAGCCTGCCAGTAAAAGTAAATTAAAGGTTTCAGCATCCAGATGACCTTTGCTGTCCTTTACAGCGGGAGAAAAGACATGATCATCCCCCAAATCAGCACTGCTTATTGCTACTTTGTGACCTCATAATGTGAGCACAGTGCTGTGTGAGTCTGATTTTTTCCAGTTCGAGAGGACCAGATTTCTTACGGCAACACAACCAGGGCTGCTGCTTATGAAGGTTCCTACCTAAGTGAAATGACCCAAAAGTATCTTAGTGGCAGCCATGATAAGTGCTAGTCAAATACTCTAAATTCTAAGGAAAGGTGCTTCAGTGCTTCCTGTCTTATCTCCTTTAGCAGAGGATACACTGATCCATCCTTTACCAAAGGAGAGGAGATAATGCTGTCCCATAATTCCTCATGGCAGCAACACTCACCTAAGGTTGCTTGTGCAACTGACTCACAACAAAGTTCTGAATGTTCGTAGCATGTTGCCAGGAAACTCACAGCACAGGAAAGAAAGAAAGAATCTGAGTTTTGGGGACAATTTACCGCAGGACATTCTGTTCATATTATGTGGATGTGAGGAATACAAAATAAAACAGATCTGGTGATCTCTGACACTTTTTCTTCATTAAAAGAAACAGCAGGAACTCTCGAGGAGTGACATGAATACAGTCAGAAAGACATACAAAAGACAGTCTGGACTTTGAGGTACAAATAGCTGTATCAGGATGATTTGTATTTTCAAAAAATGCCACATTGCTGCCATAAAAATCTTCATCCAGTATTACAAATGCAAAGCAGAATTACAAACCTGTGGTTGTTTGCCTCCACCAACCAGTCAAGCTACAGTTTGCGTCCATCTCAGTCCAGCCTCACAAGTAGCCATGACAGTAAACAATGCTTCAAACTCAGGTCCAAGTGGACGTTTGTGCCAAATTTGAAGAAATTCCCTCAAAGTTCAGAAGAACAGGAGGGACAGCCTGAGAATATAATGCCTCCAGCGATGGCTGTCGCTGGTGCAGAGGCATAAATATGCCACATTGCTGCTGTAAAACTCTCCATCAGTTATTACAACAACAAAGATAAATACATATATTAGAGCTGCCCCCTAATTCTCGACCAAATGTTAGTTGACCAGAGGGGTCATTAGTCAGCATGATTTAGGTCACAAAAACAACAACAACAACAAAACTAAGTGAAACTATTATGAGCTGCACCTCGTCAAAATAAATCAAAACCTATATGACTGGACCATGTGGGAATTTAATTTGAGAGGACAGACACAGGAAGTGTCCACGCTCAGCAGTCAGACAGGAGTCAGGTCAATCTCCAGGGCTGGTACCTGCGGTTATTCCACAGGCTAGTTAATAACATGTCGGGCAGGAAATCCAAAGTGTGGGATCATTTTGAGAAGGTGAAGGACCAACCCAAGGTGATATGTAAACTCATCTTCATTGGTCCACTACAAACATGACGTATCATGTGAAACATGGAAGTAGCTACATGCCCATTAGCCCACAGCGTCATTAACAGGCGGCTCGCTCAGTGTGTGACGTGCACGTGCTGTGGATTTATCTTACACCTGCAGGCATCTCTCACAGATACAGATTATAAACATTCTGTGTATCAGCATACGTTGTCGAGCTGTTTAGTGCTGAGCTGCCTGTTTGTTTATTGATGTCCCAATTACCAGCTCCTCTCACACACTAATATGCAAAAACAAGGCCGCGGTTTATCTAGCCTGAATTAATCCTGGCATTACACCCATAACCACTTCCTATCTTTCTTCCCTTCATTTACTCTCAGCTCATCTCCGACCTTAACTGACTTGCAGCTAAACAAATTCACCTTAAGACTGGCACATTGACATTGGAGGCATATGGAGGCATATTTTGAATTAAACTGATATGAATTCAACATCTCTCATTTCACTGATTCCATGTAAGCAAGAAAGAAGAACAACATCTCCATCAGAGGCTGGTGAAAATCTTGAGACCCGAGCCTTCAACGGGTCAGGCTTCAATTTAGGATCTTTTAAGATGAAGGACTTCTTTCAGAATGAAACGAGCATCAGTGCAGACACCAGATGTAAATCTCTGCTCTCACACACATCATCAATTAGAGTGCAGGCGTATTAAAAACACCTCTTCGGGCAGAGGTGGGATTCCCAGGCTCTGCACACAAACTGATGGGTGGCTAATTGGGTAAAAAGTGTGATTCTGCCCGGTGGTGTTGTTTCTGAACTATATGAGGAGCTGAAAATACCACCTTCTTGTTAACACATTGTTGAGGCAAACAGTGCGAGGAGTCCGACTTTAAAAACCAATGTCACGCAAGAGCGTCTGTGATGAGATGCGGCACTGACATTTTAATATTGATCAAACGCTGCTCCACAGCATGACGCACAACTGGAGATAGTTTAGATGATATCAAAGATCTCATCAGTTCAGTCAGTACTGGTTGTTTGCATAGTCTTTAACCATTATTTATCTAAGCATGTCTATAATGAAAAAAAGTATTGACAAGAGAGGAGCTCATTATGTGAATATCTAGCAGAAACACGCTCGCTGTGTCTTAACAAAGCAGAAATCCTCCCCCGTCTCAATGAGCAAGGCGCTTCAGTAATCTGCGTCGCCCAAAGGAAGCGCTCAGCTCTCTCTACTTTAAATGAATGAATAGAAACATAAGAAATTGGATACAGCTGTCCTGAAATTAATTTTTCATCTGCCCTAGAACAGAGACATTGCATAAAAAGGCATCATTTTCTCCTTCTTCTTATTTCTGATTAACACTTACATCAAAGAAACAAACTTGAGGCAGGTGAGGCTTAATCACGTCTGATTAAATGCTGCATTTCCTCACATTATCCCTCTAAAAACAACACAACAGTAAGGCTATCTTTTTTCATGCTTCCAAATTAAGCAAAGGAAAAATCTAACACATCTTAATGTGACCTAAAGTCCACAGTCACACTTGTGGACAAATGAGGCTGTAGCGCTCATTACGCACAAGAAAACAACACTTTCAAATGGACTATAAAGGGCAGAGGAAACTTCATTATGCAGAGATCATTACCAGTCGCAGGGTAAAAAAGTTACATTCATGACCTAAGAGTGGTGCCAGAGGAAAGCACATGTCGTTACCTAAAGGAATAAATGCTTAGCACGTCAGTATGCTTCGTTAATCTTGCTGGAAAACACCACATGGTCAGTAAAGAGTCCTTCTGCACTTCCCACATTAAAAAAGCAATTAAACCATTTAATGGGACCTTTAAAGCTGTGTTTAGACGGACATTAGCGCACTCATTCGTTTCAATAAGATCACTGCATTGGCACCAAGGGGGCACCAAAAACACAAAACTTCAGCTTTTTTCTGCAATTTACAGCAACATTATGTGTGATGTGTAGGAAGGTGCATAGACACACATATCCCTGGTAAATTACTTTGTTACATGAACACCATAGTTCTACTCACTTTGTTTTAACAAAGCATATTTTCAGTCTGAACTCTTCGTAACTTTGAACAAGCTGACAGCAGAAAAGTTGTTAGCTTGATATCCTGCCATAACTGTGTGGACATTTTTACCTCCTGGTGGTGCTACAGGGAAAGTCTAGGAACAACCATAGTCATTGTATTGTCAAACAGGGGTGCAAGGCCACAAGGGAAGGCCCCAGATGCCCCAAAAAGGTCATTGATTCATTAACCAACATGGAGAAATAGAAACAAAATCGTAAAACCAGTAAGGGTCAAAACCTGAGGCCTGCAGCCAGTACAACATACCGAGGATATCATATCGTTATCTGGCTTCACTAGCCCTAAATTGACCATCTGGATAAACGGTACCATGAAGCAGGTTATCAACTCGCTGTCAACTCTGGATTTTCCTCTCCAGCCAGGAGCGTGTTCATGTTAAAGATGCGAGGCTTATGATTATGTGAGACATAATCAGAGCCATGAATAAAGTAGGCTACTCTTTATGAGATAAAACACTGACAATAAATTACCTGCGGGAATATTCTGTTCATCTGAGTGTAAACCACAGCCAATAATCTGACAAGTGAATGGCAAGAAACACTGGCAATGATTTCCAAATGTTAAAAATAGGCCAAGGACTGATAAAGATTAAGGTTTGAATGTAGCGTTTATAACAACAGGTGCCAATTAACAGTGTGTCGGTTATTTTTCTAATAAAATGCGATGTTTGTTTTTTAATTCCACCTCTCATCAAATTATTGTGTTATTTTGAGCTGCAGTGATGAAGCAGAGTGTGAAAACAGCCACATTGTCAGCTGTCACTCCTGGGATAAAATAAACTTTGCAGCTGAAATCATCATCATGTTCAGACTGTAAACAACCTCTCTGTTTGTTCAAAGCCAAGTTTTAAAACCAGTGAAAATCGAGCCCTGAAGAAATGAAATACTTCTACTAACCTTTGACAATATATTAGGCTATTCTCTTTCATCTGCCACTCTAGAGTTTTGTTCATGTCAGGATGCTTTTTTCCAGTGATGTGATTGGCCAGTTGTCGGGGTGCTAACAAGTAAAAACTGGCCACAAAACAACAAAAGATCTTCTGATGTAACTAAAAGCCTTACCGAATTCATTTAGTCATGGCTCGGCCCCTATTTACAAATATCTCTGTATTCAAGTGTCTGCAGTCTATATGTTACACAGAGATGTATTTTGTTTACTCACAAAACAAGCCTAGACTTTAAATTTATATGCTGTTATCTGCCGGGACAGATGAGCAGACAGAATACGACAGCAGCAATCACCATGTACGTGACTGTAATCGTTGTTCAAACGCTTCCATGGCAATTAGTGAAACAAACTCGAGGCCTGTCTATCAGCGGTTTGTAGTCTCTGCCCTTGCAGAATTTACTTGATGACGGGGAACTTGTCACAGTACATACGAGTGAAGTCTGCAAGGGCTCAGTCTGCAAGTCCAGAGGGTGGACACACATTTGGATGCAGTCGGTAACTGCAGGTGGAAGTGGGAGTGGCTGGATGTGGGAGTCAGGTAAAAGGTAGAAAAGTCTGAGGGCATCTGGTGGACCGGTAGAGAAAGGCGATGAAGGGGAGGACAAGAGAGGCAAAATGTGACAAGTAATCATGGTCTGGAAATCATGAAAGTCTGTGATGAATTTGACAGGAATCTTTGAAAGAGATGCTGAGATGTTTTAGTCTGTATAAACCAACAGTGAAGGGACGACAGACATCCCTTAAGCTGGTACTGACAAAATGGTTCAATCATCAGTTTAACATAAAGGAACTTGACCTTGCCTCATATCTCAAATAAATTCATGAACAACTTGGCTGCACATGTTTGGATGTAAGCCTCAGGACATAAAACACAATACTCTGTCCAAATACGCCTACTGAAATTAACACGGCCGTACATCCAATAATTAGTAAGAATGACTGGATACTTCAAGAAAATTCAACAAATTCACTCAGACATGCAAGGAAATCAACTCAAAGCCATGTTTCACGGTGAATTATGAAAATCTGACAACCATAGCCAACAATGTCACACTTAATGTTGTTGGTTTTTTGATGTGAAATATTATTCGATATTTTTAGGTCAGCAGTCGTTATGTAAGAATTCTGTGTCTAAAGCACATTGTTTTTTCACTAAACAGACACCGAGACCTCTGGGTTGAATAATATGGATCACACGTTTGAAGAAAATGCCCTTAGAGCTCTTATTTTGTCACATCTCATCTCCAGTAGTGGATGGATCACAGCTGCAGCAGCACGCTGTCACAGTGGCCTTGGCTTCATGTTACAGTTACAGTTATACACTGTATGCAACCAGTGATAGTATTTGGTCATTAGGATGATACACAGGAATGTTTCTGAGACTAAACTGCGCGCTGTCACAGTTCATTTTCAAGTCGATTTAGTATTTTGTGAAAATAATTTTTCTGCATTTTTTGTTTTTAGTGATCAGGCTAATGGTGCTGCACACAGCAGCAATGCCACAGCATAGCAATTCTCTGTTACAAGTACAAGTCCTAAACTGTAACTCTTACCTAGTAAAAGTACAAAAATATTTGTATCAAATACACTTCAAGTATCATAAGTTAAAATATCTATTGTGCAGAGTTGCCAAGGATAATGTGTTCATCACGATAATTCTGCAGCTGCTAGAGGTGAAGCTCATATTAAATACTTATACTGCTGGGCAGCTGAACCTATAATGATGTATCATAATTTAATACTGGATTTATATTTTCATTAATAATTTGAATCTGCAAACCAACTTAAGTTGTCAGATAAATGTAATGCAGCCAAAAGTACAATCTTTCACTCTGAATTAAGCAGAAGTAAGTAGCAAAAAGTGGGGATTGCAGATTGCAACCAGCTACAGTTCTCCTGGCTAAAGCTCCTTCTGTCTCTTCCTCTAAAACAAACAGACCTGGGGTCTAATTTATAAGCCTTGCGTACACACAAAACGAGGCCTGAAAGAGGCGTACGCCACTTCCCACGCAAAAGCTGTGATCTATAAAAACAGTCTTGATGGGAGCAACTTTGACCCATGCTTATGAACATTTTGGAGACGGGGAACTGGCGACACAGATGGTGAGGTGGCAGCAAAAACACTGAATAAAGCAGTTTCATATTACATATCTGTGTTTCTCCAGCACTGTTTGGCATGTCACAAACGGGCCGCTCACCCAAAACATGCTGATTTGTGCTCACTATATTTCTCTAATAACTTAAGATCCAAAAGCTCAGGAGGTTTTTAGCAGGAGCTGAATTATCCTCAGAGGTCTCATCCTTTTCAAAACAAACAAACCTGGTAATTTATACAAATACAAACACTGACTAAAGAAGTTCACGTTATAAAATCAGTGTTGTTCTGTCACAGCTCATCACGAAAATGTAATGGCACAACCTGGAGCCAGTGTTTGGTTTAACTGTTCTGGGTCACTGTAGAAACATGGCTGTGCAACATGGCATCTCTGTAGACGAGGACCCACTCCCCATGTAGACATAAACAGCTCAATGTAAGGTAACAAAAACACTACAATTCTTATTTAAGGCAATTATACACTAAAGAAAACATACTTATTATATTATATTCCGTTTCTGTCATGTATCCCCCTAAATCCTACACGCTGGGCCTTTAAATACAGTATTTGATTAAATGTACTTCCACCACTGCTGTGCACACAACAAGACTGATAATTACAAATGCATGTAAGATGTGTCATATCTAATCTGAAGGCGCTTAATGTTCCTTTAATAGTGACTGTGACTCAGGAATATTCAAAGGTAGCATCACTGCAGCCCAGACAAATCTTTATCTCAACATGATTTATCATCTGTGCGTTAGCCGCGGCAGACAAACAATTAAGGCAACAGGAAAAGAAAGAAATAAAAGAGGAAATTAAAAAATAGGATCCTGCACTTTCTGCACAGTGAATTTCTCTCACTTACAAAGAAATATGAGCTGTTGTATAAGTCACTTGGACGGCTGCTGGATAAATAATTGAAGGACATACCTGGGTGATTACTTTACCTGGAGTAAAATAATGTAATTATCTATAAATAAGAGAGCTGTGCAGCGTGACTCTTTCAGGCTCACGGTCAGCGCTGTTGCCTCACAGCAAAAATGGAAGTGACAAATCAAGTGAACGATCCATCCACATAAAATACGATGAGGGTCTTCCTCACCAGCAGGAGTTTTAAAGAAACTAAAACCAGGAGATCCTCTGAAATATTCAAAACACGCATGAGTAGAGTTACTTTAAAAATACAGTACAGAGGCACTGTTGCAGTTTCAAGCTTTGGGTTTGACTGAGAGAGCTGGCTTTGTGTTATTCCAAGCAGTTCATCAGCCGAACTGATGAGCTGGCACACCAGCTGCTCATTAGCTGTTGTTTCCCGACACTTCTGTCTGCTCCTGATGATAAAGGAGAAAGCTTCAAACAGCAACAATGCCTCTGTCATGACTTACAAATCCCCTGAGAGCTAATCTTCAGAGCTCATGTCACTAGTCAGAAGATTTTGATGCATTTCAAAGACTCTTAATCACTCGTATAATCACTCAGGACTGTTTTCTGGCTCTTTAAACTACTGAACCCAGTCCACAGACTCTGGATCAGCTGGAAATGTAAGAAGTGATTTCAATCAGGACATAAAATGGAATGAGAAAATGTTTTTTACAAAAGTGCATTTGACAAACAATCCCAACTCAGGGTCCAATGACTCCTGTAGCTTTTTAACTGGGTCACATGGTTAACATCAGTGGATAGAGCTGTTGTCATGGTGATAGATCTGTCGATGTTAGTGCTTTCAAAAATGTCGATTTTGACTATTTGAAACTGTTTCAATACTAATTTTCTGCAGTATCAACACACCAGTACCAGCTGTGCTTTCTCTGTCTCCCTTACTGTTAATGTTTACTGCACCCATTCTACTGACCAAGAAAAGAAAAGTCGTCACTGTCAAGTTGTAGACTTGATAAATTTATCTTTTCACAAAAATTTAAACTACTTTAATAAATTTCAATTAACAAATATTTTCCTACAATATCAAATTTTCCTTGTGGCATCAAACTGGCATGAATATCTGTATTTTTGAGGTATTTAATCAAAGTTAGAAATTTCAGTATCGAAAAAAACATGGATAATCAGCACTCTTGCCTGGTTTGCTAAGAGCGATTGCCACTGAGCAGGCCAAAGATGAAACTATGTGATCACTGTCAGATACATCTCTCACCTAAACCCTCAGAGACAACACCAAGCACATGACCTTGGTCCCCTCAACTGAAGCTACACCCTGTCCCTAAAACCCAATAAAACCAGTCCGAATGCCAGAAGAAAATGTTGGCATTGTACATTTCTGAAAACCACGAATGTGTCACATTTGCATGTTTAAGTGGCAAAGTATATGAGCTGGCCTTGTCATCAGAAGGGGGAGGGGATGGTGGATGTTGCGAGACCTAGGTGAGACGCCTGCCAAGCTGCATAGCACTGGTTGAGACCATTAAACAACAAAATCTGTTGTTTTTTAGCACGTGATTACTGTGTTTCTTGCGGTCCTTTAAGCACCAAACGTGAATGGGTGGGTGCTGTTTTTCCAGCGGGGATAGTGCAACAAAAAGTGGCTGCTTTTAACTGAAATATTACTGCTTTTAAAGGTAGGATTGTGCCCCCAAACCAGGTATTTTAAGCCAAAACATGATATTTTACGAACCATAACCAAGTGGCTTTTGTGCGTAAACATAAGTACATGTTAGCCACAGTGTCGTTAAAATGTTAAGATTCACTGTATCCGATACATAATAACATGCAAATGTGATGTATCCATGGTTTGCAGAAACATACAATGCCAACATTTTTCTGGCAGTTGGGTTGCTAAAACATTTATTCTTCAAACAAAGGTCACCAGGTGATTAACAAGATAGGAAAGCAGAAAAATACAACTGCGTATTTTATACTGGATAATGGCTATTCGTCAGGGCTATAAAAATGTACAAAAAGACAGCTGTTCAATGGACTGCTCTCACTTAGCACTTTCCCATCCCTAACAGACAAACAAACATGTTGACTCTCATTCCCCCACCTACAATTCGATGGCAGCAGAGCCATCAGTTTAGGTTCAGTATCTTGCCGAAGGACACTTTTTAAGTTTATCTTTTGGGTTTTTATTTATGCCTTTATTGGACAGGACAGATTGTGTGTGGGAGAGGGGGCTAACATGCAGCAAAGGGCCATGAGCTGGAGCTGAACCCGTGGCTGCTGCAGCAAGGACATTGCCTTTGTACACAGGACGCCAGTTCTGCCCACTGAGCTAGTGGGCGCCCCAACTCAAGGACACTTTGACATGTGGACAGTATGAGCTGGAAATCAAACCACCAACCCCGCGATTAATGGACAACTCCCTCTACCTGCTGAGCCCCTAAATGACGGACCTGAGCAGACATGGCTTTGTTTTAAAGGTCATAAACCAAAAACTACTGGACTCATGACAAAAATAATCATAGACATGATCAGACCCAAAAAGATAAGGTCATATCGTGGTATATGACTGGAAAAATCAGACTTACTGCCACTTCAATTAAGGCTGTATTTCAGAAAGTAAAAAAAAAACACGTACAGTGAATTTCTGGCATAAAGCTTTTACTTTGAAAAGCCATTTCCTGCTGTAGAGTGAGCGACTAACGGACAGCTACTTGACAGAGACAGCAAACTAGCTTGACGACATGGACAAACACAAGTTTGACATTGAATGTATTTAACTGTGTGGACTGTGAGCTAATGACCAAGTAGAAATCTGGACCCCATGGCTGGACCAGTTGGGAATCACTGCTCTACATAACCTCAAACCAGTCTGTTTTTCTAATGGATAAAGATTTAATTTAATCTGCTGAGTATCAGCGAGGTCAGCCTCAGGTGAACTGATGTGCGGACCATGTGATTATCTGAAGACACCAGCACGTACAGTATTCACGCATCACGTCACCCTCGTCCAAACTACTTCAAATTTATCACCCGGGAATCTCTTTCACAAACAAAAAACATCAGGAAAATACATCTCCAGCTGGAAGTTGTGTCTCTGGGAGGGAAAGTCTGCAAGATAAAATGTCTTGTGGATGATTATTTGGCAACAATCCCATAATTAATGTAAAAAAGTAGTGCAACAACTGGCTTTAAAAACGTTCACATTACGCAAGACAAAACCCTCTCTGCCATCTCAGGTTTGGCTCGACAGCAGGAGGGTTTCTCATGGCACATTTTTTGCCACCCAGTATTCAGTGTTATCCAATATCAGAGGAGACAATGGCAGGTGTCTGACAGAGGCTCAGCCAGTTGGTACCTAAACACAACCCTCAAAAAAGGGGATCAAGAGTCCTGTGTTCCATCAGTTTAATATCCCCAACATCAGCTCCGGCCAAGCAGACAGCACTCGTCTGCCAAAAAAAACATATGGGATTCAGCTGAAGGGCTCCAGTTTTTCAAAAACAGTCTCTTTCAGTCTAAACTTCTTAAGGAGGTCGGTATGAACGTGCTTTCGTTTAAAAAAAAAAAAAAAAAAAAGTTGAGGTACTGCAACGTTGAAAAAAGGTCTGAATTCAGCCAGGACACTGCCACCTTTCACCCTCGGTGTTGTTCAAAGGTGTGTTTGCTTTCAAAAATGTGAGCAAACCTTCGTCATCATTACCTGCCATTTTCATCCCCAGCCTTTAAAGCAACTCTAAGGGGAAAAAATACACAAGTTAATTTCTTGTGATTTGCAGGGGGGTACTGAAAGTCTTGGAGGAGATGTAGAAACTATTTTTGAGAATGCTCAACAATAATAAACAGAAATTTGTAAAAATATATCAGAAGTGTGCTCAGGAAAATTAACATGATATTAAATCCTCTAATCCATATCCTCAAGACATTTTATTTTATCTGTTTGAAGTTCATGTGTTTTTAAGCAGATTTAGTTGCTTTCAAAAGTGTTTTTGAAACATGAAAAAGTCAAAAACAAAAAGTACAGATAATAAATCAAAACAGTTTTTGGTAAAAACAGGAGAAACAATATAAGAATTTATCTTAGTTCTGTCTTTTTGTGCTGCCCTGCCAAACAGAGCAAACATTTACAGACGGCTTTGAGGAGGCGGTGAAGCGTCCACACTTGAAAACTTAAAATAAAACCTTGCACCGGGTGAATGGCTCTCAATGTCCGTCTGTAACAACAACAGAAAATGTGGGCTCCTCTTAAGTTTATATAGGTCATGATTAAAAATGTTTAAACACATAAATATCAATAAAAGCACCCCGGCAGCACACACTGGACTGAAGCCTCGGCTGCTGGAGGAGAAAACTTGGAAGAAATAGCTTGGCTTTGCATATCTTGGTGTGCCTCCCCTCCTGTACCTCAAACCATATACCCAAACAGCTCTGGGGTCAAGCCTCTGCAACAAGCCTTGGCTATGTCAACAGAGAACATTAAGAACTATTAGTGAATAAAACTCTTGTGCCCGACTACAGTTCACTGCAAAGAGGAACTGGCTCACTTTCTTTTTCTAATCAAATAGGATATTTTCTTTGCTTTTTTTCCCCCTCCCCTCCACAGCAGCTCCAGATATGTCAGGAGCTGTGCACGTCCAGAAAGCTCTTTTATGTCTCCAAGGCCAAGAGTTTAGGCCACTGAACACACGTAGCTCTTAGCAAAACATTAGTATATCTTATTTGCTCATTTTGTCACTCTTCATGAATCTCAGCGTTGTAAGTGTTTCCTCCGAGGCGAAGTTATGCCGGAGGAGTCTGAGGTGGAGGAGGCGCTAAAAGCTGCCCGGTTGGGAGTGACAGGGAAGCATCAGGAGAACGTTTTGGTTAAATGTCCTCCAACAGGCAGGCTTTTGCTCTGCAAAGGATATTCCAACTGATGCATTACCCATCAGGCCTGCAGTGTTTACACTCGCGAGTCTCTCACACACCACAGACACAGAAGTGCCTCACCCTTTTGGCTGGCAGAGCCGATTATGCAACATGACACACATTAAGAGGTGGCCAAGTTTTAAAGAGCCGCTGGCGAGGTAAAGGTTAACATCAACAGTCAGACATCCAGTCGGTGCTGGTCTGAGGTCAGCTCTGTCTGTCTGTATCTGTCAGTCGATCGGTCGGTATGTCTGCCAAGGCCTGTTTAAAAAGAAAGAAAGAAAGAAAGAAAGAAAATTCTCCTTCATGCAACACAGAGTAAGAGGAGGTTTTTGTTCCAGCTGTCCTGCTTCATGGAAACAAACGAGTGAGGCTGAAGCTGTATTTCATGGTTGCTTTAAGGCATTTCCAGGAAGCTTGCACTTTGTTTGTCATGCTGAAAAAAGAGGCTGGTACTTCATGGCATGTATGCACTTCAGACTGAAAGTGCACAAAAGTCTGATTTTTGTTTTTGTCCCCTCTCACATGTGACACGGATCTGATGTTCCATAATCACGGGGAATTGGAAAAACCTGGATGTCAGCTCTGAGCCACACAGATACATACTGTATGGCACCAAATCAAACAGATTTCTATATGAACACTTCAATCACAATCCGTCAGTGATGCAACAACAATAAGGACGGATGTCACTTTCCATTTCTTGTCCCCAATTTGAGTCCTTTACAATGATAATTGCTGCATATTTTCCTAAATAACACAGCCGTAGCATGTGTGTTGAAAGGCCTTTATTCATGCCTATACGTGACTGTAAAGCCAATCACATCTACATTGTTCGACTCCTGAACAGCTCTGAATCATAAGAACACGCTTCCATCACAGCTTCTCTGTGCTGTTTTCTGTGATGGTCTGTATTTCATCCTGCAGAACTTTGTGTTGTTTTCTTTAGTATTTTGTGTAATATCACTGCAGATCAAAGTGGATTTGTTTTGGGCCTAATTTTGACAAACTTTCTGAAGCAGCACTGCATGTGGTTTATCCTATAAAATTAGTCTTTTTGACCTAAAGCATCAAGTTAAACAGTTGGTTGCTATTAATTAGTTTGTTCACATACTCACTCAGCTGTACAGTAGTTAGACTGATGTATGGATAAACCTTTTATCTTCTAGATATATCTGTAATTTTATATCTCGACTACAACATACTGTAAGAAAGAAAACTGCATTACATATTTCGTGGATATGCCAAGCTGCAGACCACTGTTCAAGACCAACAATCAATAAAACCAGTTGCTTTTTAGTGAGTCATTTTTAGCCACCAAATGTTCGGGTCAATCCTGGACATTCAACTAAGTGACTCTTCTTCTACTTAGCTGACAGAGCAGAGGACTCTGGTGAGAAAAGGAGAAGAGAAGAGTGCTCTACAATGAATAAGGACTGGTGTGACAGTGGAAATGAAAGATGCTGTCACTGCCAGTTCTGCTGTGGATCACTGCATCCGTTCAGAGGCGGCTGCAGTGCGGCGCTGCCCATGTTCGGGAGGAGTGACCATGCGGCTGTCTTGTTGTGGTCGGGATGTGTGGACCGGTATATTATTCCACGGCCCAAAATCATGGGTTACCAAAACCATCCGGAAACATAGACCATTATAAAGCAGCAGCCAACAATGTAAGAAGACGCACAAAAAGGACTGAAAGGACGAAATTACAGTGCAGGAGTTAAAGAAGCTGATGGGAACACATTTCACTGGAGTTGTACCTTGAATATTTCGATGGGACAAATGAATGATTGGTTGGTGTGTTTAAAGAGACCTGTCGTTGTTTTTTCACCAGGTATGGAACCACTAAAAACAGTTGTTCCCAGCGTTTCCTGCTGGGTAGTGCCACGTCAGCTAAACTGAGCTTTTTAAGACATGTCATGGTCTTTGCCAGTGAGTGGAGCTGACTCAGGTGTATAAGATAATGAGATAAGACAGTGATTATGGCTAATTCAGTGAAATAAAAACTGGATCAATGTACTTACAAACAGAGTTATTAAAGGTATAGCTGTCATGATATTACAAAACCTCAACATGTTAACAAATCTCTTTTCATCACCAAACCAAATATCACAAAAACCCTGGTTCTACTGTGTTCATGGAGTATTCCTAACACTTGACATACTAACAACACAAGGATTTGCAATACATAATGACTTACAACAAATAAATGATCAGAAAGATACACAGCTGAAACCTATCCAGTAAACAAAGCCTTCAGTGTAGCCACAATATAACCAATGAGTAGAGCAAATTGCTTAATTCATTTAAGAATAATTATTGTGTCAACAGGTCGGGCAAACATTAGTATAAAAGTACTACATGACAAGCCAAAGTGTGCTTACATCTATGTGAGGCTGTATTTAGGCACAGAGGTAATTTGAGCTAAATGGCATCATGCTAATGTACACCATTAAAGTTTAGGGTGTTAGCATGCTAACATTGTCTAATAAGCACTTAACACAAAGTATAACACAAATGTAATTTGGGCGCATTTAAAATTTGAACCAGACGGTGGTGCTAGATGAAGTCAGGGAGTTAACAAAGTCATTACAGTTCATCCTGAGGGGCACATGAATGCATGAACCAATCTCCATGCCAATCCATCCAGCACTAGAAAGAGATATTTTACTCAAAACCACAAACATCAACCTCAGTGTGGCACTAAAGGAAAAGTCACAGGATCACCAAAGTCCTGAGGAGTCATGCGAAACCTGAATGTCTGAACCAGAATTTAAAGTAACCCATAAAATAGTTGTGTAGATACCATTGCCATCCTTTGAGTCACAGCACTAGGCATTGCTAAAACAAAGAGAGGTAAGCAGATGACATGAAGCAATACTTCACCCCATGAATGACCATTTGTATATCTATTACTCACCCGGTGTCACACTGAATTTCATGAAGACAACTAACATGCCTCTGCAATGAACGAAGAATCCAGAAACTGAAAAAAATTCTTGATAAATTGAAGTCACGGGCGTCTCATGCAGTTTTATCCAAGTCTCATTTATCCAGAGGTATGCTCAATATTTTTCAAAACAGACAGCCTCTCCAATGGGAACTGAACTGAAAGTAAAACTTAACAACACTTTCTTGAAAGCCAGACTCCATTGACAAAAACAGTAATTTAAGCTCGCTGAACATGAGAGCTGCTGGTCTACAACATGCTTCAATAAGTTACTTTATTTGTGTTATTCTGTGACTTTGGTGTTTTAAAGGAATATTTCAGGCTGACAAAAGTCACACAAACAAACAAACAATCTGATCGAGGCAGGGATAGACCAGTAGCTCCTGGGTTCATCAAGGTAAAAATACAGTTTTTCTCAATGGAGTCTGGCTCAGAGGGGAGCATAGATAAGTTTCACTTTGACTTCAGTTTCCCATCAGAGAGGGCTGTCGAAAAAGTTTTAGAAAAGCATTTAGCATACAACTGGATAAATGAGACTTGGATCATACTGCACAACTTGTGTGAAAGTTGGTAAGCAAATGTTTTGATAGAGTTTTGCTGTTGTTGAACGTGGTCACGTATGACTTCAATTCTCTCCATTTTTGGATTCTTCGTTCACCATAGAGGCATGCAAGGAAGACAGTTTTTTTTCATGAAGTCAGTGTAAGACAGGGTGAGTAACTGATATACAAAAGGTCATCTGGGGGTGAAGACCTCCTTTAAACGGTATTTGGAACACATCTTAATATAACTCACACCATATGTCAGATGAGTTTTGCAATGGAAGTCCTAAATTTCAACATCGCTGTGAGTAAATGCTGGTGTCATGCATGTTTTACGTCCTAGAGGACAAATTAAGAGTCATCCAAAACAGTAATTGAGCAACAGCCCTGCATGAGTAGGACACTAAACTTCGATGTTTGTCTCTGAAGGCTGAGAGGAAAAAAAAATTTTCCGAGGCCTGGGGCTCCGTTACCATTAATGTCATCTCTAACAGCGTGAAGGAGTTACCCATCACTAACAGATCATTCATTTTTTTTACTTCGCCATCATCTTCCCCACTCTGCATAGCTGGATGAAAAACAGACACACAGATTATGTCCTGATTCCTCAAGTCCAAAAATACATCAGACATGAGAAGCTTCCCCTCTTTGCCTTTCAGGGCTCCACAATAAAACATCTGCAGTATGTGAACCATCAACTCTGTGACAGGGGAACCCTCTGAGCACGAGTGTACACGAGGAGAGGCCGGACATGAACTTAGGAGTCATGTTGTGGGAGGAGGAGGAGGAGGAGGAGGAGGAGGAGGAGGATGGGAATGATACAGTATACACCCCTTTGACATTTCAAGGTCAGTCACATTCCTTCACTGTTTTCTTGAGACGTGTTCTGTATGTTTCATCCACGTGAAAAAAGAAACAAGACCAACAAAACCAACCATCCTCAGCTGAGTCGCTCCCTCTGACTGTTTACGACGGGCGCACTGTACTCGTAAAACCACCGTCCTTTCACCAAAAAAACCTCCATAACAGACCAGGTGTGTTTCAGGGATCAAACACTGTCATTATATCCTGTAAACGGAAGCAAATGCCTTCATGGAGCTCATATTCCCAAAAACAGTGTAAAAGATTTTACTTTAAAGATTTCACCAGCTAATATATCTGCTCTTTGATCTTTACATTCACATCATACAGACGATGGGTACAGGGTTTTATGTTATAGAACTTTATCAGTCTCATTGATCTCCATGCTTTAAAATTAACCTTGACATTTCAAAATGTGTCACAGTGAGTTTCTGAACCACACAAGGCTGCAGTGTTTCACAAACAAGCGTGCCTGCTGCTGCTGCTGCTGCAAAGTCACTGACATCAAGACTTTCATTTCATCCAAGACCTGAGCACCAACGTCCCTCCTTTCCAGGCAGAGATAATTCAAAGGAAGCCATTAGGAAAGACATGTATTCAAGTGAATCTGCCAACATTCAGGAAGTTAGTTTTTAATGACAGCAGAGCTGTAACTTCACTGACATCACTTTTCAAACAACTTTCCTGGACTGCAGGAAAAGTTACATGAATAGAAACTTGTGATTAAAACCCAGCTGATACTGGATTTTTGAGGCTGATGAGGACATTTCAGCTGATGGTAATGTTTCAAAACAAAAACACATGACATTAACATCAACTTTGATTTAAAGTCCTCATTCTTTTTTTTTTTTGTTTTTAAGAAACAAACTGAGCCAACCTGCTCTTGTCCCCAGATCATCAGATTTTGTCACGCCACTCGCTGTGGGATATTGATGCTAAAGGTGTCCTTTAGCATCTCTGTGAGACACACCAGGCTTTCAACTAGCTCCAATGTAAATCCATTCACAGCAATATTTGATGGTGAGAGCGCTGATGCAGTATAAAGAGTAAGAAAGTCTGTGGAAAGCAAGATGCAGGGGAGGTAGAAGGACGAAACAAAAATGGCCTTCAATCAAAGAGACCACAGTTCATGTTCCATGTGAAACCAAATTCAACATTGTGATGCATTTACATCACGTCTTGTTATTGTTACACAACAAACGTACTTATTAAAAGCAAAAAGTAGTTTTGTTGCCAAAACCTCCAACATTAACCACATGTTACAGACATATATACATGTGTTTCAACCATGCGTCACTATGAGATGCTGAGGAGCGTGACAAGGCATTGGTATTTGATGACCTAGGAAGGAGCAAGGGATGCAAACTGACTGAGGGGTACACTTTACAGGGCAAAAATAGACTTTTCAGTGTCTCTAATGGACAAAATATGTTGACAATGCATTTTAATTACCTCATGCCTAATTTTACTGAGAGAGATGTGTCTGCAATAAGCTTACATCAGCGGCTATAGCTTAGGCAATTTATTAGTGAAGCTCTACTTGTAAGTATTGATAGATTAAACTCTAATCTTTACCATCATTGTGGTCTCTTGAATAAAATGTCCCTGCCATAAAACATTCTGCTGGTACAGTTATGCACGACACTTATATTCAGTTCCTGCAAAGACGAATGTGTCAGATCAAAAAACGCAAATTGACCTAAATGTCATAAACAGAAGTAGTGTGCACAAGTGACTGAAAGCTTCTTTGGGATCTTTACATGTTCACATTTACAGCGAGGGTCTAATGATCAAAAAGAATCTATTCGTCTTTAATATAGGAAAACCATCCAAAGGGCTTGTTAAGTGTGACTTGATCACTAATGGAGTAATAGGACCTGGGTCCAGCTGGTGAAAAGAAAAATCTTTGAGGTTTTGACTTTCTAATAGCTATAAAATCTCTTTAAATCATCTGGTAATGAGGTGAAAAAGATTCAGGTTTTGTAGCAGTAATCATGAATCATTGAAGTGAACATGTGACACGGGGGCTAACAGACTCAGCTTCGCACCATATTTGAACGTGGCCTCTGCTGTGACCCTGACAGATTTGTTTCTGCTCTACACCAGACTAAAAGAAGCAGAAAACAGGGGTCAGCGTCAACATGTTTCCCCTGCTTTTATCAAACAAAACAAAAAAAAAACACTGCCTGGTTTCTCTGACATGCATGAAACATGAAGGCTGTCTCCCACTCAGGCCAGCAAACATCACCCTCACCTCACCCCCACACTGCTGCTGCTGCTGCTGCTGCTGCTGAGGCACAGGGAGGATCTGCCTCATAAGCATTTAGCAGTCAGGCTGCCTGCCTGCCTGCCTGCTGCAGTAAAGACTTCCAGACAGCAGCCTGGCTATAATTAAGAAACAGTAAAACACACACCTAGTGAGGGCTAAGGCTACCACTTGAGATCAAAGACCACTGGCCCTCAACGACAGGCTTTTTCATCAGCAACCACTGGTTTGGTGAGTGTTTGATCTCCAGTTATGCGGCCCTGCATGCTTTGCATTTGGGCTGCAAACAATGTGAGGAAAAAAGATGATCATGTTTTGTATTCGAGCAGCCAGAACACCAAACAGTAAAGATGCAGAGTTAAGTATAGTATATTTAGACGGTTTAGTACTATAGTATTCTGCTAGGCAAATCCATTTTTGTTTTTTTTTTGTTTGTTTTTTTTTTTAGAAAGGCAGAGCAGGTTAGACAGATTTGTGCCCAATTTATGTCCCAAAACACTCAAAAATCAATTCTGTTTCCTGCTGTAACAGAATCATGATCATGACACTTGACAGGACACATTACAGTAAATGAGGTCCTCTTGTGGTGTTGATGCTCGTGTTTCGCCTCCAGATAGAGAGTGGAGAGAAAAATTGGGGGGGAGGCACAAATGAGCTGCTGACTGAGTGCCCAAAAACATTAACTGGTCACACTGAAATCTGTCTGAGGTGCAAACAGTAGATTTAAAATGAGATTATGAATCATGTGTTGTATAGCCCTTTTGGATTTCATGGATTTTTAATCATACAGCCCTTTAAAAGGCAAATGATCTTTAACAGGGACTCGAGCCATTTATTTCTTTACCATCTGTTACTGTAAGTATTTTCTGAACTGTCAACATTAGAAGAAGAGTGAGGGGGAGAATGCTGGGACATCAAATCTGGGTAAGTTTCAGTAAGATTAGCAGACAATACATAGAGATAGTATAGTATAGTATAGTATAGTATAGAATAGTATAGTATAATCCTTTGTTTTCACCTGAAAATAAAACTCACTGTATTTTTGTTGCCTTAGAATGAGTCGTTTATGTCTACATAGGGAGCGGGTCTGCTTCCATGGAGTCAGCCATGTTATTCTACAGTAGCCCACAACTGACACCATGGCTGTAGATCAGGCCCTCAGAATGTTCATTGGGCTTGAAGACAATTTCATTTAGTCGCCAAACAGTGGAATTACAACTTCCAAGTCCTTATGTGATGCCATTTGGACAAAAAAAAATTTTCCCCATAGACTCACATTGGGAAAGAGATGTCTGAAAATAAATGGATACTTATTTTTTTTGAGTGTCACAAACCCCGAGAAGTGATTAGTTTCACTATTAGGATTTGATCCATTTGTATGATAAAATTTTGAAAGTCTACAAGAGCTGCACTGATAAATCATTTTATTCTCATTCAAGCTAGCTAGAAATTGGCTGCTTGGCTTGCAAAAGTCTGTAGTGGGCTGGCTCTGTGCACCAAACGATCTGTAAGACGCCGGTCATTTTACACTCGGGAAGTTTTATGCAACACTAAGCAACTTTCACAGGATGAATGGAGCAACGCCTCAAACACTGTATCCAGCTCTCTTCATACATCTTTAGATAGGGCCATTCACATTTTTGCAACGGCCCACAATCGCTCCTTCACACTGAACACAGGTGAGAGATTTCAGATCTGCAGCCTCACCACTAGATGCCACTCAATTCCACACACTGGACCTTTAAATGCAGGTGTTGTTTATAATTACACTTTACACTTGACAGTAAAAGAAGTCTCCTTGAGATGGTGAGAGCTTAGAAAATAGTTCCAGTAAAAGAAAGGAAAGAAAGAATGTTTTTCAAAAATGACAAAAGGCTATGTCTGGTTAAAAATCTGTGAAAACCAAAAGACAACACAGTATCAATAAAAAGTGAATACAAAAATTGTCTCTGTGACAGTGTCCATTCAAATAAGTTTAAAAATAAGAAATGGTCAAACTAGACAAGGTGTTTTTGTCTAGCAGGGCTATACCAATACATCATGTGACCTTACATGAGTTCTTAAACTGCATACCTGTTTCCAACGCAGTGTACACCCTGATGAAGACTCTCTAGTAGAAACGTGGTTTATTCACGTATTAATAAAGGATTTTTTACTACGGTTAGAGTGACTTTTTATCTTTCTGAAACTAAAAAAGTGTTTGAGGTGTGAACATTACTTTTATAATCATATTTTGTTGTTACTCAAGGATTTTATTTGTACAGTATGGTATAATCCTTTTGTTTTTTTACTGATTTTTTTAACAAAAATAATCTGTTTTGAAAGACGGGACTTTTCTTCCCACACGGATTTATTTCAGTTCTTAATTTTTATACCCTATTATATCCTGGATTTGTTGTTTCCTGTTTGAACAGAGCACTCATCACTGCAGTTGACAGTAAAGTAAGTCCTCTTGTGATGTTGTCAGGATAGAAAATGCTTCCAGTAATAGAAAGTGAAGACAGTGTGCCAGAGTCCCTTAATGAAAATAAAAAATCAATAAGTATTTTGGCTTCAAAAATGTAAAAAAAAAAAAAAAAAAAAAGAAAAAAAGAAAGAAAATTAAATTTAGTTTTTTGAAAGTCAGACTATTTTTTTTCTTCAATTAAAAAACACTGATATAATGGTAGGCTGTAGTGTGACATCACAGTGTTTGTATGCAGCAGCCCTCTCACATCAGTCTTCCACTGGGCAGAGCGACAGACCTTTGATGGCTGCTGGCGTCTTCAAAGTGACATCCTGCCACGACAGTATTTACAAAGCGAAAACTCTCACATCCTGTGTGGCCCCCTCTCAGCCCTGAGTCTCCGGCCAGGTTCAACTATAAATGTCTTGAGACACTGAATCTGACCAAGTGATGAACTGCTTCCTCCTGCTCATATCAAAGGAAATGGCCAAATCCTGCAGTGCACAGGACTGACTTAAAGGTCAGACTGGCATTATCTTTGTTTAGGGGATTATATTAGGAGTTCACAGAGAGACGCTGCAGTGGTTTAGCTCAGAGAGAATGAAGTTGTTAGACTGATGTTTTCAGTTTACGGTCAGTGGTTTTGACATTTGGGTATTGCTGCGTAATAAAACACATGCAGCACAACAAAGAGAGACAAACAGGAAACAGAGCTGTGCTTGAACACAGCTGAAATATCTCAGTGAATAAATGAAACTACATCTTCAAAAAAGATTCATGAACATATAGTCCAATGAGCGACTGAGCTAACTGAGTGTTACCAATATAAGAAGGAGCTTTAACCCTTGTCAATAACAGTGATGACAGTGATCTTGAAACCATTCAGTTAAGGGCAGTAAACAGTCCGGTGCAGAGGAAACAGAAAAACACTCGAGTTACTGTGACTGACAAGTGATAGCCAGCCAGGCTATTTTCAGACAGACAGAAACTCATTGTAAATGTTGCAAAAACTGACACTTTGATTCATAACTTGCAACCGGATGTCACACATGGTAACAAACTACACTTGTATAGCACTATTTTAGTCTAACGAACACTTAAAGCAGTATTACACAAGATGTCACATTCAACCAATCGCATGATGCCACTTGTTACTCAGTAACCACTCAGACGCACTCACACACCGGTTGAACAGCCATCATGAGCAATTTGGGGTTCACTATCTTGCCCAAGGATACTTCAGCATTTGGATGGAGTAGCAGGGGATTGAACTGTCCATCTTCCAATGAGTAGAGGACCTGCTCTACCCTCTGAGCCACAGCCAGCCCCTATACACCCACTGTTTCCACCCCTTATTTTCGGCACTTGAAGTATACTTTGATGCTGCTACTTTTGTACTTTTACTTTAGTAAAATTTTTAATGTAGGACTTTTACTTGTAACAAGAGATATTTCTACACTGTGGCAGTGCTTCTTTTGCTATGCAGGATTTTCCTAAAAAACAATGGATCGACTCTGTGTTGGGCAGCAACACGTTATACAGTAATATTATTACTTTTTCCAGGAACGAGTAGTGTAACTGATTACTCAAAAAAATTCTGTAATAATATTACAGTTACTCCAAAACCAAACAACAACCTTACAAGGTTGATTTTGCCAGTAGCAAAGATGACAAGAACATTGTTTCTGCAGGTAGTTGTAATAAAACTCTTTCCACTGCGAAAAACATCCTCAAACCTCAAACTGTCTGAAACACCTACTGCAACCTACAGCACAACAACGTGAAGCTCCGGGAAATACACCCCACCAAAGGTTAGCCCTTCTCAGCCGCATCAGCTGTAGCGCTACACTTGTTAAACAACCAAAACTGGATTTTAATCATGGACAGCTGCAGCTACAAAGAAGTAATGAAGACTGTGGCTGGACATGCTGTGGATGAAATCTTGCTCCACGAGTGACTCTTCATCTTTCAGACAGAGGAGAATTCAATTTTAAGTTTGACTGTGACATAAAATTACTGTCAGTGAGTTTCCTGCTGCTACATTTGACTCAGTTAATTCAGTTTGATATTTCATTACACAGTCCAGAAACAGGAACTTCTTTAGGTTTGGGGTCCAAAGATAAAAATGAATATCCCGATTCATATTCAGTTTAGTATTAAATGTACTGTGGTGATCCTGGCTCACACATTTTATATTAGTTATTGAAGAAATTGACAGTTCTCAAAGGCAGAGCTGAGGCCACTGAGGGCAAAAAAGTACATTATATGCGTCATTCAGTGAAGTTTAATTAACATTCAAGTCTTCTGTCTGTCACATATATTTATAGATCTAAATATAGCCCCCTCCTTTAGCTTAGGTCATTTTACTTGGAAATACAAAATGTCCTTTAATTGCTTCTCAACAGAGCTGCCTGTTAGACGTCTGCACTTAAATGTCAAGGACTATTTTAAGATAAAGGACAGGAAGTCAGAAATATTTCTAACATTTCTGCATCACTCGGTAAATGTGATTCAAAGTAACCTGAGCTTACTTAGAAGGTGCATTTCAGTTCCTGTCAGGAACTTGGACGTTATCTTGGGGTAAAGTTTACCTTAACCTAAAGGCAGACTTTGCAAGCAATGTATAGAGTCATGCAAAAGAAATCCCTTGCAATCATCAGTTATGAGCCAAGGGCAGTGTGTGGTGGTGTGTGTATCTGCAGAGAACCAGCTCTCTGCCTGTATTTTCTTATTTTATTTTGGTTTGTTCAGGACGTTTCTGGGTGTCAGCCTTTGGGTCGTGGTGTGTAGCCTCCAGCCAACAGCAGCATGAAGCTGGGACTGTATAAAAACGTAGTGACCAGCCATATCTTTCCTCTGCTCTGTATGTGTGTCTCTTTGAGGGAGGATTGGGGGCAAGGTTGAGCCACACACACTCAGAGCAGAGAAGCCAAGTGGACAGGATCACGCCCTTCAGCTGAATTCACACAAACCTTCCTGCAGGGCTGTGAGGTGTGGGTGTGTTTATCTGTACTTTAGAAAGTAACCATACTAAAAACAGACAGAAAATAATGTGTGATTTCTCGGATTCACTGCTTTGCTCTCGTTAATGCTGCCCTCTCAGTCTCGTTGAGCCGAGAAGGAGGGGCCAAGTTCGAGTGTTGTGTTTACAAACAGTAAGCGATAAAACCTGCATAGTATGCCTTTAAACTCTCATCAGCAGGTTTAGGTTGTTTGTTCCACATCTAGAGATCCGTGCCCCGTGATACAGTATTAATACTTGTTAATAATGTAATGTTTAATACATTGATGGGGTGGGACTGCAGTCAAAAAGGTATCAATCTTAAGGGTAAACAAGAATTTACAATTAGTTACAGACAGAAAATCTGTTCCATTCATACCAGCAGAAATACGGGATGATTATTAAGTTTGAGCTGACAAAAAAAGGTGATTAATCATGAACAGAAAATTAGTTTTCAACTATTTTGATAATGAATAAAATGTTTGTCAGTTTTTCTTAAGGGAAAATGGCAGAAATTCACTGCTTTCATCTTCTTAGATCTGAATATTTGCTGTTTTTGTTGGTAGAACATTCTGGGTTTCAGACAAAACAAGCAACAGGAAGACGTCAGCTCGAACCCTTGGAAACTGTGATGAGAATTGTTCATTTTATTTGACATTTTATCAACCAAACATTTAAACTATTGAGGAAATAATCAACAGATTAGTCAATAATGAAAATAGCTGGAGCCCTACAAAAAAAAAAAAAATGTGATGACTTTATTTGTTGGAGTGTGTTTATGTCCTCTCGTGCAGCAGGAGGTCACCGCTGAAGATGAAATGTTTACCAGGAAGTTCAAGAGTCTGTTAAATGGGATCTTTAAAGACAGGAAAAGTCCAATTTGTCATTGTAGTCATCTCTCATTTGAACTGACGCCACTTTCTTTATTCCTGTCTCACTCCAAGAATGTTTTCATACCAAAAAAAATGTTGTAGCTTTCTGGTGAGCTTTGTAAAAGTTTTGCAAATCTAGTTTTTATATTTTGTTTTAGATTGTGGCAACAAAAAAGAGTCATCTTGATATTTCCTGATTTAATTTTGCAACCACAGTGGATCTGAATTTTTAGGTTCTCTAAATAATGGAGAGAGCTTCCTTCAATGAGCAACATCTTTAGAAACTTAAAAAAAAACTCCTTTTGTATTACATACAGAATGTATTTTTATGTGCATTTGCTCCCACTGGCTGGGAATCACATCCTCTGTCTCTTTGTTTATCTATGATTGATTGCCCTTGTATGTGTCAAAGCACTCTTTAACCTCTGTTTTTATAATAGCTGTTTAGAAGGGGGGGTTGTAGCTGTACAGAAACATGATTTCCTCTGTTGTCAGCAGCTCATATTTTAGTCTGCTTACTGTAAGATTTTAGCCTTCATGTCATATGGTGGTTGACTCAAGTTGCATGCAAAACAACACCTGTCAGCATTCCTCTTGTGAATCAACCTGCTTAATTTTTTCCAGGGAAGTCAGCCTGTATATCATGGAAATCTCCTCCCACCACCTTAAAAAAACAGAAACGCAGCAATCGCACTCCCATGCCTGCCAGTCAGAATCTCTCTCCTCGTGTGCTGCCTTGTTACAAGTGTTGTAATGTGGAGAGAATAAAGTGAACCCCTGCAGTGCACCCTGTGGCCATCCGCTGGGAATCAAATCCTCAGGAGGCACACACACATACACATACAAACACACACACACACATGCGCACGCACACATCTAAGAAAATGCAGACCACCAGGTTTTGCATTCATGTTTCACAGTGATCCAAGTCCCTGAGGCTCTCACTATCATTATATCCGTGCGTCACTCTTTTCAGTTGAACTTCTTTCACAAGTCCTGCCTTTTGATATGCAGCCGAGACGGCTGCACTTGATGTTGCAGCCAAGTATGAAGGCAGCACCAGTGTAAATGTAAACTCTAGTAGTCTGTCGTCAGACAGATTAAATGTCATGGCACACTGAGGTGTAATAAACTCAGATGAATACCAGAAAGGACATGTCTTTTAAAGAATAAGGTTGGTGTTACTTTCTCTTGCTATTCTAATCAAAGATTCCCGTGCAGACACTGAAACAGCCTCATGCCATCGTGCCATCATACACTTCATCCAAAACAGTTGACAGAGCAAAGAGCTGACAGCAATGTTTACAGCTCTTTAAAGCAGTAAATAGTCAGAGTGGGAATATAACAGTTTAAGGGTGCTTTCACACCTGCCCTGTTTGGTTCAGTTCAATCAAACTCAAGTTTGTTTGCCCCGTCAGTGCGGTTCGTTTGGGCAGGTGTGAACACAGCAATCTCACCCGGGTGCGCATCGAAACAACCGGACTGAGGCCTTCTTGAAGAGGTGGTTTCGGTCTGGTACAAATGAACTCTGCGGTTGGTTTGTGGTGAGAACGTGTTCCGACCTGGATCTGAACCAACTGCAGTCACATGACACATTGTTTGGGTTAAACATGAGCATGTTACAGTCCTGGAGGATTATTAATGTGCGCCTCCTCCTGTACTGCCTTAATATGCACATTCAGCACATCCAATGCATCAAAACATTGTTTTCTAGTTGGAGCCGCGCCTCGTTTTCAAACTGTATGCTTTGACTCAAATGAACAATGACAGCAATATAGTCCACGATGAGCAGCGCTAAAATCAACCTGCGTAGTTGTCCCTCCATTGTGACATTAGAAAGTGTCACATTTATCTTGCAAGTGTACTCTTCTTCAACATTTTGTTTACTTCCTCGATTTTTCCCGTGTGGAAATCCTGACCAATCAGAGCAGCTTTCTCACACAAGGCATTTGATCTGGTCCGCTTGTAAATGCTGCTGTGAGAACACGAACCAACTCTAGGCAATTATACAACTTTGGAGCAATATTAGTCCCTGATTCAGACCAAAGCAATACAGCTTTGGGTCTGAAAGCATCCCAAGTGTACTATATTGAGAGTATTTTCAATGCTTCACCTTTTTGTCAGACAAGCCTGTTCCAACAGGGAAGCTGTTAACGGTTGCATAGTTGTGAAGCGACCAGACTCCATTGACAAAAACAGTTATTTTAGCTCGCCAAACATGGTAGTTGCTGGTCTACCTTTGAGTCAGTCGGGTAGTCAGTGAGTGTTATTGTGTGACTTCGGTGAATCCGAACTAACCTTTTTAAATGCCGAAGTCACACAGTAACACAAACAAACTAACTGTTCAGGACAGTGGTAGACCAGCAGCTCCTGTGCTCAGTAATGTTAAATCACCATTTTTCTCATTGGAGTCTGGCTTTGAAGAGAAAAACATAACAGCTTCAGTCCTCTATCTGAAATTGCTGTATAATTCAAATTCACCAAAATGTTAAAGAAATGAATTGTCCATTTAACTTCTTTAACACCAAATCCAGACCCAAGTCTGGATTTTAGTCTGTTTTGGGAAAAACAAACACTTCGTAGTTCAACTGAGATTCCCTCTTATGGAATAAACTGTACTTGACTGATATCTGGCTACAGATAGTGTTACAGTAGGTTAAATGTTAGTACAATACATTCATTGTTGGTTCAGTTTCCTCGGCAGAACTGCTGTTTATGATGAAATGATAAAATAACACCAGCTTTATCTTCTACCAGACTGTAAATGCCCATCAGGCATCATGAGTTACATCCTTTGTGTTAAAAAGTCTGCAGCATTTCAGCAGAGAACTTCATTTGAAGGTCTTTGGACTGACTGAGTCTCTTTGTTGAAAGCAGAGAAGTCTCACTGGCCTGCTCTCAGAGATTTTGTCCCAGGTCATTCCCCAATTACTGTTCAAGTGTTTTATGAGGGGTGATGGAGGACAGGACTGCAGACTTTTGTGGAGCACAAAGAGAACTCGTGTTTTATGTTTGGAAGAGGTTGGGGGAAAATCCGTTGGGTTTGTGGGTGCAATGGATGGCCACTCACCCGTGACAAACATCTGTACAAAAAGCTATCCGCCTGAAGAATATCTCCAAGAACAATGTGCTGTAAAAATGCCGTGCTGACGTAAAGAAAGGCTACACTCAGGAGTTACGGACGTCTAAAATCCAGTACTGTGGGGTTGATAAGGTCATGGCACTTTTGTAATGAAAAGACAGGATTTGAAGGGGTGGAGGAGTGAGAAGCTTTATGGCTGAGGAGGACTTACCAGTCCGTCACAGTTGTTAATGGCAACCGAGGCCCCGGGCACGTCTGTGATGTCACCAATAAAGGTGCAGTCTGTCTTTAGCAGCTCACGGTGCAGTATCCTCTCCGTCCCGCCGGTGACTTCAGTCTGGTTGGCGCCCATACCGGCATCGTCACCGATGCTGTCGCTGACATTCCCGAAGCCGTGGACCTCGTCGTGCCACTCCACCATCGCGCCCGGTGCCACCAGCCTGTTGTTGGGGAGCAGACGGAGGTGGAACTCCTTACCAAAGGCGGAGATGTTGAAGAAAAGCTTCTGTTCAGCTTCACCAGAAGAAGACACCTCTCTCTTGACACGCTGCTTGTGGGTGGCAGAGAGCAGGTGTGACAGGTAGTGTCCATGAGAGTCGGTGCTGAAGGGAGTGACGAGGCCATATTCCTTCAGACGGCTCCTCAGTCGCTCTGTAACACAACACAGTGACAATGAGATGTTTATTCAAGGCAGCGGGAGGAAGAATGAACAACACATTTCTGCGTGTTTGTAAAATAACATTTCTTATTCAGTCCAAATGTTCATGTGATGTGGAGAAAATGTAACGCAGTGAACTCTGTGGCTCGATGCAGCAGGGCCCCACATTATTCTTGACTGGATCTAACCAGGGAGGCAAGTAATAATTATTTTCATTACTAACCAACATTTTGGTTTTTCAGATTAAACATTCTGGTTATGAAACTGTCACAAAATAGTTAAAAAAAAAAAAACACCCATCACAAAGGTTCCAGAGTATGAAGTACGATACACCTTCAGCAAACATGACCATGTGTATATTATCTACTCGCCTGTGTTAAACTGAACTCATGAAGAAAACTTTGTTTGTTTCACGTGACTAAAGAATCGAAAAAAGACGAACCTTCTTCATTAACTGTTGTAAACAAGGACTGTCTTTAACAACAGCAAAACAATATCAAAACATCAGTTTAAAAACTCTCACACAGCTCTTGCAGTATAATCCAAGTCTCACTTATCCAGCTGTTTGCTCAGTTCTTCCCAAACACACGCATTTTCACTAAAACGTTGCAATATAAACACATCAGTACAAACAGAGTCACGCACGGCCGGGCAGCGTGCCTGGGCACACTTATGCGTTTGAACTCTGCTCAAGCAGAGCTCATTTGCACTCGTGTGCCATGGCACGTTCAGGGCGTGCTACTCTTTGGTGATGTGTTTATATTGTTAATGTTTTTAGCAGAAATGCATCTGTTTTAAAAGAACTGAGGATGTGACTGAATAAAGGAGACTTGGATTGTACTGCACAATTTGTATGTGAGTTTGTAAATAGATGTTTTAACATAGTTTTGCTGTTATTAAACGTGGTCCCCAATGACTTTAACTCATGGAGAATGCACGCCTTTTTTGGATTCTTTGTTCACTGTGAAGGCGTGCAAGAAAAACAAACCTTTCTTCATCAATTCAAGATGAAACGCAGTGAGTAACTGATACACAAATGGTCATTTAGCAGGTGAAATATTCCTTTAAACTGCTTGTTTTTTCTGACCGACCATCAAAAACCCAGTAACATTCAATTCACAATCATATAAAGCAAAGAAAAGCAGCAATTTCAGACGCTGGACATGTGGAACATTTGCATTTTTACCCAATACATTACTACTGATATGAGCTATTTGTATTAATTATTAAGTTTCTATTTATTAATCAACAAAACTTTTCAGCACACTGACATCACATAAGATCTTTCCTTCCTCTCTACTGAGAGAACTGAGATAATCTGATCAAAGAGTTCCGTCTGTCCTGAGATCCAGGGTTACAGGGACAGGACTTTCTCCATTGCTGCCCCAAAACTCGCCATCCGATTCTCTCCCACCATTGAGATTTTCAAGAATCGTCTTAAAACACACTTTTACTCTCTAGACTTTAATTGCACATAGTGTGATTGACATTGTTGGTGTAACTGTCACGCTGTACATAAAAAAAACACTACACTTTAGGTGTGATAACAACAGAAATGATATGTTATCATTACTGTTATTATTATTTTACTGCTATTATCACTTCAAAGTTCTGTATTTCTCTGTTTCCTTTTGCTTCTGTTTCTTTTCTTCTGTGAGAGCTGTAAGAGCACTTTGGATCAACTTTGGTTGTGTTTAATGTGCGATATAAATAAAGTTGACTTGACTTGAGAATATAACTACCATTATCATCATAAAAGAACAACAAATAAATAAAGACTGTGTCAGAGTGGGCATATTTCCAAAGGTGCAGGTGAGAAGATTTAATACAAAACAGGAAGTCCAGTTCGAAGACTTCAAGATGCAAGAACTTCACACAAGAGTTAATCCTCCTTTGAGGCAGATTTTCCAAAAGCTGGAAAGCTGTAATAACAACGACAGTTTGCTTCTTTGTCCAGATACTGAGAGCTAAACCATTTGGGAGCACACACACTACACTACAAGGTGTAAACACTACAAGGTATTCTGCCTGGAGTTTAGACTTGCATGTATTTGATTGGCGCTTCTTGAACTTATGTTGTGCTGAAGCGCTGGTCTGTGAAATGACGAGGCTGTGATTTTTCTTGCAATCACGGTTCTGTATATGGCCTTGTCCTCCATCACAGATGGGCAGAATTTATCTGATCTGGAAACGCAACTACAGGCTGAAGCCTTTCAGTGAGAGACCGTAGAGAAGAGAACCTTCCTTCCAGAAGTTCTTGATAACCTGTTGCTGCCTTTGACATGTCCAAAGTAAATACGTAGCACACACAAACATCAATATTCAATATCATCTTGGCATAGCACTCCGTTCACCCTCAGGCTCTTGTTCCTTGGCTAATTTGTGGTTAACTCAATTGTACAAGGAAATCTGTGGGCCTTGAAAACACTCAGTTTAAAAGGAAATTTCCACCCAGCCTTGGTTTGCTTTTCCAAATGTGTGTGATGGCAGACACATTCAAAAATCTTTGGTCGGTTTTGGTTGGAAAAAAATGTAACATGAATATCGAAACCTTGTAATTATCTTGTAGGTTTTGACTAGAAGACGTTCAAACAGGTGTCAGTGGTGGAACTCAAATTACACGTCTGAGGAAATGCCATACTTTACAAATCATAGTGTGCACGCTCTCCACATGTGATGTAACAATCGTGCATTCAATGAGCTTTAGAGAAAAAACCTGCAGATATCACATAGCTAAAATGATAATGATACTGACAAAATGACGCACATTAAGCTGTGCGTTTTGGAAGCAGCTTCATCACACAGTTAACACACATCAGGACACACAGAGCACCTTCGTCATATCTCCACAACCAAAGTAAACTGCAGGCACGTGTCTGGTTTTTAACGGGCAAAGAAACATCAAAGGCCGTTTTTACAGGGCAAATACCTCACAGTTACATCACGCTAACTTTACTCTCTGCAAACATGAATGACACAGAGTTAGTTGTTTGATACTGATACATGAAAAGCCTGTGCAACATGTGCAGGACTGATGTTAGTTTAGAAAAAGCATCATGTGTTTCCCCCACAGTTAGATTTCTGCAGTACAACTTGGTGTGACAAATTATTAAGGGATGAAGACGTTATAGAGCCATGGGTCAAAGAGGAGCCAAGAATTAGCTCTGTTCATTAGTGAGTATTTGAAGGAGTGGGGTTTCACTGCCTAATCCTCGGGAGGCCCGGGTCTAATCTCAAGAGCCATGTCTTCTACTTAGAGGAGGAAAAAAAGCAGATTTCTGTTCGTTCTAGTTCTTTATTAAGACCTACAGCGCAGGTGCATTTTGCTTTTTTCTTAAAGCCTCTAAAGCTTTGAATTCAAATCAAATCAGAGTTCGGACGAAACATCTTCAGATATCATTTATTTAAGTTGGAATCCTTAAGATTTTGGATGCATTTACATTAAATGATTAAGTCTCTATACTATACTTTTTATTGCTAGTGATTGTGAAGCTATTTACATTGTGTGCAGCATGAAGTCAGATCATGGCTACAGTAATTCCTTTTATTAAGACAACGTGAGTTTGTTCGCTCTGTAAACCTTTCCTGTTGTATTTCTGACAAAGTAGCTGCTGCAGGACTGTTTTCTGTAGCATCAAATGGCACTTGTTGTTGCCACGATAACCACAAATGTCACCTAGGTCGTAGACTGGTGGCCCTTCCCCAGGAGACGCTGAGCAATAAACACTTAAATTGCTGCATTCTGGTGAATTTTTACACACAAATTCAGGTGTAAATGTCTTTAATTTCATCAAAATAAAAGTCCTCTTTGTGGGGAACAAATGCACTTGTTGTAAATATTAAAGGGGGGCATGTCCCCAATGTCCGCCCCAAAATCTATGCCTATTGGTGTCACTAAATGCACCAGAACAGGTAGGATTACAACTTTTAGGAACTTCACACCCAAAACACTAATTTTATCTGACTGCTTCATCAGGGCTGTGTGGATTGATCATATTCGACTAGTGCTGGCAACTGTCCTCACATTTGAATTAAATGCTGCTAAATCCCGAACGGTGGACGTTTCCCATTGGAGCCCCGCTCACCTCAAACCAGTAAGAAGAGCGCTGACAAAAACAGGAATCCAGAAATCTCTCATGTAAAACAACAACCAAACTTTGGAAGATAATTGTGTGGTCATGTAAAACCTGATTGCTCAGACTCACGAGCTGATTTAAAAAAATAAGTTTTAAAATCTTTTACGACCTACATAGCCTTAAAAATTTAGGCCAGATTATGCAAATAAAATGGGATGAGAGCAAATTTAGAGACAAATTTCTGCCTTAAATTGATTTGCTGTGCTGTTGATGTAAAGGGTTACATTGGTATTCTTCAACCTGGACCCTTTTTTCTCATGTTTTTGTCTAAGTGACAAATGGAGACAAGATTTTTTTTAAATTGCTGAATCAGAAACAGCCCCAAGATCGCAAACGCAAAACCCACCAGACTCCACTGAAACAAACAATAATTTTAGCATGTACAGAGCCAGCATCTTTTTAACATCTAACTGGATTAATTAAAGGTTTATTTCAACCAAACCAGAGTTGTTGATTGTTGGAACAGTGGAAAGATGAAACAAGATGGTTTTTGTGAGTTTTATCTTGTTTCTGTCGGCTCTGAATGAAGTGTGTTTCACAATGATAAATTATTGTTATATAAATGGCGATTTTGGGGCTGTTTCTGGTTCAATAAAAAGGATTTTACTCTTTATCAAAGAGGTGTACCTCCGTAAGGATCTTGTTCATGATGTTGTCAGACACTTGAACATGGGAAAATAAGGTCCACGTTGAAAAATACTGCAGTTACCCATTTAGTGTTTAAGGGTATGAAACCTGAAAAGGAAGCCTGACGTTTAAAGGAACATTTACAAATCGACCTTTGACTTAAGAGACTTGTGTTTGCAGCACAATATGTATGATTGTCTCTGTATGGAATATGTAAGAGTTACTGAACTGAACTGATAACATTGAACTGTGGATTTAAACCCTTTTATTTAAAAAGAACAAAAGCTTACGCTTCAAAGAGTCTGCTCTATAGCTGTATACATAAAACTCTAAAGCTGCAAAAGTTGGAGGTGAACAATTGTTTCATTACTTATTAGTCATGCACTTTAGTGCTACAAAGTTATTTCAGAACATAAAATACTGTGCTTCCAGTGTCTCTCACTCTCTCTATTCAGATAGATGCATGGTGTCAATATCAAAGGACAAGGCCAAAAAAGTTTCTCTGAAAGGTTCTTTACTTTCTCCTTTGACTTCCATTGTTACAGAGGTTAATAACTTTTACCACCTCAAACCATTTAAAATCGTTATCATTCACATATGAAACACTAAAGACACATTGTCAAAATATTAGATGGCTTATTATAATATAAGTTGCATAATAATTCAATGAAAGTACAGAATGAACAGTTTGCAAATAGATTTGTTTTATCTTGACATTTCACTTTAATAGGACGCTGAATGTGTGCAGTGAAAGGAACATTTGCCATTTAAAATGAAAGGTCTAAAGTGGTACACTATGTCTGAGATACTTAGGAGCCACACATCTCTTCTTTTATGAGGCACCCAAGTCAATGTTGCAGCTTCAACACAGCACACCCTCTAAGAGGCCGGCTCCAGATGTGGTGTCATACTTATCTCCACTATGGTCATCAGTCAATAATTGGCCAAAGAAGGTGTGATTAATGGTGGTGCAGACAGCGCCACCATGTGGTCATTTACAAAGAACATGAGCTCATGACTCCTGAATGCTTTCCTGGATTCTTGGGTAAAAGGCAAAGGCACCGCTCACCTGAACAGATCCTGTGTCATTTTTATTTCTCACCATTCTTACAAACTTCACCTGAAGCTGAATGAAAGTGGTGGAAAAATCACGAGACTTTGACCTCTTACCTTCAGGCTGTACATACAGAGTTCCTGCTCAGAGGACAATAAGATTCAAAGCCTCTTTAGTTTACGCAACAATTAGTAGACCCAACTGCACCTAAGCACTTCATGTGTTCAGCAATTAGCTGTTTGTTGTCTTCATTTGAACTGATCTCTCATTTGTACGGATTTGTACTGTTTGTCCTTGTTATCGGTCTAGATTGTTGCATCATGTGATTATGTTGGTTTTTTTTTTTTAAAGATGATTGTGTTTGTATAACTGGCTGCAACCAAATGTCCCCTGGTGGGATAATTAAGTTTGACTTGACCTATTTTTGGCATGGCCAAATTGATAAATCATGTCATTTCCCATTAATAAATCAAATTATTGCAGAGGTTTCCTCTTAAACATAAACTGATTTAACGACTTAATGAACTGTGCTGTTGCACTGCAGTGTTGATGGTGGGTACACACATGCAGTCAAAGCAATCCTCCATAATCTGAATAATTTTTTCACCGATAGATGATGAAGAAGATTTTAATTGACAGCAGACATTCATTTGGGCTAATTTGAAATTTTTTGCACAATTTATCCTAATTTAGATTTGATATTCCCGGATTTAATTTAGGGTTTCTCCAGCACTCATGACTATTACAGTACAGCTAACTAGGGTGACTGTCAATTTGTATCTCAAAGATACTGTAACTCAGTGCATGTTTCAACTTGTAGAGCTGTTCCAGACTCAGAATTATGTCAGTCAAATCAGCTTTGTCTGTTCAATATGAATATTCAACTACTCTTTTCTTTCTGTATAGAATTTCAGAGTTTGAACAGGGCTCGGTGGGACATATCCGGTGACTGGGACCATCACGTAATATAGTAGACAAGCTAAGTTAGCCCAACAAGCTAACTATGCTAACAATGAATCAGAAATATGCAACATTTTTTGCAAATGCTAGACATAAAACAAAAAGCCACAGACTAATTGTAAATTCACCACTTCTAAGCAAAAGGCAGAAGGTAACGTTATCACAGGGCCTGATCGGGCAAAGACTCTTTCCCTCTGGGCAGCTGCCTCTGTCTTTCTCAGACGCATCCTGTGTCTGGGTCTGCAGCTGCCTGTGCTGGAGAGCAGCATAAATGCGAGCAGTGCTCACTTTGCAGCTAAATTCGGGGACCACAACATCTCCAGGAGTGCACTGCAACTGACTGACAAAAAATAAATAAATAAACTACCCAACCGCCTGCCTAGAAGAATCTAAAGCCCTTTTTACATAGGAATTGTGCAAATTTGCAGGAAAGCTCAATCCCTCTTCTTTCCGCTTTGACAGTATAAAAACAAAATCAGGGAGTGCGGCAAAATGCCGCCTTTTTCGGGGTAATGGGGGGCGTGAGCTAGTGACAAAACTTGTAGCTCAGTGTGTGACGTAAACAGTGACGTACCAAGGAAAGCCACGGCTGGTCAGTCCTTCGGCGATTCTCTCGTACATCAGCCCGTCCTTCACGGTTCCCGTCATCTGACGGTTAATGGCCTCCTTGTTAGCAAGGGCAAGGAGGGCACGCAATTCTTTATCTCCCCAGTTGCTCATCTTCTGCTTTGCGTCTCCTTAGTGCTGCTAGATACTCATTCCTGCTATCAGCTGTTTCCTGGTTTGAAGTCCACGCTGGTGGGTTGAATGTGCGGCGTCATCAGCAGCCCCTCCCACAAGCCATCAACAGACCCTCCCGAGGCGGAAAGCTGCCTCGCTCTGTTTAGATCAAAACCGTTCCGCCAATATGACTACCCTACGAGGCGGAAAATTGGGCACCTCGGATCAACTCGCCAATCTGGTTCTGTGTGTCTAAACGCTCGCAGCTTGCCAGCAAAACGGCTCAACATTCACGGAAAATCTGGCAGTGTAAAAGGGGCTTAAGTTGAGTGAGGGGCCTCAAACTGATGAACTGATTCATCTTGTATTCTTATAACTATTATTCGTTATTTTTGGTAAGCTATGGAAAGTGAATTGCTCCCTTAAACTGACTGTATTGGTTATTCAAAGGGGTGTTCATTCTCAGACCACACTCAGCAAAGTTTGTGAACTGGAGTTCATTTACTTATTTTTAATCATTTGTTTATTTAACAGGGACAATGGACGGTCACTGACTGTCCCAGAGTCAGCTAGATAGCTAACTTTCATCTGCAGTCCCTCAGCAGGCATCGACAAAAAAAATGTGGCATCAAATGTTATAATTGAGACAGGGGAACACAGAAAAAACATACAAAGCTAAAAGCACTTTGAATTTAAAAACATTACATCATACGACTGAGGACACTGAATCCTGTATCTTTAGTATTTTGTGGTTATCATTGGTTTCATCATTTGTGATTTAACACCAGAGCGAGTAGAGCACTGTCTGATGGAGCTGGGTATTGTGTTTAAAAAGTCTGCAGCTCTAATGAAAATAGCAAACCAGCCAGATTCATTGGACCTGTGCTGTACTACACAGTCCTCTGCTAGATGCTCTTGTTTGCCTGTTGTTATCTGAGCACAGTTAAGCTGTCAGTGGGCGAAATGGGTGGTAATTGCGGGTAATTTTGTACATTAAACAGGAGTTTGCGGGGTAGACAAAATTATCAGAGATCAGGAGGTTGTACTGTAGCTAAATGTCAGAGAAGCTTTTTTTTTCAATTTTTTTTGAGTCCTTTTATATAAACGGTGCATGGGCCCAAGAATATTTTTCCTTGCTTGAGACCAAGTGGTAAGACAATATCAAAAGTGTGTGAAAATCACAGAGGACATGATTGCAGAGACAGTGCACAGACAAAGAGCAAATGTACAAGAGGCATCCCTTACTACAAGTGCAGCCCCTTCAGGTCTATTTTCTGATCCTATGAGAGGAGAAATTGGCCTCTCTGCCTCTGCTATGATGGATTTCTCCATCCACATGATTGTTGAACATCGGTGCCAACAGAGCAGCTCTCCACAGATGCTCTTCTTCTTTGATTGTGAGGGTCTACAACCTCACATTTACTCTAGAGCTTTAAACTGTGTTTACCTTCTTCATGCATGATGATGAAGAACATATTGACAAGTAACTGAATAGGCTGAGTGGAGAAACTAAAGTATGTTTCCATATAGAGAATGAAGGGTAATTGAATGGTTTGATGAGTAAAAAATGATTTGAATCATATGTTGTGTTTTTCACAGACATCACATCTCATCCCAGTGGGATATTCTGGAGCGAGATGTTACACAGCTCTACAGCACCTCCATCAAAACACCAAATGAGGGAATATTTTATAGAGGAATGTTGTTCATCCCTCGAATAGAGTTCTTCCTTCAGTTTGTCACCAATCTGTGCTGACACCTCAAAGGACCAGGTCTGACAAAAACTGACCGATCTATCACCTCAACCTGAAAACATGTGACCTTGAACGCACCGGGGGACCAACGGGGGGAGACAAAACCAACAAACCAACCTAACTCACAATGAATATGACTACACAGGCTCGTTGTATGTGTCAAGTGTCCCTCTGGTTCAAAGGAACTAGTCTGTACGATGTTTCAGTTGCTTCTATGCACCCAAAGTGATGGCAGCAGCTTTGTTAAGTATGGAAAAACTCTCTTTAAACCTTGCATACCTTCACACATCAGTACACCTGGCTATTCACTGTGAAGTGCGTGGGATTTGCAGATTGTCTGTTTCAGAAAGTTGTAAAAAATTGTCAGAGAGGCGTGGGGTAGGCTGGATAATAGACCCGGTTATGTTTAAACATCCAACAAGCACTTCAGTTGAAGCACAGTGACACCTTTAGAGCCCTGACATACCCATTCATTCATTCATTCATTCATATTCCTTAACCCCTTCTCCTGTTGGGGGTTGTGGGGAGGTGGAGCTTATCCCAGTTGACATTGAGCGAGGTACACCCAAGGCAGGTCTATCACAGGGCTGACACAAAGAGACAGACAATCCTTCACGCTCACATTCACACCTACGGACAATTTAGAGTCACCACTTAACCTGACTTGTTGGAGAAAGCCGGAGTACATGCAAACTCCGCACAGAAGGGCTCCCCCACACCCCCACCCCAGGGTTTGGAACCCTCACCCTGTGTTCGAACCCTCACCCTGGGTTCGAACCAGAAACCCTCTTGCTTTGAGGCGACAATGCTAACCACTGCTCCACTGTGCCGTCTCACACACCCACACCCACACATCACACTACAAGCGACAAAGCAACACGCTGGTCATTTTCAACAGAAGCTGGTGACATAAAGCTCCACACAAACACCTGACACTTGTTGCTGTGTGATGGACGTGATGCCCTACAAATTACAGTTGAGCTGGCTTCAACTTGTTTTCAGCGCTCAAATGATGCCTGTCATATGATTTTGTTTCTAGCTTTGCTAAGTTAGCTGATGCTATGCTAGCTTTCGGCACATTGCGGTACACATGATGTCATTGAGGCGATGAAATGTGATGTTAAATTGGAGCTCAAACATTGATCAAAAGCATAGAATTTCTTTTTTTGCCCAAACACAAACTTCAGATGATGTTCTGTCAAGGCGCTTTGTTGCAAGTAGCGGACACACACAAGCCCATGACCACAGAACTACGTCAATGAGCACTTCAGCAAAACTTCAGCAGTGACACATCAATAATCTACACTGTTTCTCTGGAACTGGTCACATGAACACAGCATACGACTGAGTGACGCATCACCACAACTTGAAAGCTTGTGAACTTGAATAAACCACAAAGGCTTACATCAACGACCAGCTGACCACCGGGGTGGATGAAGATGCTTTGCTTGCACGAAAGGAGAAGTCTAGTCTGTGTTTCTAACATTCTTTCACGCCTGAACACACCTGACCAATCGCTACATAAAATGATTACTGGATTGTCTGACACCGACTCTACAGCAGAAGAAAACTTCATTGTTCAGATAACAGTTTTCCCAAACTTCTTACTCTTTTCTTGCTCCAAGCCAGATTCACCAAACTCTCCGAACAGCGCAAACTTAATGTGAAGTGCTCGTTTCAACCTGATGATTGCCCTCTGTTCATGAGGAGGTGTGTGCTCATGGGATGTGCTCATTAGCATAACCAGTCAACTCCCCTAAAATGACCAAGGGTTCTTTCTGTTTGCGCACCAAAACGTGCAGAATGATGAGCTTCAAGACCTTCTAGCACACAAAATCACAACAGATTTAGCAGCGTCAGTCGTTGTGTTCGGAGACCCAAAAGTATTAAAACATCTGAAATGTGAATACAGCTGTCAACATGTCATCAGAGCAACAGCGCCGAACAAAATAACAACGCAATGCTTTGACGTGAGCGCTTTTTACACTACATGTCACATCCACCCATTCACACACACATTCACACACTGGTGGCCAAGGCGACCACTTAAGGCATCACCATCTACTCAGTAACCATTCACAAGCTCTCACACACACTGACGGCACAGCCATCGAGAGCAATTTGGGGTTCAGTATCTTGCCCGAGCCGCCAATCTTCCGATTAGTGGATGACCTGTTCTACCTCTGAGCCACAGCCACCCTGAGAGAGCATTATAACGCACCTGATGGTACACCGCAACTTACATAAAGACCTGGAATGCTTCTATGTGGATATGTGGAAGACCATATATGTGGATTCTCATGTCTAAATATGCCAACAAAATGTGAACATCTAAATCATTACATCACCAGATTAGAGTACAGACAGGTATTTGTTCATGATGTGCATTTTGTTCTTTTTCCAAAAGAGAACTCGCAACAAGTCCTCATAAACCACTTGGGAACAAAATCTGTTCCTACAAGTGGTTCTCGCATGAGGCCCGTTGACTCTAACTTGTAAAAAGAGGGAAAGACGGAGGTGGAAAATTTAAGAGAAACCACACTAAATGGGTAAAATAACTGCTTTACAAGGCTGATAATGGGCCCAGAGACGGGCCAACGGTGGCAGACTACAAGCGGACCGCTCCACCGCTGTCCAACTGGCAGCTGTCATCTTGCTGTGTGAGGGCCCTTGAGGTGCTCAGAAGATAACGGCGGGTGTAAAAGGATCCTACGTGGACGCTGTTGCAGCTCACTTGTTTCTTAACCTCAGAATGGATAACAGATGTGCAGGATTTAGAAGTGGAATTTTCTTTCCTGTATAACAAAGCCCTTGAAGCAGTTTGCTCATGCAATATAAGTGTGTGTGGAGGACAGTGTGTGCGTGTGTGTGTGTAGGGGGAATGGTAGCAGAGGGTATAAGGGGAGGGTGTATTACAGAGCTCCTCACACACACAAACTTCCCTCCCACTTTGATCTCACTGCACCAGGGCTGCTCTCCTGAGTTTCTCTTCTACTTTCTCACAACTTACATCTAATAATTAACAAGATGAAGTGAAAATAAACAGGACTTACCCTCTTTATCTACTCCACCAGCCTGTAAGAGGGGACAGAGAGAAGCTCGTTAAAGTGCGGTACAAGCCAGAGGGAAATCTGACAGTGTGAGATGTCCAGCAGAAAGTTTACTGCAAGCTGCTTGTAAAAATTTAACAAAAATGCCTTTATTTTACGCGTCTTATGTAACAGGCTAAACTCATGCGTGTGTAGTGTCAACATGCATTTCACAGAGGAAACAGTGTGCGCTTTCACACAGGCAAAAAGTTTGGACACACTGTTTCAAACCTGTTGCACAGTCGGCACCGCTGCTCCGCTTTATTTCATACGCACGGCAGAGGCAAACATTGCGCACACTGGAGAGTAAAATGAGGAGACTGTGGACACTTACCTTGTCAGCTGAAGTCATTACAAATCCTACAAGTAGTAACGCTAGTGACAGGACAGCCATCACGAGTCTTTAAGTGATAAAGAAAAAAAACTTTATCCAAACGTCAAATTAAAATAAGCACCAAAAAAAAGTCGTGAAAAACTCTCTACGGAAGCGGCTCATTCAGAAGTGATCAAAGTGGATGTGCAGCCTCAGTTTCAGCTCAAAGACTAAAACACATTCAAGTTTCATTAAAACAGGAGTGAGGCGAGTTGCGACACTTTGTCAGTCAGTCACTGTTTGTTTTTCTGTTTGACTGAAAGTTTCTAGAAAGTTTTTTTGGTGGAAGTTAGAAGGACATCCCCTCTGCCGCTGGCCGGACAGAGCTGCAGTGTGAAGCTCTTGCAACCTGGCACTTGGCTCCCCTGGCTAATAAACGGCATAGACCAGCCCTGCGTGACGTCACTCCGCCCTGTCCTCGAGCCCGAAACACATGGAGGGACTGAGGAGGAGGAGGAGGAAGAGGAGGAGAAGGAACCCCCTCTCCCCAAAACCTCATCCCAGACAGGACAGGATCAGACAGAGCATTAATGCTACATACTTCATGCTAACTTTGTTGCAATAAGCAGTGGTGTAAAGTAACTAAGTACATTTACTCGAGTACTTCTACTCTACTTATCTACTGCTCCATACTTCTACTCCAATACATTTCAGAGGGAAACACTGTACTTTTTACTTTACTACATTTATTTTATACCTATAGTTACTTTGCGTGTTTAAATAATAATACAAAACATAATCAACTAATAAATGATGATGTAACCTGATATTATAAAACTTTATTGATCCCCTTGAGACATTCACACGCTACCCAGTAGTATGTAAAGTACTTAAAATGAGCTCCACATTTACCAGCTTCAACATTAAACTCACTTTTGGTACTTTCAGTGCATGTTGACACTGATACTTTTGTGCTTTTACTCCAGTGAAATTTTGAATGTAAGACTCATATTTGTAACAGAGTATTTTTACACAGTGCTATGACTGTTAGGCTGCTTAAAAGATCCAAGCACTTCTTCCACCTCTGTTTGAAAGCAGTATATAGGATCTATTTAATGGTTTACAGCACTTGATGTTTGGTAATCACTCCTCAACAATTATATCTCTTTCCTTGAAGCATCTATAATGTACAATGAACAAACAATAAATAAATACTTTTTAAATACTCTTATTGCTTTAATCACACAGTATAAGATTACAAAAATCGACAAAGCCTTACAGCCTGTTTGTTACAATGCGTTTATTGACCGTACACAAGAGCAAACCACTGACAGGTGGGAGTAAAAACAGATTTTAACTCATCATTATAGACATATCATTACATATGATTACAACTATCAAGCAGTCATTATCTGTCTGCACCAGTTATGGATAAATACATGTACACCTGAACGTATCCTTAAATCGGCCGATAATTTCCTTAGCGTGTTATAGATCATCTATTACAGGGTCAGGGTGGTTAGGTCTTGTTTATTTCTTACAGTTATTTATCAGTTTAAACTCAATGTATCTGTATGTGCACACAGTATTCTCAGAGCAGGCTGTACAAGTTTTACAGTGCAAATATAAAGATCCTGGATCAAAGAAGGAAATGGTTAATAAAAAATTTGAAAAAAGCAATGGGGTGTCCAGTAGCTTAGCAGGGAGAGTGGGCGCCCCACGTACAAAGGCAGTGTTCTTGCTGCAGTGGCCGTGGGTTTAATTCTAGCCCGCAGCCCTTTGCTGCATATCATCGCCTCTCTCTGCCCCCCTTCATGCTTCAAACTTTCCTATCATGAATGGCAAAAAGCCCCCCCAAAAAACAAAACAAACTCATTAGAAATTAACAACAATAAACTAAAGGATGTTTGTGATCTGATAAGATGTAGTTTTATATGTATCTTTTACCATTAGTTTTTTTCCTGTGCAAACAATTAAGATAAACTAAACTAAATTTCCATCAATGTATCTCTTTTTTTTTTTACCTATATTATGGATGAATAAATATGAATTCTATGTTTTTTCTTGTACAATGTATTTTGATTGTGAAATCTTCAAAAAATGTGTTTGCATTCTTTTAAAACATAGGATCAGGTTATAGTTGCAGGTTGACATCTGAATATTTGCAGTTACCTTCAAATTTAACACAAGAGAGCAAAAAGAGTTTGCCAGAGGGAACAATTCTATCGTGAGAGATAAAACAAAACAGCCCACCTGTCCTGACATAAGTGAAGAGAAGAGAAACGGAGGGGTGGAAACACATTTGAATTCAGAAACGTAGATAAAATTTGTAATTTAAACTAAAGTATAGCTGGCACTCTGACCAATACTCCTCTGTCTCTAGTAGCCATTAGTTTGACACTGATACCATCATTGCCAAAGATTTTGGGCTTTTTACACCTTAGAGTTGCATCAGAACGCCTCAGTTTACTTGTGACCTGTCATCACAGGTTACTGCCTTCTAGTTTTGAGATGAATTGTTCAACCAAACAATGATTTAATTTCTTAGATTGCATCACTTGATGGATTTTAAAGGCCTAAAGATGTATTTATTATTTCACCAGTTAAATGCAGAAATTGAATAAAAATGAGGAAAAAATACACATTATTTTTTTTCAAGATGACTTCACTAATTTATTCTTGTAAGCCCTAGGTAAGGTTCCAACGCTATGTCAGTAATGATAGTAATAATATTTCTAATGCCTACCCTTCCTCATCTGAACACATGGTGGGACAGGAGAACAAGGAGAGGCACTCGAATGCCACAACCCAAACTGACGAGGGTAAGAGGAGCAAATACTGGTGATAATAAAGCACAACATATTAACTGTGAAATATACATGAATCTCTATTAAAATCAAACCATTAAACACTGATAATAACTAACAAATACTTTCAATTTTGGTAGAAACTTTTGTTTTTGTTTGGCAGAAGTTACTTTTGTTTTGTAACAGGTGATTTTTTTTTTTTTTTAAGTTTTCTCTCCAGCTACATTTCTCATGTATCTGGCTGCGAGTCTTAAAATATTCCAACAACTGAATACATTTCACATGAGCCATTTGTGTGAAAGCAGCAGAGTTCCCCTCTCAGCTGACTTGAAAGCTGCAGAGGGCGAGAGCTGCATGTAGAACCAGGTTAGGAGGGGGCGTAGCAATCATTTGCAAAGATATGAACTTTAGTCTGCCTCATTACTGACTGCACATCCTCTGCTTCTCTCCCTCTGTTCTCCATGTCAGGGTTATCTCAGGTAGAAATGCCATGACTTCGTCAGAAGGGTTCAGAGGGAGTGTTTGAATATTAATACAGATACTCGGGGACACCTCTGGCCAGAGCAGCAGAGAGATGTGTAAACCTTTGGGGGGAATACATTAATACATTAGCGTAAATGTCTCCATTGGATGTCGACTTAACAAGCAGGCAAATGGTTGAGGCCCACACTTTCTGAATAGCAATGACATTTATAAATACTGGTGGCTTCACATGAACATGTGAAGTTTAAACACCTCCTACCTGCAGAGTGGAATTCAGACGGCAGCAGGAAGGTGTGGAGTGATCCAGTTTGTTTCCCAGCAGCAGGTAACTACTGAGAGGAAGTACTTGCCATCCTAAAATGTTGATACTGTACGGTTTGCATCAACCAATCATTTATTTGTCACCTGATATAAAAGTTACGACTCCAGTGTGCTGTGATCCTGCAGCTCTTCTAATGTGTGCATTATGATTTAGACATATTTTGTGTCTTCTCACATGGTTGGCTGCTGCTTTATAACTGTCGATGTTCTCGGATGGTTCTGCTAATCCATGGTTTTCATATGTGAAATGAATTCAGCCCTTACATCCTGACCCCAACAAGACAGCTGCATGGTCGCTCCCTGTAAACACAGGCAGCACCAATCTGCAGCTGCCCCTGAAAGGTGTGGAGCAGTGATCCACAGCAGGACTGGGACAGCACCTCACATTCCCACTGTTACACCAGTCCTTATTTGTTTCACAGGCCTTCTCCCTTTCTCTCACCAGAGTCCTCTGCTGTGTAGGATCAGTAAAAAGAGGAGGAACCTCCTGGTTAAATGGTGCTGTCCAGGATTTAGCCAAGTTTTGGTGAATCACAGGATATTACAGTTCCTGAAATCCTGTTGGAAACTGATGCAGCACACAAGTCATCCTGTTTATTTTACAACGCCTGTACGGATGTACCACAGACTCACTGTGTTCATTACAGCCTTCGGTTGAGTCTGATAGTTGTGTCCTGGGTATGCGCTTCTGACTCTGGTTGGCTCCATCTCTCGTATTACTGAGAGTGCGTCGTAGTTTGCTTACATATGTTTGTTTACATATCTTGACTGCAACATGATGGCAGCATGGCAGATCTTTCCCGACTCCTCTCTGCAGCTGCCTCTGAAAGGCACATAGCAGTGGTCCAGAGCAGGAATGGGACAGCACCTCACATTCCCGCATCTTCTCCCCTTCTTTCACCAGAGTCCTCTGTTAGTTCCTGACATCCTGTTGGAAACTGATGCGGGCATGGAAGTTGTCCAGTTGAATATCTAACATCTGTACAATGGCTAGCAGGATGCTAGTTTGGCAGAAAGATCAACGCAATCAGGACCACACTCAGTGTTTGATTCCTCCAAGCTTACCATGGTGCCTCTAATGTAGATATGTACACAGAGATGGTCTAACTAGTCCGTGCGGTCGGGATTGTAGCTGATGTCCATTTCCTCAAACTTTTCTTGATGTTACTAATGTTTACACTTGAAAACCTTGACGTGGTCAGTTAGCAGAGTTGCAGGAGAGGAGAGTTTACAGACTGGTGAGTTGATTTCCTCATCCTGATGAGCGACTCACAGCCATACGCCGCCACCATCCAAAGCCAACCACAACAAGCATTACCAACATTTGAAATATGGACATAAGAGCATAAATTCAGCACAAATGTAGCGGAGCTGACAGAGAGGCAACTGGAAACATCTGCGCCTACATTTTGTCTGTTTCATACATGTATATAAGGAGTTTGTTCATCAGGAGGAGGAGATGTTGGAGAATGTGACACTATAGTAAAACAGCTGCCAAGCACCAGACAACAGCAGACGACTAACTGAGATCAGTAAAGCGGGTATTTCTTAAACAAGCATTTGGGACACGTCCAGCCGTGCTTGTAGGAACCAAACTGGATATTTCAAGCCAAAGCATACTTTCCTAATCCTAACCAAGTGCTTTTTGTTTCTAAACCTAACCACACATTAATCACAGCTTTGCCACAACATGAAATTGAAAGTGAAAATGTAGAAAAACACAAACTTTCAACATCTCTGCTACATATGACACATACAGATGTACATGTACAATGCCAACATTTATTCTGGCAATAGGGTTGTTTGTTGCTGGTTGAGATGGAGCCAGTTTCAACTTCTGGTAATACAGTTGAACAGTTTTGTCCAGATTTACTGTATATACAGTTTTGTCCAGAGGTTCCCAAACTAAGGGTGAGGCCCCCTTCGGAGGGTCACGAGATTTATTTGAGGGGTGGTAAGATGATTTATCAGACAGTTACGTGGAAAAAATAAATTAATGTGTGTATTATATTTTTCTTAAACATGTGCTCTTTGCGGTGGTGTGGGGTCCTGGTTTGATCCCGGGTGCGGGAGTCCTTCTGTGCGGAGTGTGCATATTCTCCCTGTGTCAGCGTGGGTTTTCTCTGGGTACTCCGGCTTCCTCCCACAGTCCAAAGACATGCAGGTTAATTGGTGACTCTAAATTGTCCGTAGGTGTGAATGTGAGTGTGAATGGTTGTCTGTCTCTATGTGTCAGCCCTGTGATAGTCTGGTGACCTGTCCAGGGTGAACCCTGCCTCTCGCTCAATGTCAGCTGGGATAGACTCCAGCCCCCCCGCGACCCTCAAGAGGATAAGCAGTTAGGAAATGGATGGATGGATGTGCTCTTTGTTAAACAGCAAATAATTTGACCTCATTGGGTCTTGAACGATTATTCAAATGAAACCACATGTTCAGAAGTGAAATGTGAGTTAACGGAACTGAAGTTGGATAATCTGTTCAAAGATGTCTGATGAGTTTTCTAAGCTTAGCATGGTTTTTTAAATGTCAGATATAAAAGTAACAAGCAGCTATAGCTGTCAAATGTAAAGGAGTAAAACACGTGCAATATTTAACAAAATACAGAGGCATAAAGCAGCACAAATGGAAGGTAAAATGCTTGAACATTTTACTTAAGTTCATGCACTCCCACCACTGCTTCTGTGATACCCTTAAGCAAAGTATATAACTAGTACCTGCACTGAATCAGCTGACCCTGTGCCCCCACCTGAGGGTTACAACACTACTGACCTTTCTGGAGGATCAGTAAAGTACATTATATAAAGAGATACTCATTGCTGTCAGTGCATTTTCACCTTTGACCTCTGCACTTGTTACTGTAGATGCCTGATTCTGATCTGAATTCTCCCTGTCAATAACTCGGAGGGCATTAGTCCAAAATGCTGCGGCAGCTTTATACCTCCTGGACAGAGTTGACCTCCACTCTTAAAGAAATCTCTCAGATTTCTTAACATTGAACCAAAGATTTAGTTGTACTACGCTCTCTTTTATGTGACTTTGGCGAGAGCCGTCTTTGTTCAAAGTTTAGAGGCTTTGCTCAAAGGCACCAGCATAAATGGAGGAAACATGAAAGATCAAACTAGTCTTACATCAGTTGTGCAGACAGACTACTCAGATGATGATCAGGGCATTTTATCTTACTCATACGTGCTTCATTTTTATGCTTAAAGCAAAAGAGCCAGGCGAGAGACACGACAAGAGAATGAAAATGATGTGATATTTTATCTTCTAATCAAATCTCATTATACGTTAGTCTGTCTGAGATTGTTTCCTGTCATTAATCAGAGCCTGTATGAGAGTGAGTGAGTTGATTTCTTGAAAACAGTAGCTACAAAGTGCTTTAAAGCTGAGAGAAAAAAAACAAGAAATATAAGAATTAAACAAAAAAATTTATAAATCACAAAGATGGTGACGAACGCCATCAGCTCCAGCATGATCATGAGCACTGTCATACATGCATGCAGAACTCATCATCATTTTACCAACCACTTAGAGGGCATACAAAACATTTCAAGAACACAGTAGGGAATCGATCTCAGATGACTGGTTACCAAAATCAAGAGGCCTCCCAGGGAGCACTGAGGTCAGAGGTTAAAGACTGTAACATCAGAGTTTAAGCCTCCTACAGACTGTGACATTTAGCAGTCTTATAGGTTTAGTGCAGCTACACTGTGCAACATGGATTAAATAAACTTGGTTATGACATCTGGTTTGATGTATGCAGACTATACGATGACAGCACCTACTGAGTCACAGGCCACGACGTACAATGCAAGAGCTTCCCATACTGAGTGAACAAGGATGCTGCATGGGTTATTATGTCTACAACTGTGAGGGTCACATTATTGAATAACCTTAAGTTTTGTGGGCACTATATACTGCGATGTGCCAGCTTCCGTGCTTTGTCCTTCTTTACCTGATCATGGTCAGAGCTGGAGGACACATCATACAGACAAAGCTTCTGCTGCTCATAACTCGTTTTGCCTCCATGGCGAGCTGCTGTCTGTCTGTTTGTTTGCGTTTAGCACAAATGGGTCATTTTGTGCTGCATTTCTATTGGTTGGTTCGTAGACGTAGGTCGTAACAGCAGTCACACAGTGAGATGGTCATCCCAAATTACTAACACTGTCAGAATTGTGTCCCAGGCTGTCTTTGAACGCTAGACAATGGCCATCTTTGAACCTCTCTCATTGTGCCACATGAGACCGTTTCTTTCACGATGGTCATCTTTTGTCTGACACAGCCCAAAATCATACATTGTACACCAGGCTTTAGCTGTCTAAGTTACCTATATTTATAGCTGTAGTCTTAGACTTAGACTTGACCTAAGGCCCATACACACTGTGCAGCAGAGATAATCAACCCATTTGCAGCAGTGATGTAGTATAAAGAGCGACAAAGTCCACGTAGCATGGACAGGTCAAACAAACACAGTACTTTAACCAGAAGACTGGTGTTTGTGTCCAATGTGAAACTTTGATCTGAGATTTTCTTTACGTGACATAGGTTAAGTGACCTACTTGTCAAATTAAGAACAAAAATACTTATTGTAACCCAAACCAAGGTCCTTTTTCTAAAGTAATCAAGTAGCTTTGTCGCCTAACCCTGAAGTAGTTTTAGTGACAAAACCAACGTTGACTATGAACACAGAATGTAATTTGAAGGACACCGCAGGATGTAACGAGCAGAAATTGACATACTTTCTTTTAAGCTTTCAAAACTGATACTAGAGGAGTACCTTGAGTGTCATAGTTTGAAGTGTACAGCCACTCATCAAGCTTGGGTATTTTAGGAGTTTGGAGTGAGACTGTGTTGATCAGACTGTATGATGAGAATGGTGAGGCATTTGAGATTGTGTGATGAATGCTGGGATATTGTAGCTTTGTCATGTCATGTGATGTCAACCAAGGTTTTCTGTGTCGTTTCATCCAGCCCCCATAAAATGCTTTCTCTAAATCGACAACGCTGTCACCTAGAAATTTTGTTTATATATGACAGATTTGCAACGTAATGCCAGCTGGATTATGTTTCCTATTAACATGACAAGGAAATACTGTTAAAGGGGAGGTATTATACTCATTTTCTCGCTGCATTGCTTCCTTGTATTTCCTGCATCTCGTGAAAACGGTCTGTGTAATTTACTCCACACCCCCGGCCCTTCTCCATATATGCCTCCCACCGAGCCCACTCCGCTGTGATTGGTCACACTCCCGAGGACTTCTGAAGGGCTGCCGAGCCCCACCTCCTTATTTTGCCAGTGTGGAAGTTGAAAGAATTTCACTTTTGAAAATGTCAACTTTTGAAATACAGCCGTATGTGTTGGATCCCGAATCCGATCCGGAGGTAGAGACTGGACAGCCTGAAGTTTCTCAAGTACAGAGGTTACTTCAAGACGTCTCTGAATGGTAAGTAACGTTAGCCGTAGCTTGTTGTTGTCATTACTTGCTTACCTCTGCGGCATATTCCTGGGCATGCCCATATAAGTAAGTCCGGCATGCATTGATGTCAATCGTCAATCAGACTACTCTGTTAAAAAAAGACAGTAAAACACAGCGTGCAGAGCCACCCAAAACAGCTCGCAGGGCTCACGTCCAAATGCATAAACCTCATTACTGACGCTTTGGCAACATTTAACACAAGTATCTCACATTGTCACAACATTTATAGGTCAGAAAAGAGGAAAAGTATAATAGTTCCCCTTTAATGTTTCTTGGCAAAATATTTGATCTGGCGATACAATACTCTCTCACAGTGACTATACATTATTATTAAACTTTTGTTTAGGCACTGACAGCATTTGGTAACAATGAGAGAAATAATGATAACCAAAGATCTACGCAGATTCTCTCATGAGCATATACAGGATTTTAAGTCACAAAAACAGACTTGACTTGGACTAGACTGACTTTAGACTTGACTCCCTTGAAAATCTGACTTGAAAGCAAACATTCAAGTGAAACATCAACTATAAAATCACAAAACCTCTAGAAAGCTTAATTATTTAATCCTTATGCCTTTGCAATTTAATAGTGATTAACACAGCTCTGAAAGGTTTGTTCATATGCTGTGTCATTTTCATGATCAGCACGCAGGCGGCTAAAAGACTTGCACCTTGACTTGACTTGGATTCTCCCTAAAGGATTTGATTTGATTTTAGACTCAAATGCAGCTCTGCAAACATCATTTCAACTTAATTTTAGTAGATGTCTATAAACAGCCACATTTTAAACTGGCCAAGTTTGAGTCCACATGTCTAGACACAAGTTTTACTGACACGTCCCGGAATCACCTGCTCACTGTCCACAAACCAAAACAAGAAAACACAATGAATCGATCTCCAAGTTTGGACTTTCCCTCCTGTGGTTTGCACCGAGAGAATCAACTGTCGGACTGATGGAGCCCCGAGACGCTGTGTGAGTCTGCATCACATATGGAAGACACATGATCATATATCACTGCTTTTATTGGGCACAACGAAAGGGCTGTTAGAGGTCTGTGTCAAGACACTCTGTTCATTTTCCTCCCCTTCTCTCTCTCTCTGTGCACTGTGATGACATGAAGCTGCCCCCTCATTCTGCTGCAGGATTCATTAAGCGACTTGATAAGTTGGAGGGAAAAATAACAAGCCTTGCCTTCATTGTTGTTTGTGTCTGTGATTGAGTCTGCTGTGCGACTCTCAGCCTCGGCTCTGCTGGACTGTAGGTGAGCTGCCTGTAGATAAGGAAACCTAATTAACTGGCACATCTGCATGCCTCATGGTTCCCCCACTGTGGGAGAGGAACAGAGAGACAGGCAGGGAAAGGTGAGAGAAACTAGGTGACGGTTTTGGGAGGAGGCGAGACGAGGGGAAATAAATGAGGGGCCAAGAGATCTACACTAAGACGTAAGGGATAAAGAAGCAAAGATATGAGGGCAGCTGAGAGAAGAGGAGGATTTTTTTTTTCTTTAAGGAGTTGAGGTTTGTTAGTTTATCAACATCCTGTCCATCCTTGACCCGCCGCAGACACACAGACCCTCTGACTTCCTTCATCTGGCCCCTGAGTCCAACATCTGGTCTTCCTCGCAACCGCAGATCCAGACAAATAAGTTGCTGTTACAATTGGCAGTGAATCACATGAGGCAAATTGAAACCAGGCCTGTACGGCAAAATTGGATTTCTATGCAGATAGTGTGATACAAGATTTCACTCCGGAGGTTACAGGGAAAAGATTTTATTGTTTCTTTTTCATGTAGGTTTTTGGGAAGTAGTACATCGCTTGAGAGAACAGATGTTTTCTGCTTACACAGGTGTGGTTACAACTACCCGTTCGCTCATTGTCTCTCACTCAAGCAGAACGAACACGTCTATGATTCCTCTGAGTGGGACGCAACAAATTACTTCTGTATTGTTTCACTGTAAAAAACTTTCACAACATTGCTGTGTGTCATTACATTTTATATGAGCGTAAAACAAACAGCAGGACCCTCTCTATTTCCTCTTTCTCATGCTGTTCCTATAAAACTCCCTTCCTACTCTCGTGAACTTCTTCATTTGTCACTTCTATTCAGCCGTGGAACTGAGTACATTTACTCAAGTACTGTACTTCAGTACAATTTTGAGGTACTTGTACTTGAGTTGTCCATTTTCTGCTGCTTTATACTTCTACTCTACTACACTACATCTCAGAGGGAACAATTTTATTTTTTACTCTACATCTCTTCTTTTTGCGTGTGTCCTTAGACCTTCAGCTTCATCGTCCAGGTCAATTAGACCATGATTGCCATTTGGTGGCCAGTGTTTGGGGCAGCTGGTTATTATGTGTTCCACAGCTTGCAGTGGGTCCCCACATCCGCAGTGGGCACTGTCCACAAGGCCCCGTTTTTGCATTGCTGCCCCAAAGCATCCTATGCCTGTCCTCAGACAGTTGAGGGTTGTCCATTGCTTTCGGGGCAGGTGCTGGCCGGGAACATATAGCCCCTTTTACGCTGCCAGATTTTCCGTGAATGTTGGGCCGTTTTGCTGGCAAGCTGCGAGCGTTTAGACACACAGAACCAGATTGGCGAGTTGATCCGAGGTGCCCAATTTTCCGCCTCGTAGGGTAGTCATATTGGCGGAACGGTTTTGATCTAAACAGAGCGAGGCAGCTTTCTGCCTCGGGAGGGTCTGTTGATGACTTGTGAGAGGGGCTGTTGATGACGCCACACGTTCGACCCACTGGCGTGGACTTCAAACCAGGAAACAGCTGATAGCAGGAATGAGTATCTAGCAGCGCTAAGGAGACGCAAAGCAGAAGATGAGCAACTGGGGAGATAAAGAATTGCGCGCCCTCCTTGCCCTCGCTAATGAGGAGGCCATTAACCGTCAGATGACGGGAACCGTGAAGGACGGGCCGATGTAAGAGAGAATCGCAGAAGGACTGACTAGCCGCGGCTTTCCTCGGTACGTCACTGTTTACATCACACGCTGATCTACACATTTTGTTACTTGCTCACGCCCCCCATTGCCCCGAAAAAGGAACATTCTGTATAAACAAAAGTAGGCAGGCGGCAATTTGCCGCACTCCCCGATTTTGTTTTTACACTGCCAATGCTGAAAGAAGACGGATTGGGCTTTACTGCAAATTTGCACAATTCCTATTTAAAAAGGGCTTATGTGGGGTCTTCAATGTAGTGGTGGAGCCTTGATGGTTCTGCTGACTTTTATAGGTCCCTCCATCTTGCCTTTACCCAGGCAGCCTTGGAGGTATCAGATGGTGTTGTATGGAGTGTGTGTGACAAAGGGGTGCCAGTTTTTGAGACGCAAGCGCTGTGATGTCTCCTTAGCAATCTTGTGGAGGAGGTGGGATTCACACATTTGTGCCTTTGAAGGGAGGGCCAGCGTGCATCACATTTATCTGACAGATATAGTTACTAGTTTGCATATTATTATTTTACCCACGCCCGTAGAGTAGTTGTAATGACATACTATCTAGGCAACAGGAGTGCTCTACACGAAATTGACAAAAAAGCCATTTTTGACCAAAAATAATTTTAAAAAATCTGTGTGGAGCAGCAAAATACATTTGAACCTTATAATGAAGGTAACATAGCCCATCAAGTCTAAATTAGCCTACACTGATAGTTTAAATGAGCATTCATTAATGTGTTTACCCACAAGGTGACTACTGTGCACCGCAGAGTTTATGATTATTTGGAACTTAAACTTTGCAGAGCTGGCAGTGAAAGCGAAAAAAAATCTTTCCATGCACTACTAAACTCTCTATTTTACTATGAGACTTTTACTTTTTGGATTTGGTATCCAGCTAAGCAGCTAGGAAGACTGTGAACTAGCCACTGCTATCAAGGTTCGGCAAAACTTTGAGGAGAAGGTGCAAGTTTTAGTTACTGAAATGTTAAAACATTTTTTTTTAATTTGGTATAAAGGGTTAACATGTTTACAGTGAAGAATGTAAGAACTTCTTCTGGGCTTACAACACCAATAATAATGCTAATAATGCTAATCTTTTTTTGTCAAAGCTACAGGGAGACACTGGAGAAGGGCTAAAGAGCTGCATGTGGCCCCACTGAAGGATCTGAATACTTCCTCCACCACTGCTTATACTCCAAATTTTAGGTTTTACATTTAGGCCACAAAGGACAGCATTATACATTATATTTAGTAAGACACATTTGGTAAGAATAGCGTATGAGTGTATAGAGCTACGTATCTGAAAGACATCTGCTCTAATGTATAACAACAACACTGTTGGCCATAGAACCTTATTCATTTGGACAGCAGCAAAAAAATACATGCCTGCATCGTATATGCAAACTTACATCTGTATGCAAAAAATAATAATAATAATAATTAAAGAAAGAATAAAGAGAAAGATGAAATATTCATAAGTGAAGAGAAGATACAGAGAAGACATAAAAGAAGAAGATGAAAAAAAATAGATAAAGATAGCACATTTTACTCTTCATGAATACTTGCTACAGGTTCCAGGGCAGAGAGCCAAGTGCGATCAAATTTAGCAATTGTTCCTCTCAAATAATACTTTATCCCTTCTAATCTAACAAAATCCATCTGGACATCTGGAAATGAGAAAGACAATAAGTCCTCGTTGGGTTTGTGTGTTCTTCAGCAGTGTTTCTGGTGTAGAAGCAGCATTGAAGACTTTGCCAGATATTTACAAAAAGCAGACAAAGAAAACAAAAATTATATTTGCGGTGAGAACCCATTGTTCCAAAAGTCTTTAATTGCAGCCTGTGCGTGCTTCAGGGTTTGAGCAACTGGTAATCAGTCAGAGAAAATGAATATGTAGCTCCAACACGTGAATGTAATTTGTATAATTTTGCTGAGTGAGAGTAATCCCCATGACAGGACAGAGCCATCAGTGAGTCCAGACAGAGGGGAGCAGCTAACCTAATTACAAGACATAGGTATGTGCTTTGAAAGTTGGTTTCTCTAAAACGACAACTATCGCTGCGTTCGAACAAAGCTGACCCCCACTTGCATTATAAAAGGGGGCAGGCTGAGCCATTTCAGAGAAGGCATCTGGATTGTTTTCTTTTCTCTCTTTGACGCTTTGTCCTGAGACACAAAAACGCCCCGAGACAATGACTTGTGACGTCTAACAGCGAAGTTATGCCAGAGTCACAATGTGCATCTAGGTGGTGAGTCGAGCAGATGCCCCCGTGGGGTCACCGCTGGTTTTTGTCCCCCAGTGTCACCACAACAGAGGGAAGGTAGGGCAATAAAATTCTTCGGTGCTAAAAGGAGACATTCCAGCAGAGGGAGGGGAGCGCAGGGATCTGACATAATTTAAAACATGGATGTCATATTCTGAATGGGAGTCCCCCCTGCCCCCTCCTCCTGAGTGGAAACCATTTATTTTTTGGGCTGTTTTGTTTTCTGCAGCTCTTACGCAAGCATGAGCTCTGCTAAAAAGGTTTGTTTGGGAACAAGAGAAAAACAATTAACTGAGGGCACGAGGGTGAATGCAGTGTTACAATATGCATATGAATGGAGGGGAAGTGATTAGGGACAAAAAACTGCGAGGATTAAAACTACTCACCTATTTAGGAAGGCCAGGTTTATGATGAAGAGAAGATTTCTTCTGGTTATTGGCCTGAAACATGAAAGACACAGGCTTAGAAAACATTATAATTTTCTCTATTTGACCTTTACTGGTGCAGCGCCCATTCAGACCACGCCTGTTTAGAATGTGCAGGTTTCTCGGCCTGTGATATTGCTGCTTGCAGCTTTTTCCAGTACCATTCCTACAAACAACTTCACACTTGTCACTTCACTTTTTTAAGTCCTGAGCGATACACCTGGGCCCCAACCAACCATGGATGATACAAATCCAGCATGAGCTGCAGTGAGAACTGCAATAACATGGACGAACAATGCTGTGATCACCATGTTGTTAGATTTAGGCTGAAAAACCACTTGATAAGGGTTAAGAAAAAACATCATGTTTGGGCTTTAAAAAAAGTGGCACTATCCCTGGTGGAAACACAGTAATGTCTCTGCAAAGAAACACCCACATTTGTTGGCTAAAAAGCTGCTGGACAGTGACACTCATGAAAAAACAACTGCTTTTGCTGTTTGTTGGACCAGGTAACACAGTGGACTGTATGAATAACGGACGTAGCTACTGTGACACATTGCTATGTGGTCTCCTGTTTTGAAACCTTGAATTTGCCATTTTGGCCATCTTGGATTTTTCGGATCCAGTAACGTTGATATGATACATACAAATGTGACGCATTTGTGGTTTGCAGAAACGTACAACGTCAACATTTTCTTCTGGTGACTGGGCTGGTCCTCCGAGTGCTCAGAAAACAATTTAAATGTAGACATACAATCTAATGACAATTGGCCAACTTGAGATATAATCAAAAGCTCCAGAACAGCTGCTAAATGGACTTTGTGGTAAAATTCTCAACATTAACCCCACTGTCCCCAAAGGGAGCCATGCAAAACACACCTATACTAAACACCAGATGCTAAATCAAAATAAAACACATAAGTCATATGTAAATATGTAAAACATAAACTGAAACGTCCAAGGTGTGATTACATAAAATACAGTGGGTACACTGAAAAGCGACTTACTTCAATCCTAGAGTATATCCAGCCCAATTATCTTCTTCACTGTAAGAAAGACCCATCATTGGCTGATATATCACAGGCATTCACTTTATTCTACAACAATAAATATCATCAAAAATAACAGATGCAAAAAAAATATATAACTCACATTTTGGCCCAGGCCAAGGTGACCTCTGGGGACACGGGGCAACTGGGAAAAGAGAGTATGATTTCACATTAAGAACACAGCCTGTCACTTTGAACAACATAAAATCCTGTCCTGTACAGCACTTTGTAACCTGGGTTTTAAAAAATGCATTTTTACTTCCTTATTTTTACTTTACTTGCTTACTTATTCATGAATGTGTGAATGAATAAATGAATGTTCCAGCACTGGAGAAAGGGCTTTTGTGAACCCTCATGCAGGTGTTTGTATCAGTTCTCCTCCCTTTATTTCTATGTATTTCAGAAGCCTCTAAAAGCCCAAAATTTGTGCCATCAGTCTAATGGATTACTTTGTCTGCACTCCCACTTTAAACCAATTGTGTAGTTAGAGAATCTCTGATAGCGAGCATTAGCTAATTATCTATTGAGCCCAAATCTGAACAGCAGTAAATTTTCCCAGACACCTATAATTTCAGTTCCCCTCCCTCTTTTTTGTTCCATTTGTCTTTTGTTTTTTTCTTCTTTTGGTTTTGTTTGTTCTTGGTGGCGAGTACACTTGGGTTCTTTGACTCATGAGGACAATATTACTGCAATATTATTACACATTACATTATTTATTCCACATCATGTATTATTATTTTTAGAAATAAAAGCTTGCTGTGTTAAATGTTGGAATATTTTTTGCTCGTTGAATGTTGTTTCATCATCAGTTTTTTGGATTGCTGTAAATGTATTAATTAGTAAAGAGTAAATTAATTGATTTTGTCCAATCATTTTTATTTTGTTTATAGCGTTATATTTGTTTATAGTTTCGCATTCATAATACATTTCCCCATTAATGAAAAGAAACTATATGTACTTAGGTTGGCTTCACTTAAAAAAATGAGCCACCCTTTGTGTGTATTTTTACTTTGGTGCATGAATATATTTTAATTCTAATAGTTTTGTACTTTAAGTTAATTAAGTGTTTGAATGCAGAACAGTGTTCCCCCTGTGGGCTTACAACTTCAGCACTTCCTCCATCACCGCATTTTCTTGTAACTTAGTAAAACTTGGTTAAAAAAAAAGACTTTTAACTGACAGTCTGGGCCTCGGCCTCGGCAGGTGATGCTTTTTGACATTATTTTGTAGTTTCTGAATGAATGGATGAATGAATGGATCTCTCTGCACAAGGGAATGCAAACCACTGGTGTCCCGCATTCCTCGATTCCCACCATCCCTCTGCTGTTTCTACGGAAACAGGACCAGCAGAGCCTCTGACAGTCTGTGAATTTCAACGACCCTCAGCAGCAGAGGATTCATGCAACCCTGGCAGAGGCAGTAGCCCCCACAAAGACTGCTGACCAGGAACATCCTCATATGTGACTGAATTCAGCTCAGAAACAGAACTGACGCTCGCTGTTCACTGTCCACACTGATTAATGGGTTAGATTCAGTTGGGCCGAGCAGTGGGGTCGGAGAGGCGTTTCCTTTAGAAAAGTTTTATCAACTGAATGCAGGAGTGACGTCAAAGTGCCTCTGTAGACAGACTGTGACATCAGGAACTGGTGTGAGGCCAGAAGGGGCGGCAGAAGCTAAGCTACTGTTGCTATGTCTGTCAAGCTTTCTAAGCTATGTAGCAGTTTCAGCTCACGGTGGCAGATTTATCTCGTAAAATTAGAGGTAACTTTTGAAACAAGTCCTTGATTTTAGACAGAAGTAGACAAAAGAGTTTGCATTTTTAGACTGTAGCCTGCTGAAAGTTGCTGCAGCTAACTAGCCTTTTTACATATGACATCACTCATCAGTGTGCTGTCCAGATGGCTGGGCAGGCAGCTGGAGACAAAGACTACAAATGCTGCACAAGTGCGTATGATTTGTGCTGTTTATGGCTGTTCCAATTGATTAAATTAGAAAAAACAAGAGACCCTTTAGGTCCCAATGACAATAGAACATGAACGGGAGAAGGAAAAAACTAAGCCACTAAAAAACAGCAGCAGATGTGGATCAAAAAGCTGCTCTTCAGTCTTGAGTTGGATATCATTACAATGGGCTGCGATACATTTTCTGTGTTTTAAGCCATGACCCAAATTTTAACGTTTCACTAGACCTCTTTGAAGTGTTGACCAAGTTATGTAGAAGATAGCTGCCAAAGTTAACTAACATTAACTAGAGGCTTGACAGCGGTACAGAGTTGAAATATAAAGGACAGTTATACTCAGGCAGTCGTGGAATCAACCACACACAAAATAGCCATGTAACGTTAGTAACATTAGGAGGTCTGGAGGATGAGGTAATTTGTAGCGATGACATGTTCACACTGGGTAAATTGGTCAAGCTGTGAGAAAAATCATTTCTGTGTCATTTTCTATAGATCACATCCAACATGAGTTTCAGTTATATGACTATACCTGCTGCCTGCTGGTTCACCCAACCCTTTTATATAGTCATTTTTCTCTAGATCCAATTTAGCCAGAACATGAGCTTTGGGTGTCACAGCAGTTATGTGATTACAAAAGCTAATGGTTGAAAACTCTTCCCTCTGACTGTTAAACGTTTCCAACTCAGTCATAATTAAATAAGGACTCTGCAAAGGGGTCTAAAATAATCATTTAATGGCTACGTACAGGGTTGGAAATTCACTTTTTTGTCCATCAGCCACTGTGGCTGGTGGATTCCAAAAATCTACCAGCCACTCAGTACCTTTGTTTTGTTTTTGGCTGGTGAGCAAAGCAAACTGAGCAGACACTTACATATTTTACCAACATTTGACTGGTGGTTTGTTGTAATTTCCAACCCAGGCTACGTACATAATACAGTGCTAACATAGCACTGTGTAAAGATGCTAAAACACTGAGGCTAAAGCTAACACGCCACAGGCAACACTAGTACCTTCACCAGTTGATGATCCATGCTGTAGACATGGAAATAGCATTTTTGGATTTACTGTTGTAACTGCAGCGATGCGGGTGCTGAGCAGGACCATTGTGGTGAAGAAGGAGCTGAGCCGGAAGGCAAAGCTTTCGATTTACTGGTCCATGTACGTCCCAACCCTCACCTATGGTCATGAGCTCTGGGTAGTGACCAAATGAATGATATCGCGGACACATGCAGCCGAGTTTCCTCCGTGGGGTGTCTGGGCTCAGCCTTAGAGATAGGATAAGGAGCTCGGACATCCAGAGGGAGCACGGAGTGGAGCTGCTGCTCCTTTGTTTTGAAAGGGGTCAGTTGAGGTGGTTTGGGCATCTGATCAGGATGCCTCCTGGGCGCCTCCAGTTAGAGGTGTTCAGAGCACGTCCCACTGGTAGGAGGCCCCGGGGCAGACCCAGAACGCACTGGAGGGATTACATATCTCATCTGGCCTGGGAACACCTTGGGGTCCCCCAGGAGGAGCTGGACAGCATCACGATGGATTTCTGGGGTGCTTTGCTTGGCCTGCTGCTCCTGCGACCAGGCCCCGGACAAATGGATGAAAATGGATGGATGGATGTTGGTGCAACCAAATACACAGCAACTCTTCGGCTTGCATTATTACATGTTTCAACCTTCTCTGTGTAGCCTACACTGCTGCCATCTATGCAGAATGCTGGATTGTTTTCTCTCACAAGGGGGCGTGGCAATGAGAGCCAATTTAAATGAGGTATTTCCGGTCTAATGTACTAAAGCAAGACTGACAGTTAGACTGGACTGTTGTGCCTGTTACATTGGACAATCCATACTACCTTCAAGCTGTTTAGTATGTACAACAACTGTTACAGTACGGGACTTTATTAAATGAACTTAGTTACATTCCACTACTGACTATTTGGAAACAATCAAATACATGCGTGAAACTAACTTTCCACGCCGCTGCCAATTAAACTTCATACAGACAAATTTTCTCCAAATATTCTAAAACATAACACTTTTGTTTTCCTAAGATCTTCCTGGAGCTGTTTCTCCACCACCCATAATTTATTTTAATTGCATGCAGCTGTGAGCATCTCCTCTATTTCCTTTGTGCAATACATTGTTTGACAGCAGTGTTCATCAACAGCACATGCACACATCAAGTGTTTTGTATCCTGACTGTTTTAACTCCTGCGTGAACACACATTAGTATGCAGTTATGAGCAGGAGCTTTAAAAGTAAGGAGGACAGTTTCTCTGAGAAGGTTTTAACCTACAGATCAAAGTGGCTTTTTAAACTAAGCTGCCTTTTTCAGACATGGTTTGGAATAATCCTTGATTCAGCCAAGCCTTGAATAATATTAACCAGTTCCCTGAAGGATGATTAAAGTGCTGATCAGTATTTTTTTTGGTAGCCTGTTCTCTATATAAATATGTGATCTTCTCTGCTTCTATTGATTTGTCTGTTTGTATTCCTCTGATTTCACCAAATTATGGGCTTTTGTGATGCGCTCCAGTTTATACGAGCAGCCTCCAGCCACTTCCATGTGCGTGTTCATGCTCTAATGAGGACTAACACAGGTGGTTGAAATTTACCTCACTTAAGGTAGTGCAGGATTACTCTGAATTTTCAAACACAATTAGGCTTCTCACCTGTTTTTCCTGCTGTGTATAATCTGAACAAATGCCGAAATGATGGAGACAATTAATATTTCATTGTGTAGGAGCACATAAACACATTTACAGCTCGAAAAGAAAACAAAAACAGATGAAGTTCAGTCTTTTAAAAGCATTCTTTGTATGTTTGCGTGTACCAAAGTAAACATGTGAGGTCAGATTCATGGAGAATAATCATCCCATGAAGCGTGATTAAGATGTATTTTTAGCTTTCTCCTGATACAAGCTAGAGCCTTTTTCAGCTGCAGGGTTGCATCCCATAACTCAGTCAATAGGCTTAACTGAGCTCACAGAGGCAAACTGCTGCATTAAGCAACATAAGAAGTCCTAATTATTATTGTGGCAAGTGCATTAGGGTAAGTTTACATCGTTCACAGTAGTGATAGATAAGTATTGTACCTGTACTGCACGTTAAATTTAGAAAGTTTTACTTCAACAGGTAGCTCTGGTAGCTGGAGAGGTGCCAGTTTGCCTCCCAGGCAATGTCAAAGCGTCCTTGAGCAAGGTACCAAACCCTTAATTGCTGGGTGCGCCTGTCCATGGGCACTCTGACATCTCTGTATTTCATGCATGTATAGATCTTGTTTGTGCATGTGTGTGTATTTCGGCCCTGTGAGTGAAAAAAAAAAGTATATATTCTTCTTCTTCTTAAAGTTTGGTTAAGTTCAGTCAGGTGACTACAGGTGTTGCCCATCGTGAGTATTAAGCCTCCAGAGAAGCAGACACAAAGATTCATTACTTAACTTTGCAGCTCTGCAGAATGTCTCAGCCTCTTTTAGCTCATTGTTTTGGTCTAGAAAACCTTTATGGTTTGGTTCAGCGTGCACTCTCGTTAACCCAGTTTGCAACAGCAACAGGCAGCTGTTTGAACCGACACACTGATAAAAATCCCCTGTACACTTCCTGCTCAGCTCCAAACTACAGACAGAAAGCAGAACGTTGAGCATCTCAACGCAGAGAGTGAATATTGAACTTAAATTCATCAAGTGGACACAAACAAAACTTACGTTGCTCTGTGTAGCAGACGAGCAATTGTTTGCTAACACATCAGCCATGGAAAAGTTTCTAAAGGTATTATGACAGATCAGTGTGTCTGTTAGCTTGCTGCGGGGGTCTTCTGCCTCCTAGTGGCCACAATTTCATTTATGCAGCTTTAATGTAAGTGTGATGTGTCAGAGCTGAGACATTTCTTTTTAACAGTGTAAAGAAAAAACGTGTTATCTCACTCTGAAGCTGCATCACTCACATTTGTTTATGAACTTAAAAGCAGCAAAAAGGAGCTCTGTCAAAGAGAAACTTCTGTATTTTCCAACTTGGACCCTGTTTTCCCATGTTTTTATGTCTAAGTAAGTAAAGGAGGCAACAATTTTTGAATTTAGTCCAGCACTGAGAGAGATGCAGCAGCGAAAGAGGCTGCAGCGTAATCCCATCGGGCAACTGTGCATCGCCAATTTAAGTCCACTAAAAGTATTTGTTTTTGCTGCTGGCAGGTTTAGATTGTTATTAGAAGTGTTTGACATCACAGAAAGGACTCTAAAGAGAAATGCAAGTCTAGCTTGTGGAGAAATCTCGCTCTGAAATCTTGTGAGAGGTGACTTGTTGCGGGAAAAACAATGATGGAAATGTTAGTGAGAACTGGAGAGAGGAGTGCTGGGGAGAGTTTGTTGTGTTGGAGTACAACAACCATAGCTTAGGGTTATCTAAAAGATTTTCAAAGTCATAGCTGAATATTTAGCTGATTTAAACAATGGGGAAAAGTCTGCAAGATTTCAGGACCTCTTAAAACAATCTGAGCCTGTCAGTGGCAAAAACAGGCACTTAGAGTACACATAAACCAATGATGCACAATTGCCTGTAAGAATTTCACTGCAGCCTGTTTCACTGCTGTGGCTGCAGCACTCTTTTAATACTGGACCAATTTCAAAAACTGTTGTCTCCATTAAGACACAAGATCATGAGAAAATGGGATCCAGGTTAAAGAGTTCTCCTTTAAAGATCAACCATGTTACCCCTTAAGTTAAGTGTTTTTTCTCATCTTTATTGGCCATCTGTGAAGAATAATTCCACCGATTTAAGATTTCATTAGTGCGTGAACTCGTCAGAATTAATTTCCTGATGATTTTTTTTTTTTTTTGGACACACACATCTAAGACATACCTCCTGCTGTCAATCGGTGGCTTTTGTTTTTGCAGAGCACAGTCATCTCTTACTTCCTCTGCTGTGCCACACAAACCACTGAAACAATGGTGAAGAATGAGAGTGGAGCGGACCCACTCTCACCCCCCTGTCTCCTTCTGTTTTCATGGGTCTCACTTCAACAGAAGAAGCCCGAGGGAAACAGCCATAAACTGTGCCCAAACTGTGAAGGAGGTGAATTAGTGGCCCCCATATGGAGTTAGAACTAGGTCATGTTGCCTTGTCAGATCGTTTTACACGTCACCTTGTTAACAGAAGATGAAAAAGACTACCACCCAAGCATTAGTCATCTCCTTAAGCTACTGTGTTGTGCTTTTCCTCTCCTACTGTATAACACGTCCACAGTTGATGTCAGCAAGGTAGTTAAACTCAGATTTCTTTGCGTCTTTATAAGCCTGATGGGGTTGAGTAAGCGTATTTTCAAGCTGTAGCTCTCTACTACAATAATGTTCCTGCTGGACACGTGGATTGTGCTACGCGGCAGCATCGGGAACACAGTAACCCCATTTTCATGGTGTATTTATGGAAATTATCAGGTTGTCACTTGTGAGCAGCTGAATGGAACAGATTTTTTTTATTTTTTTATCATAGGCTCATTTGTCGATTAACTGAGTTATTGTTTGGTCTAAACAGGGTAAGAACATGTGAATAATGTCACTCAGAGTAAAATGTTATGTCTTAAAACTGCTTGTCTCGTCAAAACCTGAGTCCTAATTCCAAAGATTAGCAAAATACAATGATTTAAAAGAGAGAAAAACAGCATTTGAGAAGCTAGAACCTTCTCATTTTTGGTGTTTTTGCTTGGAAATCAACAATCTGTGACTGTATGTTATTTTGGCTGGTAAAATGTGCCATTGTGCACCAAATACAGTTTTGATAACATACAAACAGCAGGCTTTTGGGGCTTAATTATGACCACGTATGGGGTGCAAAATCACATATAAATAACCTGTGCACAAGATTAAAAGTGCAATATTAAATAAATATCCCCATCTCTCTATTAATACACCACTGAAGTAGTTTGCTGACACAGCATTTATTCAATAACTGCTGGTCTATAATAATCATTATGGTTTGTTTTTGTGTGATACATTACTGTGGATAACGTGTGGCCATGTTTAGGCAGAAAAAACACTTGGGAACAGTGAAGAAAGTCCTGTTTCGTTGCTACAGACACGACTGGGAATGCAGCAATGTCTCACAAAAAAGCACCCAATTTTGTTGTTGGCTGGTCTTTAACAGTGGCCTGCAGTGCCAGTTCATAAACATGTAATCTGAACTACATCACTGTAGAAATGCTGATAAGCTACATACAAAATGTACAAGTGAAACATATCCAGTGTTTGCAGAATACCAACATTTTCTTCTAGTGAGTGGGCTGCTGATATTGTCCAGTGTGTGGCCATGGATGTCCTTAAATAATAATTCTCTTCTCAATGGGACTTCTTACACAGTTAACCTTTGAGAAACAACCACCTCCAGCAGCTCTGCCCACCTTCCACCCCAACGTGCATATTTACTTGAAGCAAGGAACATTTTTACATATAACCATCCCAGAGCAGTGTATTTACACCAGTGTTTATGCATGCATTAATAATGTCCAAGAAACAAGGACATTATTCATTCCTTAACTGGGAGACAGTGCAGATGCAAAACAAGGCCCCTGTCATGAAAGGCTAAACCGAGTAAAGGCCACAGCTTTAATACATAAACATACCACGTAATGACACACATGCCAGGAAACGCAGGCGACCAGTGTGAGGAAAAGGGCAACAACCTCAGTTATTATGGCTTGAATCTAATTTTTTAATGACTTGTTTTACCCTTATAGAGTGTAAAGTTCAGTAATAATGAGTTCAGAGGTTTTATTTTAGTTTTCTGTTTTAATTTCCTTAGATGGGGCTTATTTCTGCATGGAATGGACATGAGAAAAGATCACCTTTACAATTGAATGCAATACAGCACAACATCCTTATTTTCATCTTAAGTTTCAGTTCTTAGGTGGCAGTTTTGATATTCTGGTGATGGGTTGTATTTTACATGCATTTGGTAGGATAGTGCCGCCATTAGAGTCATGAACTCTTTAGTTTAAATACTTTCCTGTGTAAACATTAGTGAAAGAAGTCCAGTATAGAAGGATTTAAGGGGATATGTTGACAGAAATGGAATATAAAATAATTGACTGACAGGCTATCTGCTGATAGTGTGCCCAGCTTCTCAGTGAGATCCACCCTCCACTCCTCCAAGGCTCCAGCCTCTCGCTCAAATATGATCACTTCTGGTTCCAAAAAAACAAGATGGTGATGGCTGTAACGTTGAACTCGAGGCTTAAAAACTGGAGCGCAGAAACCAATGGGTGATATGACAGTCACTATGTGCATTACTCTATGTCTCTGTGTGAAACACCTGAAAATACCCTTTATTACCTAAGAATGAGGTGTTAATATCTACATAGGGAGCAGGTCCTCATCTACGGAGATCACCATGTTGCACCACTGTGTTTCTACAGTAGCCCAGAAGGGGCAAACCAAACACTGACTCTAGATAGGGCCATTTGCATTTTCGTGTTAGCCTCTGAGTTGGCAGTTGTTTTTTCCTCCACGATCACACTTAATTCTTCCAGACCAGCAGATGTATACATGCTCATGACTGTGATGCTTGTTCATATTCATCAGAAGGAGCAGTGTGGTTAATGTTGCTGGAAAATAAAACTTTTGGGAGCTTCATGGTTCAACTAACAATAACCGTTTGTATTAAGGAGAAAAGACACAGACCAAGTCCTTCCATTTTCCTATTACGTGTAATTTCCTTTTAGCATTTGGGCTAGCACACATCCCTCCAGATATAATTACATAACTAATGCAAACTCTTATTGACAAGTCATGCTACTGTGACCCGTGTGCATGATTTTATTCTGAATATTCACTCTAAATGGCAAATTTGTGTGCATGAAAACGAACCAACACAACAGACCTCCGACCCTGAACCCCTGGTGGAAAAAGGAAATCCTCAACTAAAACTAACTAGGAAACAAGCACACATGTCACACCCTTTAAATTATGACGCACAATCATGAACAAGCAAGAGGAAAAAAGTAAAGCACGTCCCCTCTAGTGTCCTTTTTTAAAAATACTGCAAATGAGCGATGAAATACATGAATGCGTCCATTCTCATTATTTCCAGTTGCTGAAGTTCAAGAGCTTGGGCATCAGTGAGTGGGTTTAAAGTGGACTATAAGCAGACAGATGGGTGAACAGACCGAGGCCGAGCCATGGTTTCTCCCCTGGTTTCACTACTACATGAAATAAAATGAAACAAACCCCAGGCAGCTCTGCTTCATAACATAACATGTTTGATAATTGATGCACAGAGCAAAAAGACAAACATTCACTGCTCCCAGGGTTGATGTAAGGATATGATGCTTTCACTGTAGATTTAACATATTTCAGTTTTGGACTATGGGCCATTACCCCGTTTCCAAAACTAAAAAACATTAGAGCAAAAGTGTAAGGAAAGACAAACAAAGGGTGTCCGAAATCACTCACTAATTCACTCCTCCCTACTCACTATACAGGGAGTTCTATATAGAAGATTTTATATTGAGCTTATCTGCAATATAAAAAAACATTTTTGGACACTACTCAGGTTATTTTCTCTTATTAATAATGTTACACTGACAGACAGACAAGAGGAGAGAGGGCAGCATGATTCCTACTGATGTAAGTCATTTTCCGTTTCACCTTTGCTGTGTTGAAGTGTGTTTTACCAGTCATGTAATAACTTGTGATTTTAATGTGTAACATGATGCATTACGGCATTATGGCACATATCAGAGCTAGTGGTGACCCAGCTTGCTAACATTAGCTAGCGTTATTAGCCCTACTCTGTGCAGTATCTGTTAAACACTAAAGAAGATCAGTTGCTGATGGACTGCCCCCTCTAGGTTGGGGGAGAGTTACTGCCTCAAGCGAGGGAGTTCAAGTATCTCGCAGTCTTGTTCATGAGTGAGGATAGAATGGAGCGTGAGATGGATTGGTGGTTTGGTATGGCCTCTCCAGTGATGCAGGTGCTGTGCCAGACCGTCGTGGTAAAGAGGGAGCTGAGCCAGAAGGCGAAGCTTTTGATTTACTGGTCCATCTACGTCCCAACCCTCACCTATGGTCATGAGCTCTGGGTAGTGACCAAAAGAATGGGGTTGCGGATACAAGTGGCCGAAATGAGTTTCCTCCGTGGGGTGGCTGGGCTCAGCCTTAGAGATAGGGTGAGGAGCTCGGACAAACAGAGGGAGCTCGGAGTAGAGCTGCTGCTCCTTCGTGTTGAAAGGGGTCAGTTGAGGTGGTTCGGGCATCTGATCAGGATCCTCCTGGGCGCCTCCTGTTAAAGGTTTTCCAGGCATGTCCCACTGGTAGGAGGCCCCGGGGCAGACTCAGAACACACTGGAGGGATTACATATCTCATCTGGCCTGGGAACACCGTGGGGCCCCTCAGAAGGAGCTGGAAAGCGTTGCTGGGGAGAGGGACGTCTGGGGTGCTTTGTCGGCCTGCTGCCCCCGTGATCCGAACCTGGATAAGCGGATGAAAATGGATGGATGGATGGATGGGTGGATGGATGGATGGATGGATGGATGGATGGATGGATAGGGACCAACAACTAGATGTTAAATCGACAGTTCATTACATGGCAAAAAAAACAGTAAAACAAACTTCGACATGTCATTATAAGTTAAACATATACAGCTGGTTGTGACTGAGCTACTGTCTCTCCTCTTGTCTGTCTGTCCGTTTCATATAGTCCGTCTGTTCCTTTGGCACAGTGCATGATGGGATACATTGCTTGGTGAGTGACCATCGGTTTACGTGACCACTAACCCGCTACACTTTTGGGCAGCACTACAGAATGGTGAACACACTATGTAGTGGACTATACAGTGAGTAGTGAGTGATTTCGGACTCTAGCCACAGCTAGTTTGAGCCACAATCATTAGCATGTTCTGCTACCTACCTACAGTCGTAGTGCTAACATCATGTTACTTCTACAGCTGATGACGGTCCAGCTGAAAGCAGCGATGAAGGCCCTGGAGGAGCTTTTCTATGCACCCACAGAGCTCCATGTCCAGGACTAGCAGAGGAGAAAAGAGGAAACAAAAACTGATAAAGTAAAGACACGACTCACTTGATGAAACAGGAAATCCAGCAGGGGAAGAAATTTGCTGTATAACAAGTATTATTGTGGGTGAGCTTCGTATAAGTGTGAATCTGCCCCGAAATAAACACCCCTCTCCCACTTCACTGGCAAAATCATCAGCTGTGACTAACAGCTACTCCTCCGGTGAATAAGATGTTAATTGGAATTTGCGTAAATGTGTAAATATGAGCGATTAGTGGGAGCTGCATCAGCAAGTCTCTGGGGTTAAATTCTCACATTTCCTCCAATTTTCTCGAGTTGTTCAGGGTTTGTTTTGGCAGGACGGGGAGTGTACATGTGTGAGTGTGTTGGAGGAAGAGGATGAAGAAACAAATCTCATGTGAAGCCAGCGTCGCATACTTGATGCCAAAAAACATCCTGTCACTTACAACGAGAACAGAAACACTGACGGGGAATTATGAATTTGCATGTGTGAGGCTACACAGAGAATCACAGCTTCACGTTGGTGTTGTTCCTACATCTCAAACACAGCTCACCACAGACTGGGCAGAGCCTCTCGCTGCTCTCATCCCTTTGTGCTGATGTTGGCACCGAGCAGCCGTTGCCTAACCAGCTTCACAGGAAAGACCAATATTTGAACTTTTCACACTTACACCACTGCAGTGTGGAATGGCTGAGAGTGGGGCTGACTACCAGACAGAAGAAATACAGACACTAGACTGTCAGTGTTACACTAACACTCCCTGTACTGCTCAGGGGAACATGAGTTTAAAAAGTACTGAAACAACAGAGCATCACTGCGCAGCAAAGTCTCATCTTCAAATACTTTTTAGGAGTATATTAGACAGCATAAAGTCAAGAGACGACAGGAAATTAAAGGTGATATGAAAGGTCTTGTGCCAAACTCAGAACAGGGATACTGAAATGAAATAGTCAGCATCTTTAAACAGGCAGTGTATGGACTTTTTAAGGTACGTCAATGTGTAGAAAAACTGTAGACTGTAGATAAAGTTTGATGTTGCGTTACATAACCCATTTCTTCCATGAAGCCTTGCCAGTGTTATCATCTCTCACACTCTTCGGGCAAACTCGCCCCCAATCTCCCTCTGTGTCCAAACCTGGCCTACTCACTCACATGTTCCCCTGCAACATGGCGGAGACACTGCACCAGTGCTGTATTTTAATCAGTCTGTTATTACTGTTGAAAACAAATTAAAGAGTAAGAAAGAGGAAGAAAGCTCCCCTTCCACTGGACCACCAATGGACCTTATTTTGGAGAAATATATAAGGTAGCTTTTTTCTTTTTGTTCTGTACATGCCCATACGCAGCAATCAAAGTCACAATCAAAACAATTCGAATACATATTCCCATGACCGAAAAGGAGCAGGGAGAAGAAAACAACTATTTTACCTGCCCCTCTCTCAAAACACAAGTGATCAGAGAAATAGATGGTCTGTCAGTTAAAGTTAATAACCAATACTTAGTGTAACTTCAGGAAGAAAAAGACTATACATAAACACAGAAGAATCGAGAGCCAGATACAATGTCCCCTTCAACAAGGGAACAGCTTCTACACGACAACTTCATATAGTCCAATTGTTCTTTTTTTATGTATATTTTTGAACTGAAAAATATTTAGACAACCATTTAAATCATTATGTAGAGAATTTCACAGTTTTACACCCACCACTAAGGTACAAATCTGTTTTAATGTCAAAGGTGCAAACTGGTGCTTAAAGTGAAATTTCCCTCTGTAAATGTTCTGGTAACACTCTGCATTTTGCTCTGTACATAACTAACAGTGTCTGTAACTCAACTACGTCTTTAAGTTTCAATAGTACTGACTTAATAAACAAATGGCGAGAGAAAAATCATTTTTTGGTCCTGTCTGATGATGTTTGTCAAATGATGAGATTATTTTTCAAGTCAAGAAAGTTGCAGTTTGTTGTAATACTGTTGGTGTATAAGAAAAACAGAATCAAAACTACTACACAGGTCATGTGACATCACAGCTTCCTCTGAAGTGACTCACACGAGCAACTGGTCTTGCTGGTTCTTTCACCTCCCAGCTGATAAAAAGACCAGGGGTTGCTGGATAAAACACATCAGGTAATAAAATGTTACACTCACACATAAAACATAGCTAGCTACCACGTAGCTGACGTACACTGTGTGAGACGAGAGATATAATTCACCAAGCAGTTTCACATTTAACTATATGATACAACAACAACTGTGGCTCTATTGACTTGCAGAATCATTTCTTAAACAGACAAACATCATATGTGTAATTCATGACACACTTCAGATGGGATAAAAAAATGATATACCATCTATATGACTCTGCCTCTCTTTTTTTTTAACATTTATTAACGGCTATTTATAATATATATAATTTTTAATTTACTTTTTTGCAGCTGTTTAATGCCAAACAAGTGAGAATGAAGTTATTATATCTTGAGAATAAAGCTGATTTTGTGGAAGAGCAATAACCACTACAAGCAGCGCTCCAACAGTTTGGTACTGCCTATATTTGAATTTGGCATTGTCTTGCTCTGTGGTATTTTTGTGCAGAGGTGGGAGGAGAGGTGCAACATTAAAGCACCGTTGGTATTTTGGTGGAAAATCTGTCTTTGTGCTGAGAATAGACGTTTTCGAACAACGTCAGTCTCTGGCCCACCTTCAATCTGCTGCCCGTCTGGAGATTTTATCAACAAGAGCGAACTACATACATACATACAGCAAATGCACAGAAATAATGGAATGATGCTATGATGTGAATTAACTTGAATACTGAACATACTCCAGCCAGTAGATGTGTTTTAATCTAATTTAAAAAAAATAACGTTTAATGTGATTAAAGCAGGACGGTCACTGAATCAGTCTGCATTTATTATAGATTAATACGAGTGATTCTGACAGTATCCATCCTCCACTGCTGCTTCATACTGTATATAATGCTTCTTCTTTAGCTCATTAAACCACTGCAGCTGTCAGGAGGGCAGGAGGGCAGATATGTTGTTGCCATTACACATGGCCATCCACTGTGTTTACCTTCATTAAATCATGTGCAAACGACACCAGAGTGCTATGAAACAGCCAAACACATCAGACTGGGCAGATGTGGCTCAGTTTTCTGTCTATTTTTATGGGAGATGTCGGATGTCAGTCTCTCTAATTGATCCTGTGCGGCAGTGCTTCCTTTTTTTATTTCAGCTGTTCATGTATTATAGTGAGAAGCATTACCGAGCAAACACTGCTGTGTCACATTTGATGTAACCACTTGAAATACAACAGATTTAAAACTAAAATAGAGTTGGACTGATGCAATCATATAAACTGTCACTACACTATTTTACATTATTTGCTTCTATAACCTTTGGAGTAATGAACCTTTTAAAAAGAACCCCACAGCAGCTGTGTCTGGCTGCAGATCTGTGCTTGTGTCTATAGAAAATTCACTTTAAGGTCTAGCGTGTAGGATTTAGTGGCATCTAGTGGTGATGTCACCAACTGAAACTTCTTCCGTGTACCAAGCATGTAGTAGAACTACAGTGGCCGAAGCAAAAACGTGGATGCCAGCGTTGATGTGTCCATTTTGAGCTACAGTAAAACAACACAGAAGACTCTGTGAATGAGGACTTGCACCTGATTCTGAGGTTACAGAGACGCAGGTTCTTATTTTCAGGTGATTATAAACCATGCTTTATGCTATACTTTTTTTTTGACAGCCAATATGGCCATTATTATTCTAGAATTTTGGCCATATAAAGAAACGACCACATGTTTTAAATAGCCATGTAACAGCCTATATTTAAACGACAATGAAATACTGTCGTGAAAATAAGCGATATGAAGAAGCAGCACTAATCATAGATTTAGTGACAGAGGAAAAGGACTCAGTGCGCCAATCGTCACTACCATCACCTAGCTGCCTGTCAGCAGTCACCAGGCCCCTTAAGCACATGTCTCCACTCCGGTCAGCAAGGTCAAGTTGTGCCTCTGCTGTGTTCTAATAACATGTAAAGACCTGTCTCTATGGGTCATAACAGTTTTTCTGTGTGTTTTCCTGCCAGTTTCAGTTGCAGCTCGTGAAAAAAACACAGACCAGATGGCAAAACTACTGCTGCAGATCACGCGTCAGCCACAGAGCACTAGGCCGCGGCGTCTCCAGTGTGAGCAGTCGCATTGCTCAACATGAGCACTAAAAGGAAGCCGGGCTGCTCCCGTGTCATCTGGCTCGCCATGGTGGATTTAAGCTAATCTCTGGTCTGTTTCATCAGGAGACCCACGGTGTGTTTGAGGTCTTCCTGGAGAACGTGATCCATGATGCTGTCACCCAACTACACCAAGCACGCTGTGACCACTGTGGATGAGGCGAATGCTCTGAAGAGGCAGGGACGCACTCTGTAAATAGATCCATTGGTATTTTATTTTTCGAAAATCTGGTCTGCATATTCGTTTTTTATTTCACTAGTCTTAGCAACATATGTTATATCTCACACAATATTAGGCTGTTAAGCTATTTGACATTTTAGCCATTGATATTTTCATCTGCCGCACATCTTCACATGCTATTGGCCAACAGCTGACTAACATAAACTCTGTTATAAACAAACACATAGTTCTGAACATTTTATTCCATCTCTGCCACCATATCCCCCAAATCTGACACAGGGGGATGAATGAATATTCAAAAGTAAAAGCTGCAAAGATTCTGGGTTCAGTTCTTCATCTGTCTCTGATAAAGAGCTTATTTGGAGGCATGTCATTGGTTGAGTTGAGCCTCAATCAGCGGAGCTTAAGACTGATTAAGAATCATATGTTTGAGAAATTGCCTGTGACAAAATCAAATGCCTTTTGATTTTCTTGCTTTAGTTCATACTTAACTTATTATTCAATGTCATGAGCATTTTTCATGAGGGATGTTACACAACAGCACATCTTGTCATATCAGAGTAATCCCTGCTTGGAGCTGCTCCCCACTGACAATCCATTTTGATCACATAATGATCATCTGTCCTTCAGTACAGAATGCTACAGGGAGAAGACACTTCCCGCTGTAACTGCCGCTCTCTGCTGCTGCCATGCTGTGGCAAATTTCTCTGTCGGGTTGTTTTGGAAATGGAAATTATCCCGGTTTTGGATGATGTTTGCTCAGAAAGTTCAATTCTGGCTTTGATTGTGTAGTGCTCAGTCAGAGCAACTATGCGAAGGACACACACACACACACACACACACACACACAGTGGTGTATCCTTGACCTCAGAGGACATTACATTGATTTGCTTGTATCTCCTAGAGACTTGTCCTAAGCCTAACCTTGGACTAAACCTAATTTTACCCTAACCTTAACTTAACCCTGCCCTCACCTTAACCCAAGTCCTCACCTTAAGATTTAATGATTTACGTTGGGGGACTTGGTTTTGGTCCCAAAAGGAAGGCGAGTCCCCACAATGTGACTGTGTAAACAGATTTATGTCCCCACAACATGAGTAATACTCCTACACACACAGAGACACACAAACAGAAAGACTTTGTGTAATTTCTGTTTTTCATGTCTGTTTATCTCGTTTTAATTTTACTCAGTTTTCCTTCATTTTTTATTTATTTATTCTTTCTGTGATGCGTTTCATTACTGAAGACAAATCTCATAACTACTCATCACCATCATCCACACTGCAAGAGCTGCCATAGTGTTTTATTTTTTCAAATTTAAAACTGCTGCTCACCAGACAGGATCTCAGGCCCGTTTAACCGCAGTTACCTCGCTGGTAAATACTGAACTTGGACAAAGTACTTTCCACCACTTTGCACCTCATAAATGAAATTCGGGCTATTACAAAGGATTTTTAGAACTTTAATGTCTCACTCCATTGCCATGCCATTTTTACACCTTTATAAAGTATAATTTGCAGGAATCATCAGCTGTTGTTAGTGTTGCCACCAAAAGTACAAGCCGACCCCAGATTCCCTTTATTTGCGTTTTTTTCAACGATGTGTGTGCAATTTTCACAGCTTTCTCTTGGATGCGTGCTGCTTATGGTCTGGCACCTATTCACTACCTTTTTATAAGTCCTGACTCACCTGCGCTCTGTGCCCAGGAATGTCCCAAACACAGCTTAATCAGAAGAAAATAACAACATACATGCAGAGGGCGGGGTGTCTGCAGAGAAATACATCACCACACACTGAAAGTGAGTCTTAAGTGATTACTGAGGGGGATTACTTTTGTATGAATCTAAACACTCACAATCATCAGCTGCTATTAATAGTGCCAGCGAAAGTACAATCCAACCCCAGATCTCCCTATATTAGCGTTTTTTCAACGCTGTGTCTGCCATTTTCACAGCTTCAAGTACACACCTATTCAACAACTTGTTAATGCAAATAGCTGATCAGCCAATAACATGACAGCAACTCAGTGCATTTAGGCATGTAGACATGGTCAAAACGACCTGCTGAAGTTCAAACTGAGCATCAGAATGATGAAGAAAGGTAATTTAAGTGACTTTGAATGTAGCATGGTTGTTGGTGCCAGACGGGCTGGTCTGAGTATTTACTGGGATTTTCACCACAACCATCTCTAGGGTTTACAGAGGATGGTCCCAAAAAGAGAAAATATCCAGTGTTGATGCCAGAGGTCAGAGGTCAGAGGAGAATGGCCAGACCGGTTCAAGATGATAGAAAGGCAACAGGAAGTCAAATAAGCACTGGTTCCAACCAAGGTGTGCAGAAGACCATCTCTGAAGCAACAACACGTCCAACCTTGAAGCAGATGGGCTACAGCAGCAGAAGACCACACCAGGTGCCACTCCTGTCAGCTAACAACAGGAAACTGAGGCTACAATTCACACAGGCTCACCAAAACTGGACAATAGAAGATTGGAAAAACCACATTCAGATGGTAGGCTCAGAATTTGGCGTCATGGATCCATCCTGCCTTGTATCAACAGTTCAGGCTGCTGCTGCTGGTGTCATGGTGTGGGGGAGATTTTCTTAGTACCAACTGAGCATGGTTTAAACACCACAGCCTACCTGAGTATTGTTGCTGACCGTGTCCATCCCTTTATGACCACAGTGTACCCATCTTCTGATAGCTACTTCCAGCAGGATAACGCACCATGTCACAAAGCTCAAATCATCTCAAACTGGTTTCTTGAAAATGACAATGAGTTCACTGTACTCCAATGGCCTCCACAGTCACCAGATCTCAGTCCAATAGAGCACCTTTGGGATGTGGTGGGACAGGAGATTAGCATCACGGCTGTGCAGCTGACAAATCTGCAGCAACTGTGTGATGTCATCATGTCAATATGGACCAAAATCTCTGAGGAATGTTTCCAGCACCTTGTTGAGTCTATGCCATGGAACTAGCAAGGTGTACCTAATAAAGAGGCCCGTGAGTGTATATATTGTGTGTTTTGCAGGAAAATCCTTCATAGCATCCCTTTAAATTTTGCATCTGTTTAGTTAAGCCTGTGATTGTCACTGTTGCTGAATGTGCCGTTGCTTGTTTTTCTTTACTTATGTCTCTCTTGCAAAGGAGACCTTTATCTCCATGAGGCTATTTGATTAATAAAAGGTTATATACATTTTTGTGAATTGCGTAATGATGTATGCTCTTAGACAGGTGCAATATAAATAATGTTTCATTTCTTACTCCACATCAGAAGATCCATTTTCACTGAAAAGCCCCATGAGATAGGCAACCAAGAAAAAATGTTACTATAGATTATTTATGGATTCATCATGTAAACACTTTAATGTCATCTGGCATGAGAAAATATTTGTCTCTGTCATCTTTTCCCCCTTTTTGTGATATTAATAATTTTCTACACTGGATTTTGTTTTGTTTACAAAATGACAGCTCCCATTTGCTGCAAGGCTGCACTTCATCACTGTATTTTGCACAGCTCACCAGTGCTTGGTTTTAACACGGCTGTCAGTTTGCATGCTGAGGACGTCGGAGGCGTCTGCCTGAAACATCTATGCATGAACAAACAATGTAATTGGAGTGCATATTGAAAGCGTTACCAAGATAATCAACAGTTTGCAGAGCATTTATCTATGGTGCTCAAACATCTTGGCTAAAAAAAAATAATGTGTTTTAGCAGGGGACAAAACAGTGTACATAAGCCCACTGCTGTGTACTCTCTTTTAAACTCTCTCATGTCTCTGTAATAAACTGTGTCTTAATTAAGGTGGAGGATCCTCCAGAGTCTGCATTTCTAGTCTGAATACATCACCGCAGACAAACAAGTCATTTTAAGTGAATCAGTGAATCATTTGCAGCTCACATCCGATAATCGTTTTTTTGGCAGTCAAACCATTGTTTCATAGGTGCCATTTTAGTTACTTGTGGCTTTGCTTACAGCCGGCCAGCTACACTGACATGTGGAAACATAATTTCTACTTTCCACTTCCCTCACGTAGCCCCTTTGAGTAAGTGGCTTTATTTTAAACCACAAAACCCCTTTAGTATGTTTGACCATGTAAGCACCACTAATAGTGTTAACAGGCCATGCTAACAATGCTAAAGGGGATCTGAGGCTCAAAACTGAGTCACTTATTTTCTGGGCCACCCTGGGGCGGAGACTGGATGGTGGGTACAGTGTTTCCACAGCAATGCTGTTGGGTCAGAATGCATTACTAGATATAATCGCAGAATGAGCGGTGCCACTAGCTCCCACCAATCCGGGTTGGCGCACATTGCAGTAAACAGAAAAGTAGTGAAATTAACAGATCCAAAATTTTCATGGTTTTGACATCCCTGCTCTATTATCATCTAACAGACAAAAATATCACTTATGTGGAATTTATACTTGTGCGTCAGCTCTATGCAGAGCCTACGCCGTAGCCAACGCACGTGGCCTATGCCATTGTGAGCATTTACACTTGTGTGGTGGTGTCTCTATTTCACTCTGTAGTTACACCTCTAGCACACTACTGAGCAGCGGGGTGAAGTGCTGTTAAGTTTAGCTGATTCAAACGCACATCAGACATGGCTTAATAGGCTCCACTTGAACTCACAGTATTCACAGACTAAGCACTTGTCTTTTGCTGGACACATTTTCCCCACAAATACAACATGCTAATGTTTTTAGCACAAGCCTATGGCATTTTACATTGAATAAATTAGCCTGGTGGCTAGCAGACTTTTCCTCTGCTCTATGAAGCCAGGATAAATCACACACAAGACTTAAAATGATATTTTGTGGAGGCCTTATTGTCTTCACAATTTATTGTTTTTTAGATGTAAAATTTAAGTAAACAAAAACTTCATTTCCACTGAGGGAAACGGTTTCAGTTTACAAAAACAGACAGGAGGTCTGCGTCACGTAACGTGTGGTTACAATTCTGGGGAGGTGCACGTCAGGCTACTGCGTAGGGTGCGGCTATGTCAACACAGAGCCTACGCTGTAGGTACGGTGTCAATTTGAAGCAGGAGTATAAATCCTGCTTTAGTCTGACCTGACATTAACGTCCTCTGCCAGCTCTACAGCTCTGACCATGTAACAGAAGTATTAATAATAATTTACCTGTGATGTATGGCGTATATGCAAGGTCACAAACAGGTTGCTTTTCTTTGAAATTCTTGCATAAAATACTTTCACAAATCTTTATTTATTTATTTGAAAACATTCCTTAAGACTTTTCTTGTATCTTGACCTTTTCCCCCTCAGAGAATAACAAGCCCACGTCTTTCAGTTCCCGCTTTTGTTAAGTGAATAATGTGCCTTTTTTTCTGTTGGCTGGCACTGCAGATGCTGTTGCGATGTCAGTATTCAGATCATTTTGTCTCATCAAAACAAGTCACTAAAATGAAACTGTGACAGCTGCTCTGTTATCAAGGCGACCTCAGAGAGAATGTTGGATCTCATTGTAATGGAAGACTGGATGTGACAGTGAATTAAATTTTATCTACCGAGACACTTCACATTCCTTTATTTAAAAAAAAAAACCCTATAGCATGAATAAAATGGACCGTTGGTCAGAGACAATTAAACATAACTATATACAGATCCTGCACCTGAGGGGAACAGAGATTTGTGCATACAGTTAACTGTAGGAGTGTCTCCAGACAATCCAATCTTGTCTGTCCGTCAATCACTATTCACGATGCAAATTAAAGTGTGTTGAACAGCCTTTCACAGGTTCTTGTTACACCTCTTGTATTTTATTTAAATTCAAGTGTTTGGCTAATATTCTTTTCCCCAGATGTGCAGAGTGAAGCTGGAAAGCAAATCTCTTGACTACCTACATTAAAAGCAGCTAACAAAGAGAGCCACAGTAAAATGAATATGTAATAAAGGTTATAACAATAATGTACTTATTTTGACAATAGTTGAGAAAAAGTCAACAGAAATAAAATACATCTTAATCTGCAACTCCCCTTATCTTTATAGAGCTTTTTAGTTTTAGCGTATTGTCCAGCCAACAACTGAACTAGAGCAGGTTTTTTTTTTCTTTGAAAACTTTTCAAAAAAGCCACTGTACACTAAATGCTCAGCACCAAACAGCAGACAGACTCAGTTAGAGAGTAGCTGGTGAACACAGTGGAACGTTTAGCAGCTAGAGAGACAGATTTTTCCCTCAGGAGTTGGTTGAGACCAAAAACAGATCTAAAAGAGAGTACTTACTTCAACTAACATTTATCAGGGAGACAGAGACACGAGACTCTCCATAAATAATGTTGCTCTGTAACACTGCTATTACTTTTCCACCCTTTAGTTCAGCAGCAGAAACAGTTGGAATTACATTAAAGTGTTTTATGTGACATATTCAAGGTAGTTTTGTCATTATCCAACTAAATAACAAGAAAATACTCTGTACTAATGTCACATATATCCCTGTGATACCTGCACGTAATTTAAGTCTCAGCTGATAGTGAATTCTTGGATAGTGTTTTCAATGTTTCTACATTTTCTGCTAAAAGATTACAGACTATCGTTTACATCCCACGCCACTGACGTGTCACTGTCTTGCAATGCCGGACATTTTCGGTACCGTTTCATCTCATATCATATGAAATAGCCCACTTCATTCATGGTTCTGATGATGTCACTTGTCATTAACACCCCCGCCTCTTTCACATGAACGCGCTGGATGGGAAAACCCCATTGACTGAAGGAGTTGATAACCAGCTTTGTAGTACGGGTTATCCAGATGGCCAATGTTAGGGTCAGTCAAATCAGATATTAAAGATATCCCGGGTAAGTTGAACTGGCTTCATAGTACAGGCCTCTGCTCTATTAAAAAAAAAAAAAAGTTGTATCAACAAGTCTTGGTTTTTTTGTCCTTATTTTGCACTTTATTAACAAAGTACTTATTTTTAACTTAAGTAGGTTTCTCTAACGGTCATTTCTGCTTTTACCTGAGTAATTTTTTTATGCATCTAATTGTACTTTCACTTACAGTAAGTATAGATTTTCAGTTCTTTATCCACCACTGCAAAAATCTGAAGTAGAGCTACTACATATTTGCAAGAATATGCTGATTTTCCTTGTTTTTGCACTGTATTTAATTGGATGTATTTTGACTGCTGGTTGAACAAGACAAGACAGTTCAAACCTTTATTTTGGACTCTTGTGAGGGGCGTTTTTTACTATTATATTATTCTGGTAGCTGTTCTGTTTTCTATCAGACAAAAGTCACATAATCCATCTTTAAATAACGGTTTGAGTATTCTGATTTAGATACTGTACCACTAGATATATCCATATGCTTGTGTATTCCTCTAAACTGTGTTAAGTGTTGCTGCTAACTGCATTTTAATAAATCCTCTATCTGCTGTAACTTGATATTGAGATTTCCTGCTTGTTAAGACTGACAGTGAACTCTGCCCCCTCTTGCGCACAGTCGTCCATCAAAAGCTCGTTATGAGGGCTGCGAGGAAACAACGCGAGCTGATCTAAATGCAGAGATAAAAGGGATTTGTGTGCACAAGTAGAGAGTGGCAGAGATGGGATAAGCAATAATTCACGGTGGAGATGATAATGCTTCTTGAAAATCTCAAGAGTCTATTACTGGAGATGGAGAGTGGCTCTGACATGAATGAGACATCGTTTTCCCCACAGTCTTTGAAAGTGACGCTCATTGGCACAAATAAGGAGAGAGCCTGGAAAGCGAGGCTGAGTGATATGGGAAAATATTCACCTTTTTTTTAAAGTTTCTTATCTTCTGTATTATTCACTATATGCAAGCAATAAATCATTCTATAGTAAAACCAAAACAACACCGGATACAGTCAACATATGAACTGCTCTTTTAATGCCGGCCAGGCCTACGTGTCATGATAAAATGAGATAAAGCGATGCATAAATTGATAAGAATAACATATCTTTATGAAGCTATTGGAGTGTAAAATCCTTCAGTCACAGAAGTTTATTATAACTTGCAACTTCAAGCCTCGTGAACATGTCATATAACCATCATAACTTGAATTAAATCTGACAGATGAACCATAGAGCACTTCAAAACAACAGGTATAATGTTAACATTTTAAAAATGATGATCTCCAGTCACTTACAATATTGTGACAAATCATGTTAACTACAGCGCACACTGACTATGGCTTTCTAAAAAGGCTTCAATAATTCAAAGTTTTGTTGTAAGTAAGTCCTGCTTCAGCTTCCAGACCGTGGTGGAGAAGCAAAGGAGAGACCGAGTTTTTGAGAACTGAACCCCAGAATCAATCAACAACACTATTAAATACCCACAGACATCGGTTTTTAGCTGAAAAAGGTGGTTTGGGGGTTTAGTTACTCTTTAAGTGACGGGGAGAACTAGTGACAGTTTTTGCAGCTGTATTTTAGAGCAGCAGAGCTCACAAATTACAGATGCATTCACTCTTTGCTAGCAGCTTTGGCTGTCGTTGCACACATCACTGTGTGATGAAGTGCAAAAGCTGTAAAAAGGTGTCAGTCCACAAAGAATCTCATTGTACTGCTTAGTTTTATTTTGGACAGATACAAGGCTATGTCTCTGGTTTTTGTCTTTCAAGAGAACATATTCTACAGTGCTTTACATTTATTGTTTGAAATCATGCATGCAACAGTACAAATGACAACTTTGTGTGCACTTATTGCTGACACCAGGCTTTGAAAAACTCCTATAGAAAACCTTTTGTTCTCATACTTTGCAGAGATGAAAATCAATATTCATAGTGTTGAATATCATCTGTCTGCCCTTGACAGCAACAAGTCATGCAGTCCATTGTATAATTTGCATTTATGTCAGTTTCAGTGCCACAGTAAGAGTTCATCTTTAAGGTAATTTTTCCCCTCTTTTCAAATAATCACATTATTTTTGCATATTTTTGTCACCTGAGGACCTGACTGACAAGAAAAAAAGACCTGTTCTACTGAATTGCTGAGAGAAAATTTACTTTCTTTCCATTACCTTGACAACAACATAACAGAGATCTTTTTTATATCAAACTTAAAACAATAACAAGAGCTCCTGCCTAATGTCCCATATGAACGTTTATGAGTCCAGAGAAATAAATTCAACCAAACAAGCAAACAAGCAGATATAGTAAGCATATATTTTGGCAAGTGACAACTGTCCACTCAGTTAGAATTCACCAAGCAGGAAAAGAAAAAACTTCCAGGTCTTACAATCTGTCCTTTCCGTTAAATGTGCAACTGCCATGTTTGATTTAAGACAATACTAACCTGTCAAAATTCAAGTGCTATGCAAGCAAGGAAATTGAGTATGCAGTGTACCACATGCAGGGTCCAAAATTAACACCTGCCGAGCACCAAATGCAGGTAGATTTTCCATTTGGCGAGTAAATCTCAGAGGGCTAACTGCCACACTGGCAGATAAATGTTTGTACCAAAATAGTCATGTGATGAAAAACTATACTGAGACTCCACCTGCATATATGTTCTGGTGTCATTTAGGGGTACACTGCTCTGCTGCTCCTATGCCGTCTGTGTCACACTCTCTCTCACACACACATCTAAACATCCGTTCATTTTCTGTAATGGCTTATCTTGTTAAGGGTCGCCAGTGAGCTGGAGCATTGGACACTGGGCGAGAGGCAGGGTACACCCTGGACAGGTCACCAGACTATCCCAGGGCTGACACATAGAGACAGACAACCATTCACACTCACATTCACACCTACGGACAATTTAGAGTCACCAGTTAACCTGCATGTCTTTGGACTGTGGGAGGAAGCTGGAGTACCTGGAGAAAACCCACGCTGACATGGGGAGAACATGCACAGAAGCCCTCTCCACTCTCCTCTACCTCCATGCTGCTGGTCAGGTCTAAACAGTGACTGCAAAACTGACCATCTTAAGTTTTGCAGTCACTTTTTATGGTAAAAGACTGATCTGCTAAACTAGCGCATGCTGCCAGTCTGCTGCTGAGGAGCATTGCACTCATACTTCTAAAGATAATAAAATAATAACACAGAGGCTCTGCAGTCAAAACCAAGACTGTGAACTCTTTATTTCCTCCCACATTGTCAGCGGCAGCATATCAGCTTCACTGCTACCATTCTTACCTTTCACAATAAAAGCATTAGACATACACACTGCTTCACTGCTTACCAGAGGGAACTAATTCACATACTGAGGCTGTGGTGATGAGTAAAATTATTTTGCTTCAGATTTTGCTCTGGCCTCTTCCTCAAGTTTGTATTCAACAGAATTGCTTATCATCTCTGACCAATAAAATGTACTGAAACAGGGGTCGGTGTACTAACGTAAGTATCCGATTTGAGACACCGTATTAATCTTGTTGTTACATCATGATATCTCGTTAAAAATGATCAAATTACATTACACAACTATATATGATACTTATACCCTAATTAGAGCTGTGGAAAATTTGACATTTTTTTGTTAAGGAGCTCCCCTAAACCACTGCAGCGTCATGAGAAAGAGGGAAGCTGACGTCGGAAATGCATGCTGATAGAATCAGTACACCACCAAAACCACATCAGACCTGAGCTCACCCAGAGCTACAACAAGAACTCAAATTTCTACAAACAACCCAATATCAAGATATCAGATGACCTTAAATAAGAGCAAACAGGCCAAACACTGGTGACTGTGACACTTACTGTCCTGAGATTACAGCCTGACAAAGATTTGAATGCACAGAAGAAGAATGTGCACAATGGACAGTTTCTTGTTTTCTCTCTGAGGAGAAACTGACACACAGCAACCTCAAGTCAAGCCAAATGCCATTAACAAGGCAGATACAAGACATGACAGGGCATAAAAGGAAATAAAAGTAAAGACAAGCTGAAACAGTGCTCACACATGCACTAATAACACGCATGACTTCAAAATGTCAAAAAGCACACCACTCTCTGTACCACCAGGATTAAGTCGTCTGACAGGTTAGAAAAACAATATTCTGTTTCTGAGGAATAACTTGTGGCTGGTGTTCCCAGGCCTGTTTTGAACTGACACAATGCCTCCGGGCCTGAAGCTTTTCAGACAGCTGAGGGTGAAACTACCGAGTGACATGTAAAAGAAGCTGAAAACCTATTTCCCCAGCATATCCTGGAGCCTGGCTGTCACCCTCAAGTTCAGCCCTCTGCTAAAAACATAACAATCTCCCTTTAAAAACTGTAATTCACAGCTGTGTGCAGAGCGTTTTGGACATTGAGCTTAATGTATTTATTTATAGCCAGTGTGTCTTTTAAAATAAACTCATTTGATGGTTAGTTGTGAGTTTTTTTTTCTCTCCATTTGCCTTCAGAAAGTCTTCTTTCACAGTCCTTATGTGATCCTCATGAAACTCTTCTTTCTGCAGACCCCAGAGGATTGCAGGAATGCAGATAGATGGTTTGCCTACATGCCGGCTGAATATTTGGTCAGGAGGGTATGTGTGGGCAGGCTGCAAAATGGACTTCTGTCTCCTGTTTTGAGGCACCTAGAAAGTCCATTTAGCTCTTTCTCTGATTGCCTTTTTTTCTAAACTGTCTCTCTGTGCCACTGTGATAAAGTATGTGTCTGTTAAAACACGGTGTGAGACTTAAATTGGGGTGAAATATGAAGGAAATTACACCCATAGCATCACAGCCTTTTAAATGTGACCAATTTTTTTCTGCTTTGTCTCCTTTTAAATGTCAGTAATGGCACATATTCTCTATTCGTCTACCTATGCTTGGTGACTCACTTTACACGTAACATCAAACAAGGACAGACAGCCATGGCACACCATCTGTGTTTGTCCGTATTTGTTTGATTGTTGTGCCATGGGCTTTTAACATAAAGACTAATCATGACCATGGTACAGACCTCTAGTCACGACCTGCACACATATTGCTGGCTTGTTCAATTTTCACTGGAGAACTTTTAGTTTTTGAAAGACTTTTCTTCACAAAAACTCTCCTTCAGCCTCAGTTATGGACCGCTCTGAATTGCTACTTACCCTGTGTGCACTTAGACTAAATGTTGATTAAAGTAGGTTCTTCACCCTGTGGATGCTGCACTCAGTGCCAGACTGAAAACTTTTTCCACATTAACAGTGTATCTGACAGACAATTTAGCCACAGGCTGAACCCTTACGTCACCCGCTGCTTCTTCAAAATGTGCCTGCTGACTCACTGCCTATTTTTAAAATGCTCATATGAAATGATTCAATGAAGCTTTCTCTTCTTTCTCCTCCTATAATATTGATGAAATATTGGCATCTAGATGTTCTCAGGTCATGACTCTCATAAAACGTGAAGTTTGGGACAGACTGGACCGTGCACAGTGGTGTTATAAACCACTTCCTGTTTCATGGCGAAAAATGGAAGTTTGATGCCTCAACACACTCACATGGTTCGGCAAGTTTAAGAACTTTTAATGTTGGAGGTCTTTACGTGGCACAGAACACACTGAAGTCAATCAGAGTGAATCTCTGGGAGGAGTTTGTTAAAGTATGACTCTGTAAATGGCCAAAAATACATAAAAATGGCACAGTAAATTCAAAATGGCTGACTTCCTGTTGGGCTCCAAGAGACTTTTTTGTACAAGATACATGTCCGCACCAAATTTTCCTACATATGGGTTAAACCAGTGGCTCTCAAATGGTGTGGCATGATCCCATTCCAGGTGTGCCGTGGGATTTTGTGATAAGCACAAATTATCATTGCAATATTCAACGGGGCCTATACAAAAACATATGAATGAATTTTTAAGTGGCTGTATCAGTATGTTGTGCGCACCCATTTCCTAATAAAGGGGCTAACCCTACCCAAAAAATATAATTTAAATTCATTTAAAAAACCTTAACAAGGAACCTCTTTGTCGCCGTTTGTACATGGGAATTATCAGTGTGTCACACATCAAAGTCCTGACTGGCAGCCAGTGTGAGAGATGATGACAGTTAACAGGAGAAGCCGTGAGTAGGACAATGGATCGCTTTATTGTACAGAGCAAACTACAACAATGCACCAGCGATAGACGACCTACCACTGACAGAAAAGAGAAAAAAAAAAAACTGTCAGTAGACAGTGTAATGAAAGCTACCAGTCTTACTTTTTCTTGTTTTTATTGTCTTATGTCGTGATAAGAGTGATGTCACATGTTACAGAAGCTGTTGTGCACAGATATAAATACAGGTGTGCCCTGAGATTTGGGCTTTTGGTGTACCTTGGGCATAAAAAGTTTAAAAGCCACTGGGTTAAACGTAGTGTGGTGCCCACTATGTTGAAGTTCTGTAGCCACTGAGAATTTTTTTTTTTTTTTTTTTTTTACACCTGAGCACGACACCCATAAAATATAAAATTTTTCAGCAGTTCTGATATGTGTGCAAAGTTTCAGGAGTTCTCGAGCACCTTTAGCCCCTAAAATATACAATTCATTTGAGAGAATAATAATTCTTTCAGTTTAAATAAGGTCCCTAATAAAAATGCACAGTGTCTGCCAAGTTTTAGTGAGTCAACCTACATGACTACCTAGAGAGTCAAGCTCGTCAAGCCAAGTGTCTTTTCCAAGATCATAAGTACCATGTTCCTTTGTGGATTAACCCAATATTTTATTCATATTCTGCCAACTTTCTTAAACTTTAAACTTCCTGTTTGTAAGTGAACTTCTGCCCTAAAAAGGTTGTTAATCACCTCTGCCCACTAAAGCTGACCTCAACCACTGGGATTATTCTGAAACCCTGAGCAGCTCTGACCGGAAAGAAAGTGTCTGTTTGACTTACACTCCAGTTTGCAGCAGGAATACTGGCTACAGGCAGCTCAGTCTGACGCTAATAGACAATTTATCACTCTGCAGCTTCACTTTAAAGACAAACCATCCTCTTGTTTACTTGTTTGAATTGGAAATGTGACTGCAACCATAGATCCGCCTCCAGTTTCTATTTTCATGAAACACAAAGGAAGCAGGTTCTTTGGCAAAGCAGAAAATTGTCTTCTCAAAAGAAATAAACACTTATATTTTTTTTCAGAATCAATGTGGATTTCAACAAAAATACTGACTGTGGGCTTAATAAATTCAGCAAATGGAATTTGTTTCTTCAAACTCACTTTCTGACTGCACTGTAACACACTTCACTTTGAGGCCAATATAAAGCATATCACACAGCAGTATATTTCACACAGGGACAAATGACCTTTTAACTTTTTCCACTGAATCAATACTCCAATTATTTACACCTCCTTAGTTCTTTCTTGTGAATGGGTCTTTTATTCTTCTGTCCATTTACCTCAGGTACCTGACTCCTCCCTTTGCTGCTGCACTTCAGTGGCTGCTGATGGAGGTCGATAAAGGTAAATTACTTAATGCCCCTTTAAGAAGAAGCCATTCTCTTCTCACGTGAAAGGTTTGGTGAGGGTGGCTCTAAATGCAAATTCAGTTCATAATTGAGTCACTGATCTGAGCTGGAGGTGATGCTCGACCAGGTTTCTTTAGAGGGCAATTTCCTCAGGTTATGCAGAGTTGATTGAGCTTAATGTATTTTGCTTTGCTCTGCTCTGCCTTGCACCTCTAAACGTAGAAGTAGGTTAATTCCTGCCCAACACTTAATGTGCTACATTGCAACAGTACAAAACACCACTAAAATGTATTCATATAAACAAATAAAGCAGTCTGTTTTTGTTCTTTAACAACTTCAAACTCAAAACTGTTTAATGAGAGCGTGAGAGTGAAACGAAACAACAATGAGCTGATTAACGCTACTAACATTCTGAAGAGCAGCAGAGAGAGACACATTTAGGTAATAATTCTCTCATCTGATTCTTTACTTACATAAAACATACTGATTCCTTTATTATTGTTTCATTGCGCTACATGCTTGTATTGTTTCAGTGACTCTTATCATGGTTACTTGTACTATTTTAGGCGAGGCACAGTTTACACCAAAAGGCAATTCAAAGTGCTTCACACAAAGCATTAAAACCTGAACATTCAAAACAACACAGAAAATAAGAAAACTTACAAAAGAAAGACAGAAAAGAGGGTGAATACACAGTCACACTGTAAATACACTGCATATATATATGGCCTTTTTAATCACGTGGTATCACCCATGACGCTGGCCTATCATCTGAAGCATTTAAGATTTGTGTCCTGCTCAAGGACACTTTGACATGTGGACAGCAGGCTAGAAATCGTAACAGCAACCCTACAATTAATGTACCTGCTGAGCCACATCTGCCATCTGGCCACATCTAACCCCTTCTGGCTAATTCTGGAACATTTACAGTAATGTAAATGAACATACACATTCATTAATTTTCCGTAACCACTTACCCTGTTAGGGGTACTGAACAGTCCGCTAGGGCTGACACGTAGAGACGGACAACCATTCACGCTCACATTCACACTTACGGCCAATTAAGAGTCAGCAGCTCATCTAACCTGCATGTCTTTGGACTGTGGGAGGAAGCCAGAGTACCCACAGAAAGCCCACGCTGACAGTAAGAACATGCAAACTCCACACAGAAGGGCTCCCTATGATTCGAACCCCAGGTTCAAACCAGGAACCCTCTTGCTGTGAGGGAACAATGCTAACCACTGCCCCACTGTCCCACCCTTAACAAATACAGTTCTCTTCAAATAAACAAATTAACAAATAAAAAAACAAAACAAAGTAGTTACATCAGCTACTCACAGATATTAAAGCCTTGATGCTACCACGTACAGGTACTCTAACTGATAGAGTACTAGAGTCTCCTAGAGCCACCATACATACAGGACAGGCAGCAGGTGAGACAACAGGAGAGGACACACAACTGAGGGCAATGCAAAATAAGGAAAGAGCACAGCAGTGTAATAATAAAAGACCAGATCTTCCTGAGCAAATAACACCCTGGAGTGGGCAAGGTCGCACTGGTGTTCTCTTTACCATCCGGCCTATTATCCACAAGGACACAGAGTGACTTACAATAGGAAACCATCCCATCAGCCTCCTCTTTAATCAGGACAGGGGTCACCACAACCTTTTTCTTTTTAAATGTCAGTGATAAGCTCCTTGGTCTTACTTCAATTCAGAATTAAGTGGTTTTAATCCACCACCTCAGTGATGTTGCTGGGTACCTGTCCTGAATCCCTGAGGCATTAAAATCTGAAAGGACAGTTACCTGACCATTGGCGGTCCAGGGGACGCATCCTATTATTCTCCCTGATAATACCACATCATCAACAACAAGTCTGTGTTAAAATCAAAGAAACAGTGGCGTTGCATGACTTTACCTATCTTGAAAGTATTACTCATGTCACAGAAACCACTGAGAGTGAAACTTGTGATTTGGATGTTATAGTCATACTGATAATGATGTGTCTGTTTTTGTTCTGGTGCTCTGCACAGGTCTGACACCTGCCTGCCCCCCTACCATCATCCCCTGCTCTCTGAAGCTACGTGCACCACCATGGCCTGGCATAGGCAGCAGTTTCGGAGGCACAGAGGTCCCCAGGTACCGCTGGTAGACAATGACCTTCATACACTGGACACATATTCACAAATATGTAGGATTATTATGACACATGTTCCTGTATTATATTTATCTCAATAGCAATTTTGGCCTCCCACAGTTTAATTAACAGTATCTACGTGCTCCACTCATAGAAAAGCGATTGCTAAATCAACAGCCAGCCTCCAATTATAGGGATCTGTTGTTTGGAATAACGTCACTAATGTTACCTTAGGTCCCTTCACTGAACTCCCATTCATGTCCAGCGTCAACTCAGATATCCCTCACAGTCACGCTGCACAGTGCGTCACCGTATCCATGCAGCTCCCAAAGACAAACTGAAGTAACCAGTGCAATCGCCAATAAACACTGTTTTCATTTGGTTGCATTCTGTAATGGCATTTCTATTTTTAATTAGCTTATATTTAGGTACAGTTTTATTCATATTTTGCCTCAAGATTGTCAGCACTGCAGGGAAGGTGATTGGCAAGTCGCAGAAACAACTCAACAATATATCTGACAGTGCTGTACAAAGGAAGGCTAAACATGTTATTACTCATGCCTCACATCCATTACACTCACAGTTAGAGTTGCCCCTGTCTGGGCATCAATGTAGGGTCCCTAGAGCCAGTCAGAACATATGTATAAAGTCCTTTATTCCCTATGTCATACAGGCAATGAACACAGAATGACTGTATCAGGGAATGGTGTATTGTGTCGTCTATCTATCTAGCTATCTATCTAGCTATCTATCTATCTATCTATCTATCTATCTATCTATCTATCTATCTATCTGTCTATCTATCTATCTATCTATCTATCTATTCTAGCAGGTGCACTGAATTCAGGTAAAGGAAGTGAAAGCAGTGCTCTGTTTATTTGGTGTACAGTTTTTATACCAATGTATTTATATTTGTGTCTCGTAGATGCACTGTGAATGAGGCCCAGTCTGTTTTGGATGCAAAGATTTGTACATTTGCAGAAATGAAGCACAACATGGACATGTTCATTCAAATACGACAGTGCAGTTAATGTCGTGTGCTTGAAATCAATGAATAATCTTCAACTTTGATTAAAATAATTGTGATTATTATTTTGGCCATAATGGTGCAGTCCTGGGACCCACTCAAATGACCATGAGTGGGTTCTGGGGATTCACTACATTGAAAACCTATCAACATCACTGCCATCTGACAAAGCCACCTATCTAATTTTTGATAATCTTTGAGGATGTAATCAATCTGAACATTTTTGCAGATGGCAGCTGGATGCCAGACTCAGCCTGTAGTCAGAGATATATAATATAAACCACAACCCACTCAACAATAGGGGTGGGGGAAAAATTGTTACAGCATAGTATCGCATTTTTTATGTGGTATTATTGTATTGTCACAGAGTGCCAAGTTTAGATTTTTTTAATGATACAAATTATTAATATTACGAATACAAATTAAAGTTTAGGTAGCCTACTGAGATAATATAATTAATTGCCTCTTCAGTCCCCTAGAAACACTTTGCTGCAAAAACAAAATGGCTGAAGTGAGATGAACAGACTTTCAACATCTGTTTTATCTAATAACATTTAGTTTTCAAAGTTTTCCTTTGGGGACATAATTTACAGTTGAAAAAAGGTCATAAATTCCAATATGTTTTCTCACAATAATCAGTATATTGCAACATATTTAAAATCGCAATAATATTGTATCGTGTCTTATTATCGTATCGTGGATCCTTTGGTGATTCCCACTCCTACTCCTTTGATTATGTTAAAATCATTACGTTTATCGGCTAAAATTTGTGACTGAACTGTGTTAAAGCATTAAATAAATCAAAAAACAAAACTCTTGTAGATGCATCAGCTGACTTTAAGTGGCTGTAGACTTTGTGAAGCATATGAGCATCATCCAGTCCGACAACCTTCCTCTCCAAACTGGAGAGGATTTTGGTACACAGAAACTTGTCTTCTGAAATGCCAAAGGACAGTTCTTTCCAAGCATTGCATGAGCTGAGAGGTGACAGCTATAGGCCTGAGGCCCCTAAGTCTCCGAGCACTTGGTTTTTGAGACACAGGCACAACAATAGTTTTTGTCTCACAGGGGCTTGGACTGGGACAGAGACAGAGAGAAAGTAAACTGAGTTGGGCAGCAGACATCCTAAGGGCACGTGGCAAAACCCCACATGGGCCAGGCACCTTGTTTGCCCTGAGCCTCCTCAGCTGGACACACACCTCATCAGAGGTGACTGTTGTTTGGTGGCTGGGGTGACCATTAGACCCCCTTGGGGAGAGAGTGGAGTGGACTGATTCAAGCTCAGCAGAGAAATCATGCTCACTGAACATTGCAAAGAAGTAGTTAGCCTCATCAGTACTGAAAGGCCCTTCCTGTAACCTCGCAGTGGTGGAGCCACAGCTTGTGATCAGCTTCATGCCGTTCCACAGACATCTAGCGTCACTATAGTTTACCCTCAACTTTACCTCTGGAGTTCCACTTCCTGTCTGACACAGTGTTTTAGTTCTTCATGTGCTCATTTAATCAGATCGTCACTGATATTTTTAAAAGCTGATTTTTTTGTTACTAATTTAATTTGTGGAAACTTTTCATTATCAAATAGGTGTTGGGGAGTATTACTATCGCGTATATGAAAAAAGTTGTGTCAAGCCTTTTGCAGCATCAGAGGGAGCTGTATGAAGTCTGATCAGCATTGGTTGGATCTGAGGCGTCTGTGGCGTGGCGTTAGAAAGAAGTGAGTGTACTGTATCAGACCTCTGAAGCCTGCTCCTCATCTCCGCTGCAGGCTAACAGCTTGAGGCTACATTAGCCGCTACAAACATAAAGCCCAGTTCAGACCAAAGATTCACGACGAGACGAGAAACTCAGCTGGTCAAATCACCAGCAGTGGGTTTTAGAACATAAAGCATGTCACCTGTTTCAACAGTCAATCGGCTTGTAGTGAAGTCTGCTGGTCAAGTCAAAATACCGCATACAGCATCTTCGCTTGCTCCAGGTGCTCCATACCCGCTGAGCCTTCCATTTCCGCCCTCACAGTGTGCCAGTGTCACACAGTGGGTCGCTGCTGCTGCTCACTGTATGTGCTTAAGAAGCTACAAATGACCTTCAGTCACAAAATAAGACTGAAAAGCTGGAAATCAGAACGGAAGAACAGAGAGTTGTTGCATACAGATGATACATCATCTCATCTAGTTGCACAGGTGTGAACCGACAGATTTTTAGAACGTTGCAGAATGATGCATTGCAAGAAGTTTAATGTTTCAACTCGTTTAATCACGAATCTTTGGTCTTAACTGGGCTTTACACACCTGAGTCTCTGACCGAACTGCTGCCAGTTGAGATGCATTGTGGGTATTGTAGGCGCCAGGTGTTGAGAAGAAAGAAGAATGTATGAAATAAAAAAGATGATGTCTCTGGCTCTGTTGCACACATTTTGGTCTTTTGTCTTTTAAACATGTCTACTGTGAGTCCAACAACGTTATAGGAGTGCGATGCTGAATCAGTAAGGCACTTGTTAAAGTACTGAAGTAGTAGAGAGTACTCATTAGATCTCAGCATGAGTATCACTGTAGTAGCGTGCACTCAGTTTGTCTTGGCGGTGTGAAATCTGGTTGAACAGTGAAGGTTATTGGCTCGTCGACTGGCACATTTGTGGCAGCACTGTTGAACTGAAATTTAAAAAAAACAAAAAAATCAAAGCCCAGATGGTTCGGCTGCAGCTGCAGAGAAAATGTTATCAGAAGCTCGAACGGCTGAGCCAACAGGCTGCGATCGTCTCTCTCTCTAGAATACAGCCACCTGCTTCCCTTTCAGATGTTGAATTCCTCCTGAGCACATCAGGGTCAAACAGATGAACACTCACCACACGCCAGGCTGTCTTTTGTTAGTCACCTCTTTTCCTACTACCAGTTCTCTCTTTGAACTCTATTTAAGGTGAGACCTCAATACATGCTGATTCTCCCTGGTGTTACAGACATCACTGAGCAGCCATACAAAGACATACAGTACAACACGACCTGTATTGTAAACTATTCTCTTTCACCACAGTCTGTCAACCGAGAAGAGAACTGCTGCTCCAGCTTTTGAAATCCTGAGGAGTCAAAAGGCCCTTACATGCTCCATAAGTAGAGTCTGACAGCAGGATACCTTTGTGTAACCTGTGAATGCAATATATCATTTTCCATAACCTCAGATTGAAAGTTTTTTGTGACCTTGGGATACAGCAGCACACAAACAATCTCACAAGTTCCACTTAGTAGCTTTTCTAAAGCGTTTGATCATTTACAATAACATGAAACTTTATTTAGGGAATAAAGGGAAATTGCTGAAGAGAGAAACTGTTGCTGGAGACCAACTGTACGACACCAGAACCAAAAGATCAGTTTGCACAATCTTCGTCAGCACTTAAGGGTAAAATTCTCCACCTTATACGCAAAAGTCCAGCCAGTATCGATGGTAAATGTAGTCACCTGAGGGAATAAATTCCTCAGTGTGTGCCATATTCACAGAGAAAGCTGAGTTCTCCTGCTCGCAGGGCCACACCAGCAGTGCCTTCATCATGTATCAGGATGCATTGCATGTGAGCTTATGCAGGCCATAGCTACTACTAGCCTACTAACCTGTGGCTATTACTTTGTTGGTGAAGACATCAGCTGACAAAAATATTCACTCAATGGTCATCTGCCCTCTCTGGCCTGCTGGTCTTAGTTGTCTTTTCCAGTTTTTCTTCAGGACCCTGAAGATACACTTCGGTCCAAATGAGAAGTATCACTGTCATGCATAATAATGCAATAATGCACACATTACAACACTCTCTCGGAGTTGCCTTGGTGACATCATTTTTCCATTTTCATCTGCTCATCCTGGGCTGGGTCGCAGGGGCAGCAGGCAGAGTAAAGCCCCCCAGACGTCCCTCTCTCCAGCAACACTGTCCAGCTCCTCCTGGGGGACCCCGAGGCGTTCTCAGGCCAGATGAGATATGTAGTCCCACCAGCGCGTTCTGGGTCTGCCCCGGAACAAAAACTGGACATGTTGATATTCACTGCTGCAGGTTGACTCAGTTTCTGTTGTCATCGTGGGGCAAAAGCATCACCAGTCTGTTTGCTCTCAGCAGCTCAAATTATGGACGGTGCCCACTGGCTCTATCCTCTTCTATGCCTCAGCCTAAGCCTCACCTAAGCCTCAGTCTCAGTCTCAGCTTCAGCCTCAGCCTCAGCCTCAGCCTCAGCCTCTCTCTGCTGCATTCCTTCAGCAGTGTATTCTGGCTTTAATTAATATGGGTGAATATCTGAGTCCGGCAAAAAACTATAAAATATATCCTTGTCCATAGTGTTGTATTGATAGACGATGATCTAGGGCATCAACAATGGTCAGAGCGATCGCGCATAGCTGATGCCTTTGCCAATGTCAACATGAAGTTTGGGTTGTTTTCCAATTAATGTATTAAATTATTATCAGTAACAGAAACAGTAGTACTAGTATTTAATTTATATTTAATTTCATTTGCCCTGTCATAGTTTCACACACCATGCCACACACACACACACTCCAACCAACTGAATGGCAGTAGATGGGCGGGAGTAGCTCAGTCTATAGGCACTTGGCTTGGGATCTGGAGGGTCACCGGTTCTGGAGGGTCCCCGACCAGACTAAAATATGGAGCGTGGGCTGGTGGCTGGAGAGGTGCCAGTTTACCTCCTGGGCACAACCGCTCGGGGCGCCTGTCCATGGGCAGCCCCCTCACTCTGACATCTCTGTATTTAATGCATGCATAGATCCTGTTTGTGCATGTGTGTGGGTATTTCAGGCCTCAGTGTATATGACAACAACGCAGTGAAAGTTTGGAATTTCCCCTTGTGGGAATAATAAAGTATATAAAATAAAAATCAGTCTGAAATGTCCTTAAAAGGCCTGAGGATAAGTGCTTTTGGGAGTTTTTTGGCATCAACATCAGGACAGTTTTTTGCCTTCGTGGTGATGCTGATCTAAAAATAGCAATGCTGTCTCTCCAATTTAATCAGTCCAACAATGTTGTTTTCTCTGTTCTTACTGTGCATCACTGCCTCACATGAACATTCGCATGGACTTCAGACAGCTATAATGTTGGTACGTCGAAAATGTTGCTCATGAGAAAAGTTCAAACAAAAAAGGCAGATGCAGATTATCACAGTTAACTCCATGTTTTCCACATCTGTTGTAATGTTCCTTGTGCCACCACTGTGTACCTGCTTTGTTTGAAGAAGCTGTCCTTCATGTAGACGTACGACTTTCTGACATCTGTGTTGTAGTTCGGACATCGTACTGCATCTCCTCTCGCTGCAGGCAGCACAGACTGGTAGACTTTAGCTTGAATGTGAGATAAAAACCTGTGAAACAAACAGACTTTCCCTGTAATTTCCCATTCATATACAGATATTAAACGCTTTTGAGTTCCACACAAACACACCACAACACAGCTGATTTCCCCCCACCTCCACCACCACCGCAGGTTCATTACATTGCTACTCCCTTGGCCAAATGTCATACCCTTCAAACATAATTATCTACCATACTCCTACACATGGTGGCCTCATCCTATCATGTTGATGGAATGGATGTGGGCAGCTTCCAAACTCTCAGACACCAGCTGAAGATTGCCACATGGTGCTGTATGAAGCCTGATGTGCATTAATGCTCCAGCGCCGCGAGGGGGGGGGGGGGGGGGGGGGTTATAGGAGTCGTGTCTAGTGATCATGTTTAATATGAAATTTTTCTCACTGTCAATCGCTGCACCACAGAGGGCCCAAGGCCAGCAGAAGGCTGAGTCACTGATTTACTCCTGCAGCTGCCATTTCAGCTTTAAACTACCCAGCTACACAGCTGCATCTCAGCAGCCGCTGAGGTGTTAGTGGTCTTTTATGTGGAGCTCATATGGATGCAAATAAATAAATGAGATTATTTAAATGCGATTTCCATTTTCATTTTTAGAAAATAACATTTTAAAAATCCATTTTCATGTTGTGCTTTGCAAATTCATGGTAGTTTAATCAACAATAAATGTTGTGTAAATTGCTGCATTGCCGATAAGGATGTCCAGATCTGATCTCAAAGGTCGGTATTGGGGCAGATCAAGGCATTTTTTAATCTAAATAGGATCTGCTATATTGAGGTATATAGAGGATCCCATCCTCTGTTTAACGTGGGTTGTCACACGGGTGCTTTTATGAAGCTTTCATGCAGACACTCATGCAGAGTGCAGCTGTCTCTAACTCTAACTCTGTCTTTCTCTCCTCCACTCTGCTGGGCTTTGAATGTGTAAAGTAAATAAATAAATAAATAAACAAATAAACAAACAAACATTAAGGAACAGCTTTGATGCAGGGTTTTTTATCCTAATACATTGCAGAGCTATTCAGTTGTCAAGCATATACATTTAATTTGAATAACTTGTTTTTGAACTGTGCAATGTGCTGCTGTTTTATATAGGAAAACAGAAGTATCAGATCGGGACTCAGTATCGTTAGATATTCAATATTCAATTACTGATCGGGATCAGGGGCCAAAACTTGATCGGGACATCACTAATTACTGATGAACCAATGTTACTTAAATCACATTTTTTTATTTTCCCATTTAGTTTTTTGCTGATCTGCCTATTTTTTTCTTTACAATAAATACTACATTTATTCATTCATTTTCCGTTTTTGCTTATCCTGTTGGGGGTTGCGGAGGGCCTGGAGGCTGTCCCAGCTGACACTGAGCGAGAGGCGGGGTGCGGCCTGGACAGGTCACCAGACTATCACAGGGCTGACACATAGAGACAGACAACCATTCACACTCACATTCACACCTACGGACAATTTAGAGTCACCAATTAACCTGCATGTCTTTGGACTGTGGGAGGAAGCTGGAGTATGGAGGGGCTCCCTCAACCCTGGTTCGAACCAGGAAACCATTTGCTGCCAGGCAACAATGCTAAACATTGCACAACTGTGCCGTCCTGAACATACACAAATAAACCAATAAACAGATAAACAAATAAAAAAAAAAAAAACTGAACCTATTCATTAGGATACAATACGATACGATATGATACGATACGATACAATGCGATTCAAAGTACTTTATTAATCCCCTGGAGGGGGAAGCAGAATGCCACCATACATAGGACAGACAACAGGTCAGACGATAGGAGAAGACATACACAACTCAAGGCAATGCAAAATAAAGGGAGAGCACAGCACCATAATAAACAGTCAAGTGAAAGCATCAGCGTGACTGTACTCGTATGTGGCATCAACATCAAGTTATTCATTGCCACCAACATTACCACAAACCACAGTACAACCACAAACCTAGTCATAAACATCAAATCCTCATCGCCACATCTTACATGCACTGCCCTTTACTGCCATATATACATTGTCTTTGATATTTTTTAGCATCTTTTACGATGGTATTGATTACAAATAAATAACTTTAATACCCATCCCCCCCCCCACACAAACATGCAGATGAGTTTGCAGTACAGGCTGCTGTTACAACAGCAGCAGTGGCAAAACCTAGATCACCTTGCTGCTCATTAAGCCTCTAATTGAAGGTAACTCAGATGAGTGCATCGACAGCTGTATTGCCTTCTTTTTTGTCTCATTTGGTCTTCCACAGCTGGACAGTAGGAGTGTTCAGAGAGACTTTAGTAAGCAGCTCTGACTGAAACTTTAAAGTGAGGACAGAAATAGGATTTTGAAAAGAAGAAATTATGCCCCTTGTGCAGATAAAAAGCTTCTTGACGTCTGAAAAACAAAAAAAAGGTCTTTCATCTTCTCTTTTCTGTGTTCGGTCAATCCCACTTCAGTGAACTTCCTTAAGTATCTCTGTTTTTGGAAACACACCCCCAGAAAGGATGAAGTAGGCGCCCTAAAAGTGACAGGGAAAGTCAGTCCTCTCAATTTCTCTGCCAGCAAAAAGGTTTTCTGACGACATGTTCCAACAGTCATTTGATGACTGCCTCACTCTTTCACATGCTACAGCTAAGAGCATTTTCACACTTCAACTCACTGGAGATGTTTTCTGGACATGGGGCCATTTTCTCTGAGATTTCAGATGCATTTGGTGAAGTGCAAAGGTTCACCGTTCATCATCACATGAAGAACAAATCATAGTAGCAGGGAAAATAATACTGAGATGAAATTCTATTTGAAATATGATGCAAAACAAAAAAACAATACAGAAGTCCCTTAGGGTCATATTTTTTCATCTTGAGGGAACAAGGTTTTATCTGGTGCGTAACTTGTTCCAACAAGATAATTTACTTGTGTACACAAGACAATAGCATGTGTACACAAAATATCACCTTTCGGGAATTTCCGGGCTCCCTAAAACAATCAGTCAAATTCAATTAAAATCTCAAGTATTTCATTACTGTATATCAGCAAACAACTGCAAAGCACACTAGGCCTGTCCCCTTATAGTTGACCAAATGTTAGTCGACCAGAAAGGTCATTTGTTGGCAAGATTTCATTGGTCGCTTAGTCACAGAAAAAAAAACAACAAGGTAAAACTCTATTAGGAGCTGCGCCTTGTCAGACTAATTCAAAACCTGTATGTGGAATGAGAATTTAACTTGAAAGGACAGACACAGGAAGTGGCCACGCTCAGCAGTCAGACAGGAGTCAGGTTAATTTCCAGGGCTGGTACCTGCGGTTATTCCACAGGCTAGTTAATAACATGTCAGGCAGGAAATCCAATGTGTGGGATCATTTTGAGAAGGTGAAGGACCAACCCAAGGTGATATGTAAACTCATCTTCATTGGTCCACTACAAACATGACGTATCATGTGAAACATGGAAGTAGCTACATGCCCATTAGCCCACAGCGTCATTAACAGGCGGCTCGCTCAGTGTGTGACGTGCACTTGTAGATAAAATATAGGTCTATATTAATGAAGGTTCATTAGTACGGTTTGTATTTCTCTGTAATGTAGCACAGTGTTAACAATGTTACTGAGACTATTCTTTCTCACACCTTCAACTCAAACCACCAACATATGTCATTTAATCATTACATTAATATCGTAAACATGCGGGCGACTAGTCGAGTAATGGCCCTAAATGATGACTATTGATCGACTAGGAAATTCTTAGTCGGGGGCAGCCCTAAAGAAAACCATCTGTTTACAGGACTTATTCACTCACTGATGTGACAAAAGTGATCCATAGTAGGGTACATACAGCTTGTAAAATCCCAGAGAGCCAACACGGTCTACAGACAGCACTCAATAAAAATAAATACAGTGCACTTACTTCCACATCACTCTTGTCATATTCAGGTCAAATTACATTTTGCCATCTACAGGGAGGTAAATTTCTGTCCGGTTGCAAGCTAAATAAACTTCAAAGATGACCTGTGTCAGCTTTGTGTACAGTTTGGTGATGGATGTAGAACAACTGATCCACAGTTTAGGGGATTTCTAGTGTGTGTAAACAAAACTGCAAGAATAAATCCCCCATCCAAACAACTGAAAAAACAGAAGTGGGTACAGGCTCAAGTATCTGGACGAAGTGTAAACAGCCACAGTAACCTCTCTGGACTTATGATGTTGAGATAGTGGGACAGTGTTGACGAAAATCCTACAATAAACTCCAGAGAAAACAGGAGGCATTACAGCACCGTCCTCAGCTAAATCCCACTCTGGACAACCCCCCGTTTACTCGGACCTGCTGTTGTATGCTGTCACTGAAGGACAGATGGGTTGTTTGAAGCATGCAGATTTATACATGCTGGGCAGTGGAACATGATCTGAGTCAAACGTCAGAGACACGTAAACACAGCTTATCAGAGTGTGGAGCAGAACTGGTCACTCAAGACATTTTGTCCTTTTTCTCCCCACATTCAGTCTATACTGTAGCATTCCTGCAGATCACTAGATTTAACCTTTTTAAACCTCTCTGTCCAAAAGCTTCCCCAGCTTTCCAAATAAACAGAACAGGACATTTGTAATATTTATATTTGTTGGAAGGGTGCAGCATTAAGAACTTGGGTTTGGATATTTCACTCAGTGTAAACTAGAGATGCACGTGATTAGTCGTCTAAACGATTAAACGTCCGCCACCTTGCTAGTCGGCACCAGAAGTCTGTGTACAAGTCCGCTTAACTGTCATGCAACCGCCTGCCAGTAGTGGGGACCACAGAGCCGTCAGACATCAGTTCCCCCTACCTGTGGTAATGCTTGAGTAGACTGGAGTTTTAAATAGGAGAGATGTCCTCTCACAAAACCAGCGCGGTTTGGCAGTACTTTTATCTAGAGAATGAATTCAGCAGCAATGAATCTTTTTTGAGATGTTATATCATTTGTTAACTTCAAGTGAGTTGTTGTCAGATAATGTGCAGGTTTACATTCATACTGCACACAGCAAATTGACTCTCATTTCAGCTGGAATTTAATTATAATTTAGATGTTGTTTTATTAACTTTAAAGTAAGTTGCTATCATTTCTGTCAGATAATCTGCAAGGTTCAATGTGCCCCATATTTCAGAGGCACTTTATTTATTTTAGATGTTATTTTAGTGGTTAACTTTTGACTGAGTTGCCGTCATGTTCACATTCATACCACACGGCGCAAAGTGTCTCATTCTTCAGCAGCACTTAAAATCCAACATGGCTGTTGAAGATTGTGATTAAAGGCTTCAGAGGGCTCTTAATGCACACTATATGTTTTGGGACAATGTTTCAAATACTTAACAATATTTTGTGGTAAATTTTGACTGTTTTCTGAGTGATTTCCCTTTTTTGGACTAGTCGACTCAATTCAAATTTTCGTTTAGTCGACAGGGAAATGAGTCGCCAGGAACATCCCTCATGTAAACATCATATAGCTTTAATGAAGAGATGAAGAAAACCTGATACAGAATATGATATTCAGTGCAAGACAGGTGCATTTCCTGTAGGTGAACTGAATGCTCTGCTTAAAAGGATAGTTTGGGTCTTCTGAAGTGGGGCTGTGTAAAATACTTATCTATAGTCAGTGTATTACAAACAATAGATGGCGGTTGGCACACTCCCTGTTTGCAGAAACAGATGGGACTAGCACTCCAGAAGCTGAGCTATGCACTGCGAGGGTTAACAGCATAATGTATTTAAGCCACTTAAATGAATATCAGTCTGAGTAGATGGTTGATTTACAATTATCACCACTTTACCCTGCTGTCAGACAGCACTTTCCTCTGGCCGTGTACAGTATTATGCCAACCAACGGTATGGGTCAGACTCTCAGTGGTTTATGGAAGAGACAACAAATACAAAAAAAAACTGATGACAGCAACGACGAAATGCCGTTCATCATGGAGACAGAGGGGCACCTTCGTGAACCAGAGTATAGAGAAGGAGAACTTTTGCGGAAGGAGACTGACCAGGCCGAAAACAAGACAGAGAGGGGAAACTTCTGGGACAACTGGAGACCCAGAAGAGCAGAAGCTAACTGTAAACTGTAAATGCATGCTCAGAGACCCAGAGAGTGATCACACTTCACTGGTTGTGTGGTAAGTTGTTTCATTTATTAGCAGGTATTTAGAGTCGTGTTGCCTGATGGTAGGGTACAGCGGTGCTCTTCAACAGGTGTCTCTCTTGCTTATTCAGCAGAGGTTTCGCACAATTTTCTGAAAGAAATGTTCCCTGTAAATGCTGAGTTGTCTCAGTCTTGCAGGTGGAGTGTTGATGTCTATATTCAGTGAAGGTATCGCCGCAGCTGTTTTCATTTCTTTGTTTGAACAGCCTGGAAAAAAAGGGGCAGGCACCATCTTAGAAATCTTTAGAAAAGTGAAGTTTCATTTCAGTTGGATCACACAACAGCACTTTCTGACACGAACAGCTGACCTGCAGCGTAATACAGTGGGCACAGCTGGGCATTTATGTGTAGGAATATGAAGGTTACAGGGTTAAGAAAAAGCTGCACCAGAGGGAAGGGCCATCTGACAGTAAGGTAAAGCGGTGAAAACATTCTCAATAAAGCATCTACTTAGACTAATATAGATATTAGTTAGATATACACCGATCAGCTTACTGGGAGTAAGCACATGTTCATCCACCTGTTTTTATCTGTAACAACTTAAAATCACTGTACAGAGGTGAGACTGAGGAAAAACTAGAGATGGAAATATAACTTGTTATGTAATTATATGTCAAAGTTTGTTAAAGCAAAACTCTCAGTCTGTCATTGAATGAGTCTGGGCCACACAGGAGTGTTTCTGCAGCTCTGGATGAATAGTTTGGCACCACTTTAACACATCTGCTGCTCTACCTGTCGTAGGAGTGTTTCTGCACGTGTGTGTGTGTGTGTGTGTGTGTGTGTGTGTGTGTAGGATGACCTCCAGCTCATTGGATGTCTTTCAGTATTTCTCCGTGTCATTAAAATTATAAATTAAATGTCCCATATAAATAAACTTTAATTGACTGACTGTCTGATTTAATAATGGAACAACAGAATAACTGATGTCTGTGACTAATCCACAACTTCAGACAACATGACAGATCGATTCATTAACAATAATTACAGATAATAGGAAACAAATTCAACATTGCGCGATCAGCTTATCTGCTTTTGGCACAATGGGAATGCGAGCTGGTGCAGCTGTAAGTCAGGCCAGTCGGGCAGAACGACATAATCTACTTATCTCTGTCTGTTTCCAGAGCTGTGCTCAGTGTGCTGATTTGTCAAACAGTAAGTTTGACTCCAGGACTTCATTTTGAAACTCTAAGCACACCAAAAACACTCAATTTTCAGGGTTAGGTCAATTATTTGACCTAAAATGTTCCTATCTGGCAACATCTGATCGCTGCGAGGGGATGTTCTTTGTTCCAGACCTTGATAAACCTGCACAGCACCCGTCAGCTTCACCTCCAGTGTTCATCAATTGTGAGACACACAAGCGCTGTCAGATCAATTGATCACTGCCTGCATAGAGCTCCCGTTGGACTGGAAGGTTATCCAAGTTTGAGACAGAGAAAAGGATTTGTGGTCAGGGTCAACCCACCGTCAAACACCGGCACTCGGTGAGGACGGAGACAGAGGGCTCAGCGGGAACAAAGTACCTGCTGCCGCAAGCAAACACGCCGTGTGTGGAATAAACCAGCTTTGTGGTACTGAAAAGCCAGAGTTAACCCTGAAGTTACCTCGCTTACTTCAAATCCTGTCCCCTTAAGATGGACACCATCAGGCAAAAGAAAATCCAGAAGGCCCAAAACCACCTGGCGCAGAACTGTGACACTGCAGTTGAAAAGATGACCCTGTCATGGGGAGAGGCGCAACATGCTGCCAATGATCGAATGCTGTGGAAAGAGCTTGTTAAAGCCTGATGTGCCATAGGGGATGAAGAGGAGTAAGTAAGTACTGAAACTGGGACAATGTGACCACATGTGACAAAATACAAGCATCTGGAATAGTTTAAAAATCTGACACATCAGAAATCTACAATGGCAAATCACCTGAAAACTGTAAGTAACAGCCATCTTGTATTCTTTTTTTCTAGCTATTATGGCCAATGTTTCTGCGACCTGCATGCTGACAGAGTGCCTAAGTGTCACATTATTTTAGGTGCATCGATTGAAAACTGATGGCTCAAAAAAGTCAGACTCTTGTCCTCATCTCTCACCTTCCTCCACCCCACCCTGTTGAACCATCGATTTATCACGGATACTTCTCAGTGAAGCTTTGATGCCCAAAAACTGGTTTTGGGGACAGCTCTAATCAGGACACCACCACCACATCAACACAGTGGCTGTAATGAAATGCTAGAAAAACTAAATGTTCATTCATGTGTTTGTTTGGTTTGGAGCTCTTCAGAACAAATAAATAAACCAGCCAATGTTTCAGTATAATTACCACGGGTAACTAAGCGTGTCTATTCATCCTAAATTGTGTTAAAGTAAATATTGTTTTCTGACTCAGAGGAGCAGACTGGGGGAAACGCTTTTCAGTGGAGGATTTGTTCCTGGGCTCTTATGAAGTGACAGTTTAAAGATGTTATGAAATCTGTTTTTCTATTGATGCAAATTAGCTTTCATATTGCTCAACGGCTGCCAGTGTAACTAATTCAAGCTCCAAGGAGAGGTTCATCTGATGACAGAACACGCCTGCCTCAGGTAACGGCACTGCGGAGAAGTCTTTCACATCAGAGGAGTTCAACAAAATGTTGTCTTTCACTTTGCATTTCTTTGTGCAGCACAATTTCTGATATGTAAGTTCACGCTGATATTAATCTGTCAGACATGAAACTGCGTCCCGAACCATCAATTTTCTGCCCTTGGAAAATTTTTGGTTTGCTTTGAATGCATTTCTTATGTCATACAAGATGAAACACTGGTTTTCTTTGGGCAGCTGAGGGATGTTTATTGTATTCCTTTTGCTATTTTTATTGTGTGAAAACACATTTGCACAGATATGTGATGTATACATTCATATGCTTTAAAGAAAGATCTAGACTTTGCAACTTTGTTCTGTTAAAAGAACTCTGGGGGGAAACAGAGCAGCTATGGTGTAGTAACTTTGGGGAAACTGTATGAAAAAATAGTGACTGTTGCAACTGTGGCCTTCTTTTAAATTAGTTAAGGTTGAGTACGATTTCCAATATGCCGTTGTATGACAACTCATTTGGCCAATGACCAATACCAATGTTGATATATCCACCTTCCCCCACCTAATTTAAGTGATCATCATGTCTCTTCTGGAGTGGAATTAACATCATATCATGCATGCATGCTCTTATCATGATGGCACACCTGCTCATGGAGACATGAAAGACAATACTTTTTCATGTATGTAATATTCAGTCACAGGGCAAATTAAGAAAAAGCACGTTGGCCGACTGTGATAATTCATTTTAAAGCAACTGATTATACCAATACTATACGCATGTTGGTCGATTCCAATATTTCATTTTAAGGCCCGTACCAGCCGATTCTGATGAGGTGCCGACATTATCGTGCATCCCTTGTGTAAGCATTATGTAACATTAATGAAAAGATAAAGAAAACCTGATACAGAACACATTTGGTGTAAGACAGGTGTATTTCCTGTGAGTGGACTGAATGCCTTGCTTTTGTGAAAACAACTTACGAAGCGAGGCAATGCCATTCAAACTTCAACACCAAAAGACACTGACAATTAAGTTTGGCAGCATTATGTGTTAGTTTTGAGGGCAGATAAAACACTGAAATAGTTTTTAGTGGGAGAGAGTGACAGGATAACATTTGTAGAGGGCTGAGAGACCTGCTCTTGACATTTAATTACCAGGGGTGGGAATCACCAGAGGATCCATGATACAATACCATCACATTACTTAAGTCACAATATCACTGCAACTTTAAATATACTGCAATATGCTGTATGTATGTATTGCAATAAAATATATTGTAAACTACTGTAAACCATGTCCCCAGAGGAAAACTTTTTTTCAGTGTGTTCATCTTCTAGTAGGCTACCTAAAGTTTAATTTGTATTTGTAATATTAACTTTAAAATTAATCTATATGATAAAAAAAAAACCTTGGCACTGTGTGAAAATATGATATTGCCACACAAAAACATTGCGATACTGTGCTGTATCGATTTTCTCCACCCATACTCGTGTCTCATATACATTTGGATTCTTTAACAACCAGTTTTAATGCATAAACTAACTTTACATGTTCAGAGGAAACATATTTGACCCTGAATAAAGTTATTGTATAAAACTACTTTGAACAGATGCAAAACAAGAAAATGACCCAAGTTTACATTAGTGCCATAATGCTAACCGTCATGAGTTCTATCTCCCACACAGTTCAGCACAGGTGAGATTAATTATGTGGGTTCATACCTGTTCTCCACATGTCCTGTCAGTCTGGGTATCCTGAACCACTGCGCATTAAGCCTGATTATTTTTACCGGAAGTTCGGTTTATAACGACGTCCCGAGGCTGGTGGGCACCTGATATCAACTTCTCCACGACTTTTATATTTGTAGTGTCAAAAATAATCCACAATATTCACGGTGACCGCTGTTTGATGGAACCAAAGCAAACACCGGAAGATCGCGTACAGCTAATCAGCGTGCAGCTGCGTGAGGGCAATCACCTGTTGCGCATGCGCACTACACTCTGAGCCCGTGGCACTGTGAGCGTCTTTAACATCATTTCAAACTGTTGTCCAGCCACTTCAACTGTATGATATTACTTAATAACAGCAGGTTTCTTTATGCCATGTATTAATTCGTTGTTATATTAATTTCTAAATTACTACTAAAAGCAAATTTTAGGCCACACCTTCTTTCTGCTGCCAGCAGGTGGCGCTGTGGTGTGATTTGCAGCTGGTACTGTAATGATGGGGAAAGGAGCTAGCCTCGTGTTACTGTAGTGTTAGAGGCTGTAAAATTACAGAAAGAAATTAATACAAGGTTTATTTTTGTATGTAATGAGTTCTCCTTATCAAATCTTTGTAAATCCCCCTAAAAGACTTAACTTAGCAGTTTAATTTGCAACACAATTTAGCTATTATTATTATTATTATTAATAATGATATTATTAATATTATTAGTGTTCTTGTATTTTTATCTCATTGGTAGTTTGTTCCATTTTATTTGTACTATATTAATTATTAGATTTTTTATTTATTTTTTGTCTCATTGCATTGCTGGAATATTTTAATCCTGGTTTAACCTTATAAAGCACTTTGTAACTTTGTCTTGAAAAGTGTTGTATAAATATATTTTACATATATTGATTATACATTTAATGTACTAAATTATCATAATACTTATTATTACCATCATTATTTTTTATTTATCTACTTACCTATTTATTTCTTTCATAAATATCTTCTATCTAAACAAAAAATTGTAAAGTTATTTTTGTAAACAGAAAAATAATCTCATCATCAATCCATTCCATTAGATTTGAAGAAACCACAGCAGACATTTACAACACAGAGATTTATGGAGACAGAACAGGTCTGAAATATAACTTCAGAGTAAAATAAATAAGGTTCTTGTTACATAGAAGTACTTTATTGTAATCACACTAAACACTCAGAACATGGTGCTCCTCTTAATATAATGCTGTGTGTTCTTGCAGCTTCTTCTCAGATACTGCAGTGTGGTTTTATTGTCCAGTCTTTCCCAAAATAAATGCATTCACATTACTGACAGTGCTTTTAATGGTTTCCAGAAAGTGATAAAGAACATGATGAAGTTTTGCTTTTGCACCTCAATTCAGAGATGATGATGATGATGATGATGATTCAGTTCAGAGGAACCATCATGGATCATTTTCTGAATCACCCTCACTTAAGAATCACGACCAGCCATCATCAGTCTGCTGCTGCTGCTCCAAACACTGGACTGATGTGAACTCAAGGGGGGAAGTGTGTGTCACACTTCAGCAGGGAAACAACCAGCACTTGAAATGTGGAGGACTGGATTTCAGTCTTGGCAGACAGATGATGTAAATCACTGTAACGTCATGGTGAGTGTCTGTTTGTACCTTACAAAGGAAAAAGTAATTTTCTTTTACAGGTAGGGGTACATTTCTCACTTATTTCCTCCTTTATTTTCATACAAATATACAATTTCCTTCCATTTAATCCTTGTAAACATGTCTGTCATTAGCACCAAGGGCGACAAAGCCATGGTGGGAGTTCGAACCCCAGGGTGGCTGAGTGTGTATGTTCTCCCCATGTCATTGAAGGCTTTCTCCGGGTACTCCAGCTTCCTCCCACAGTCCAGAGACATGCAGGTCAGGATCATTGGTGACTCTAAATTGTCCGTAGGTGTAGGTGTTGTCTGTCGTCTGTCTCTGTCAGCCCTGTGACAGGTCATCCCAGATGCCCATTGTCTGCTGGGAAAGGCTCCGACCCCTCCCCTTTCTCCAACAGGTTATTTTTGTAAACAGAAACCTTCACTACATCCCGTTAGATCTGAAGAAACCACAACAGACATTTACAATATGGTGTACAAATAATCAGGTTCTGTTACATAGCTGTGTTTTCTAATTACACTAAACAGTCAGAACATGGTGCTGTGGTTTATGTTTTCCAGAGAGTGATAAAGAGCATGATGACGTTTCGCTTTTGCACCTCATTTCAGGGATGGTGATGATGATGATGATGATGATGATGATGATGCCTCCAGTTCAGAGGAACCTAAATCATCAGTATCCAACAGGACGAGCTGTTAAGGAAAATGAATGAATGTATACGAGTGCAACAAGCATTATTTTCATGATGGATTTATCTGCTAGTTATTTTCTCTCATGGGCGTAGATTTCAGGGGGACACAGAGGACATCTCTGCCTCAACAGCGTAATTAGAGGGTGTGCATTTGACCCCTTGAATAAAAACATGAAAGCAGCAGAGGATTTATAGTTTGACGATATTAAAGTCCAACACATTCTCACTCTGTGTCAAGCTCTGCCTGTTACATGCATTGTCTTCTTTCTTCCTTCTGTTTCACAGGAAATTCAATTATTAAAAAAATTATTAAAATTATTATTATTAAAAATGAATGCACTACATCGGTAAAACACTGCAAATTGATATTTTTTTCCCTCCAATAACAAAAACACCTGGTTAAGTTTAGGAAAAACAAACAGGATTTGGTTTTACAATCTCACAGGACACAAACGTTGCTCTCTCGGGTGAAAGTCGGAGTTTGGTGGACCCATCCACCACCATTCCTCCCTGCCCAAGTTGGACCTTTGCCACCTTTACTTTCATCCTTGTCCTGCCGTGTTTCCCCCGACGCTGCCGGGAGCCGTTAAAATATAACACCGACCGGCTGCATATCATGGGGGTGTTAAAGGACGCCTTTTTCTGTTGGTTTCTGATGCCACAAGTCACTGCCCAAGTGTCAGACTTCGACAACTGCGAAGTGAGATCAGGTTTTAAAGACATTCACACCATAAATTGATGAAGACAAGGCACAAATCTGTCCATTAAAATTTACCAGAATGCAGGAAATTAAGTGTTTGACGCTCTTAATTTTCTGGCTGAGGCTCCGCAAACCTGCCTGTTTCATATGTGTCCCACCAACTGTTGAAACAAAGCTTACACCCTCATTGTCTCCATGAATCATCAGATTGTTTGGTTTCTAAAAATCCAGAAAATACTGAGAATTGTTTTCACAATTACCCAGAGCCCAAAGTGACACCTTCACAGCGTTCGTTTTGTCCAACCGAGAGTCCATGGAAGACAAAAAGACTATCAAAATGGTTGCTGATCAATCAGTTAGTGGACTGACTAATCATTTAGGCTTTACTTGTTCTGTGCTTAATTTTTAAAGTAACATGAAACTAAAGCTGTCAGACACATAGTAAGAGAACAATATTTTCCTTTGGGATGTAGCTGAGTAGAAGTAAAAAGTGACTCGAGTACCTCAAATTTGTACTTAAACACAGTACTCGAGTAAATGTATTTATTTACATTCCTCCACTGCTTTCAGCTTAAAAGGACTCAGTGCTGCAAAGAAAAATGAGCTTTTCCCCGATCATGCGTTAAACTGATAGTGAACCGGGAATCCGAAGGGAGACAAAGCCTTTTCCCGCTCCTCCTTTTAAGTTGTGCAAGAGTTAGCATCGATCGGGCCTGTTTCCCGCCTTGAATGTGGACGGGTTACAACACTAATCTCTAATAATAGAGAGCACCTGGCCTTTTCAGATCACCATTCATGAGCCATTATGAAAGAAAATTCCCTGAATCAGTTTGCGATTGGAGAGACCTGCATCTGCTGCTCGGAGAATGTGGTGATGGAGGACAAAAGCTACAGAGGAATAGCACAAATCGCACTGGCACCTGACTTTTTCCGGCTGACATCTCTGGCACTCAGACTGGGATTAACATCCAATTTGCCCCTCTCTTCCTGGGCTCAAGTCTGTCCCAACAGCTCGGCACTTCAAAGAGGGAGATGAAAAAAGAGGGGGCGACGGATGGTCATTCTTCGGGGGGGATTGGCTTAGTCAAGCTCTGTTTAAACTGGCAGGAATACAAAAAGTAAAGCTGTTTTGATGTGCTGCGGAGTGTGAGGGTCCGGCCAGCTGTACAGTACGACGGCCTGTGGTCTGCCCTCCAGTGTTTGATCTGTTCAATACAGTTATGACACCATTAAAAACAGCCATGATGCCTTTAAATACAGCATGAAGCTGACAGTAGACAGGTGTGCGTGACGTACAGGATAAAACTCCCAAAAAGTAAATAGGAACAAAGTGAAGGAAAGGGTTTTAAAGCTGACATTAATTTGAAATTAATATACTGTATATCTTCCAGATATGCCAGATGGGCTGGACTGAGTATTTACTGGGATTTTTGCACACAAACATCTCTAGGGTTTACAGAGGATGGTCCCAAAAAGAGAAAATATCCAGTGTTGATGCCAGAGGTCAGAGGAGAATGGCCAGACTGGTTCAAGATGATAGAAAGGCAACAGGAAGTCAAATAAGCACTGGTTCCAACCAAGGTGTGCAGAAGACCATCTCTGGAGCAACAACACGTCCAACCTTGAAGCAGATGGGCTACAGCAGCAGAAGACCACACCAGGTGCCACTCCTGTCAGCTAACAACAGGAAACTGAGGCTACAGTTCACACAGGCTCACCAAAACTGGACAATAGAAGATTGGAAAAACGTTGCCTGGTCTGATGAGTCTGGATTTCTGCTGCCACATTCAGATGGTAGGCTCAGAATTTGGCGTCATGGATCCATCCTGCCTTGTATCAACGGATCAGGCTGCTGCTGACCACAGTGTACCCATCCTCTGATGGCTACTTCCAGCAGGATAACGCACCATGTCACAAAGCTCAAATCATCTCAAACTGGTTTCTTGAACATGACAATGAGTTCACTGTACTCCAATGGCCTCCACAGTCACCAGATCTCAGTCCAATAGAGCACCTTTGGGATGTGGTGGAACGGGAGATTCTCATCATGGATGTGCAGCCAACAAATCTGCAGCAACTGTGTGATGTCATCATGTCAATATGGACCAAAATCTCTGAGGAATGTTTCCGGCACCTTGTTGAATCTATGACACCAAGAATTAAGGCGGTTCTGAAGGTACCAACCTGGTACTAGCAAGGTGTACCTAATTAAGTGGCCGGTGAGTGTATATAATCCCTCCAGCGTGTTCTGGGTCTGCCCCGGGGCCTCCTACCAGTTGGACGTGCCTGCAAGACCTCTAACAGGAGGCGCCCACAAGTTATCAGATGATCAGATGCCGAATCACCTCAACTGACCCCTTTTCAGGCAAAGAGGCAGCAGCTCTACTCTGAGCTCCCCCCAGATGTCCGAGTTCCTCACCCTATCTCTGAAGCTGAGCCCAGCCTTTAAACAAACATTGCTGCAAAAGTCTTTATGCAATTTAAATAAACCATGCTGTTGTGTTGCCATAACCCTCACCAGGGAGACAGATAAGAAGCTGCTGCATCCTTTCTAATTACTTATTTGTTGACAATAATTACTACTTCAAGAGGACCAATTATCTATGTATATATTTACTGAATTTTTGTTTAATACAACTCCTCACAAGTACGTGTCAAACCCTTAAACTAAGTAAAGACATAAATAAGAGTTTAAAATGTCAGTCCCTATGAAAACTGTGATGAAAGCTTCCTGAAACTGATTCGTTAAATCAGTGGATTTTTGAGGAACCAGCTGAAGAGCACCTTATTATTCTGTTTATAAATATAAAATCTGTCCTTATAGTGACATTTTTTAATAAAACTGGAACCTGCAGTTTAAGTTATTCATGTTTTGCAGATGTACAACATCTGACCTGCTTGGAGAAGATACAAATATGCCTCTCTTCTGACCCCATAATGCGTTAAAAAGCGAGGTCAGACAGCAGCAGTAGTAAAACATTTGTTACAGCCAAGAAGTTTTTCCCACGCACAGTAGAGTCGGCCACAGTTTACCTCACACACACTCTCGATTCTGGTGACCAGTTGCCTCGAGCAAAGCAACACCATCGAGAATCCCAGATGATATAATTTTCTGTTTCCATCACGCCTTCTCTCTGGCTCTGCCTCTCCCATCAGGTTGTGTTTACTGGACTCTTCTCAGGAATGACACAGTATAAAATACAAACCTAACCCAGTAAACAAACACAAAAAGACTGATAGACTCTCGATCGCCTCAGGTCAAGAGAAAAAACAAGTCTAAACAAATCTTCTGTAGCCATGCCAGCAGCTCTGTGGGGCTTTAATTATCATTACCAACCAGAGAGCAAAATTGGACAAATTAATAATGGAGTTGTTTTTTTAGATCCTCCAGATAAATTCCCACAAACATATAAACATTTAATCTGATAGTGAAACCAGAGAAAAGACAAAGATGCTTAAATCAGAGGGGTTTATCAAATACACAGAAGTGTTTCCACATGTCTGTCATACTGATACAATAATCTAAAAGCCTCTAAAATATAAATATCTGCATGTCATTGTTTCATAGTAAAAAAGGCACTCAGACCTTACACCTCTCTGAGTCTGACCCTCAGCACAGGAGCACCACAAGGTTGTGTAGCCCCACCCTCTACTCCATCTAAACCTCAACTGCACACACACCACAAGTACACACCACACACCACAAGTACATTCATAAAGTTCACAGATGACACAATAGTGGGACTCATCTCGAACGGTAATGACACAGCCTACAGAGATGAGGTCTGCAAATTAATAGAATGGTGTGCAGTCTCTAAACATCAAAAAACAAAGGAGCTCCTCATAGACTTCAGACAGCAACAGGAGCACCTAATACTCATAATAGGAGAGGAGAAGGTTGAGAGGGTCCCACACCATGGAGGAAACTCATTTTGGCTGCTTGTAACCGCAATCTCATTCTTTTGGTCATTACCCAGAGCTCATGACCATAGTATAGGTGAGGGTTAGGACGTAGATGGACCAGTAAATTGCAAGCTTCACCTTCCAGTTCAGCTCCCTCTTCACTACGACAGTCTGACAGCACCTGCATCACTGCAGACACAGCACCAAACCACTGTTCCATCTCACGCTCCATTCTACCCTCACTTGTGAACAAGACCCTGAGATACCTGAACTCCCCCACTTAAGGCAGTAACTCTGTCCCTACCTGGGGTTGAGGTGATTATACAGATTGATAGATGAGAGGAGCGGCTGCTGCAGAGGCCAGTGACAGAAAACTTTTGGACCCAGCCCAACTGAAAGGTTTCACTTTCACTGCGCCTGACATTCTGCCTCTCTGTTTGTGCCCACAGTACGCTCTGCACTCTGAATAACTGCATTGTATGTAGATTCCAACTCCAAAAATAAAAAAATAATGCAGGCCACAGATGTTATTTTGGCTGGCTGCCACAAATGACTGAATGTGTGGGAAACCCTGGTTTCCGTCGATGGAGCCTGGTGGCTTTGAAGAGGGCAATATAATGGCTTAGTTTCCTGTCAGGAAGAACTGTCTGACAGCAAGGTAAAGTGGAAAAAAAACATTAATATGGCATACACTTAAACTTATGTTGATTCTTTTCAGGCGACATTACCTACATCACCAACCCTCACCTATGGTCATGAGCTCTGGGTAGTGACTGAAACAATGAGATCACAGATACAAGCAACCAAGGTGAGTTTCCTCTGTGGGGTGTCTGGGCTCAGCCTAAGGAGCTCGGAGTGGAGCCGCTGCTTCTTCACATCAAAAGAGGCCAGTTGAATGAGTGCGGGCATCTGATCAGGATCCTCCTGGGCACCTCCTGTTAGAGGTGTTCTGGGCACGTCCCACTGGTAGGAGGCCCCGGGGCAGACCCAGAACACACTGGAGGGATTACATATCTCATCTGGCCTGGGAACACCTTGGGGTGAAAATGGATGGATGGATGGATGGATGGATGGATAACCTTCATCACTTTTTGATATTGGCTGAGTGAAGGTTTTAATTTGGAAAAACAAGAGAAAAAAAAATTTCAGACAGACCAACCCTTTAGAAGTGGTCTGACTTGAAACATGAAGTCTGTACTTTTCATCTCCTTAGCTTTAAGACTTCTGAAGACATTTGCAAAGGCAATTCTGAGGGACAATACCACAAGGTCAAGCGAAGTTTTATAACCCGTCATTCAAACTTTTTCAGTCCGTGCAGATATCCTGTTTCTAAACTCCATTAAAAGGCAGCAGCAGTTCCTCAGTTCTGTAACCAAAAACTTGTTTCATAATGAAAAAAATTCAATCAAACTCAGGGTTTTCCAGATTCACTAGAGCGTATAATGAATTCCATCGGTAGTGTGCATTTCAAAACCTGTCACACATTCAAACTACAGATGGTAGAAATTGTTCCCGGAAAGAAATAAAACAAGAAAACTTTTTTTGTGTGTGCTGAAAATCGGTGAGATTTTATTTGCCCTGGGCTATGAGATACAACCACAAAGACACTGTGCAAAGAAAGCAAAGATTAAGTCACACTTATGGAGAGTCGGCAAGCACATGTTACACAAACAAAAAATGATATATATCTGCATGTACACAGTATATTGCCAAAAGAGTTCATGCTACAAACAACATATAAACCAATAAAATGAGGGCTCGAAACTAACACAGGAACACAAACACCTCAGTCCAAATAAATCAAAATATACTGTTATATTCATTGTCATTCAAATCAAAATTTGTAATCTCATAATACTGTTTTCTCTGTGTATTGTCCGTTGTTTACCGTCTTTAGTAGTCTGAAAATCCAGCTAAGACGTGGCTCTTTACAATCTGTTTGCAACAGGAGCAACATGTTTTCAGACGCTTTAAAAAGCTACATTTAGCTACGATAGATGCTGGTTTTATTCAACAAAACAAGATGTTTCCCCGACAACCTGCAGCTGAAAACGCTTCGTTCTGAGTGAGAAAATTATCACAACAAAGTTCAAAGTTTCTTGTCTGACACAACTTGAAAGCATCAGAGGAAAAGATACATGAAACACATGGACTTACCTAAATAATGTGCCGCCTACGTAATGCAAGGTTACATTTCTCTTTAATGAAAACAGTTTTTAAAAAAAGCATTCAGCATGTATGGCCACCTCAAAGTCATTTTAATTCATCAAGCAACAACTGACATTTTGTTGTGCTGGCTAAGATATATACTGGATATAGAACTAGGAGATAGTTTACACTCTCAAAAGTGTTCGCTAAGCCCCGCCCCTCGTAATACCTGTTGTCTGTCAAGCTTTCTATTCTTATAGTATGTCATGAAAACAGGCAAATTAACTGTTGCAAATAGCAATTCTTAGTTGTTTTTTTTAACAATGGGTTTCTTAATTTCACATGGAGGCAGATGAAAGACGGTTCTCATTTCTAGCTGGTTAACATTTGCTAATATAAGTGCTGTTGCTAGCAGATTTTATCAGCTAGCTAATTAAGCTAATGTTAGCCACATAAACTGGTTAAAAAAAAGCTGTTTTCAGCTGACTCATTTTAAATTGAGACTCTTGTAAAAGAGTCTTTAATAAGCACTTAATGCTTAAAGAGACTAAAGATATGGTTTTCAAAATCAATTTGTCTCTCAGCTGAGTGTTTGCTTAGCCTGGCCCTTCATGGTTATTACTGTTGCTATTCTCACAGTTTTTAATTAAAAGTAGTGACAGATTTAAATTTAAAATGCTAATCAACTCTCAAATAGTGGGGTCCTTTTATAGCTGACAAAAAAGGGCTTCTTGTTTCAAGCTGGTGACGGAGATGTAGCTGAAAGGCTACTGATTTGGGCAGATTTTATTAGCTGTAGCTAAAGCTAGCTAATTAAAGCTAGTGTTAGTTTTGGCAAATTGGTTACAAAAAAAGCTGTTTCCAGCGGACCCATTTTAAATTGAGAATCTTGTAAAAGAGTCTTTAATAAGCACTTAAAGGTTAAAGAGACTTAAGAAATGGTTTTCACTCTAAAAATACTTTTGTCTCTTAACTGAGTGTTCCCTTAGCCTGGTCCCTCATGGCTACTACTGTTGCTATTCTCATAGTTTTTTAATCAATTTATTCCTGTTAAATAAAAGCAGTGGCAGATTTAAATTCAAAATACTAATCTTATAAAAATAATGGGGTCCTTTAATATCTGACAAAAGAAAGGCTTCTCATTTCAAGCTAGTGGAGGAAGATGAAGATGTAGCTGTAGCTAGCTAATAAAAGCTAATGTTAGTTTTGGCAAGTTAGTTGAAAAAGCTGTTTCAAGCTGACTCGTGTTAAACTGAGAATCTTGTAAAAGAGTCTTTAATAAGCACTTAATGGTTCAAGAGACTTAAGAAATGGTTTTCACTCTAAAAATACTTTTGTCTCTTAACTGAGTGTTACCTTAGCCTGGTCCCTCATTGCTACTACTGTTGCTATTCTCATAGTTTTTAAAGTAATTTTAAATTCAAAATATTAATTTTTCTTTTTTAAATAATGGGGCCCTTTTATATCAGAAAAAAGAAGGGCTTCTCCTTTCAAGCTAGTGACGGAAGACTTAGCTGAAAGGCTACTTACGCAGGCAGATTTCATCAGCTGTAGCTAAAGCTAGCTAATTACAGCTAATGTTAGTTTTGGCAAGTTGGTTGAAAAAGCTGTTTCCAGCGGGCCTGTTTTAAATTGAGAATCTTGTAAAAGCGGCCTTCAATGTGCACTTAATGGCTTCATTACATAATATTATGCTAAAAGAAAGAAGCTAAAGCTAACACGTCCAAGGCAATAAGCATCTTCACCAGCTTATGATCCATGTAGACGACATGAAAATAAAACAATTGCACTGCTCCTGTGTTGCACTGTCGAGCAAAACAGGCCCAGTATATAAGATTAAGACTGTTATTCTGTTCTGTCTCAGAACTGATGGGCTAGAGAGGAGAAACATTCAATATTTCAGGAGATCCGGTGTAGCCAAGACTTCCTCTTCTGTGTGCTGCTCATTGTTTACAGTTCAATTAGCAACTTGAGACAGTTTCAGATGATACATTGACTAATCTTTACAACAGATGTCTGCATATAAATACAGATAAGTTCGAAAAAAAGCTTATAAAAAACTAAATCAGCATCAGGAGATGGTAGCTGGGTTTCAAGGTTGTATTTCTGCCGAAGCGTTCCGCTTCTTTTCCTCTCTACACGGACCATTTACCTGCAGGGAACCAGAGCCCTCTCGAATATGAACAGTCAATACTACTCAAGACTACAAACAGACCAGAACGCTTCTGATACAACAATCTCGTACCACTGCCCAAAGATTCTGCATGCATATGCAGATATCTGTTTATAGAGATTACTCTGTTCTAATCTGAAACTGTTTGGCTGCTGAGTTTACAGACTTTCAAATAGTACATTTTCATGTTTGACCTTACAAGAGAAAAGTTGTTCAGAATGAGGACTAACCAATGAGTTGGGCTAACATAACAAAATCTTGTGTATCTCAAGTTTAGCTGGAGGTGTTTACTTCCCCAAATCCACTCACAAGCAGGACAGAGCTGCTAACGTTGGCCTGGACTCTGGTAGTATCTAGGAGCTGCTTCCACTCAGTGGGGAAAAAATACTACACGGTGGATGTTCCAGTCCTGAACTGGGATCCAGTTATTTTTACCAATTACCTCACAAAATAATGCAGCCAAGTTAGTTATTGATGGGTTTGTCTTGACCTTGGGAGTCAGTACTCTAAGCCAGACATGTTAATAACTGCAGTTAAGCTCTTCTTGGCTTTGGAGGTGACTTCTATTACTACAGTATATATTAATAACATTGAAGATACATTTTACTTGTGTAGCACTGTTTAAGCCGGACATTTGCTCCGTACATTAAAGCATATAAAATAATCTATTCTTGCTGTCTTGTTTTTGGTTTTGGAGAGACACCACCCTCCAAACTCTTAGTATCTCACTACAGCTACAACATGTGGATAAATACAAAGCTTGACATGTCGGATCTGCTGTGCTTAGTTACAGTTGCTAGGCTATGATTGGACAATCGCTAGTCAGGGGAGGGGTTTAGCGAACAATCTCTAACATTTGGCACTGCACGAGGTGAAACTACAAATCCCAAAATTAAAAACTTGATTGATTGCCATTTTTTAAAATCACCAGTGGCTCTCCAACTTGGATGTCCTTGGCTATACATATATATTTTTATTACATTTTTTTTTTTTTTTAATTTTGATGTTAATATTTAATTTTCTAAAAGTGCAAGCAAGCGAGTACAAATCAAGCAAAAGCGCGTGTAGCATGACCAAATCTTTTTTTTCTTCCTTTTTTTTCATAGAGATTTAAATTTTCTTTTAAAGCACAGAGTTAAAAAATATACTAAAAATTTGTCTTAAAAACAGGAATAAAAGCAGATTGGTATTGCTGTAGCTTATCGATTATTAGTAATACATTTCCAAGCTGGTAGGAGAAGGTGCGACAACACACACTACAAACAGACAAAGAGGACAGATGAAGTGAAAATGAAAAAAATACAGATAATGAACCTGAACAACGGTGATGGAAGATATTGTCCTTTTTGTTTATAAGTGCTAGAATCGACATCCTCTTGTCCTCACTCATCGTCGCTCTTGTCCGACTGATCCTGCAGGAAAAAAAAAGAGAGATAAACATAGAGCATTAAGAGAGAGAAAAATTCATAGGCTGAAGAAGAGAGAGAGGAGAGAGGGGACAACGCTGTCTCATGAAGGTTTATTATCTGTCGAGAGCATCAACACGAGGAGGTGGAGATCAACTGCTGATTATATCAACACCCTGAAATAAGAAAGATCTCCAGAGGAAAGAAGGTCTAAAGGTGAAGCCCTGTCTTTACATCCTCTCCTGTCTAGACTGTCTGTGGGCGGGTGCTGACGAAGAGGAGCAGTGAGAAGTTTTGAAAGGGAGTTCAGCTTTTAAATCTGTCATTTAGCTGTGAAAGACGCTTTGCTTTGACAGGGTGTCTACAGGTAACAAATGCTTGAATCTTAATGCTTTTTAAGACCTTTTCAAGACACTTTTCTACCAAATTTAATGCTGATTTATGGACTTATCATTGTTTTCTCATTCAAGCGTTGCAGGTAAGTATCAAGATAAGTAATATATATGTAGTTCCATGCAGAGGTAGTTTTTATCTACATTTTGCCAACAGGTACGTGCAGGTATAAAGTAAAACAAAAAGACAGTATAAGGGTTAGGTCAGTGGTACGTTTGATGATTTGTAACATCAGAAATGTGGACTTTGATGCAGAAGAGCTTGATTCATTTGAAATTTAAATTAGATACAATGTTTGTGGCAATTAAGACCTCACAAATTCAAATTTAAGACTATTTAATTAAGCAGCATCACATGAGAGAGAGTGGTGTGTACTGAATATCAGCATGGCTGTGATTTGCTCAGACCTACGTCCTGGAGTGTGGTATTGCCTTTACAACAGTTCTACAAGTGCCATTTATTAGTCAACAGTAAAAAGCGACAATGATTTATTTGGCTCCGAATTAACAGCTTGATCAGACAGTACATTGGGACATCTTCTGATGCCATATGAGCACACCTGGAGATCTGCAGTGAGGTATCCGGGTTTCTTTATTTCCCTGCATCCTCTTCTGATGACCATTCATAATTTAACTCAAATGTTATTTGTAGGAAAAAGTTCCTCTCTGCAGAGCAAAGTTTGTTACGACCATTAATGTAGGCTAATTGACAATAAAGGTAACTAATGGTTTTAAAAACCTGCAAAGTCTAATGATACATACATAGTTAACAGTCCCAGTGCCTCCTGTCCAATCAAATCATTGGTTGGAACCAACTGTTGCATAATGACTTTTAAAGGCCAATATTAATAAAATTTAATTAAGGCTTTTAAAGGACCTGCAGACACCTCGCTTTATACACATGGCACAGAAATGCAGTTGCCACCGTAACTGATCGACAGCTGGGGAAATCACTCACTAAATTTAGTATTCACAGAGTGACATGGCTTTTGGCCACGCTCTGGTTAAAGTCTTCTTTTTGGCTGAGCTGTTTACATTAACCTCAAACACCCTGCAGTTTAGTATCAGTGTTGGCATGAATAAAAACCTGCCTCAAGCTGCCAACTTGTGCTGAATATTGATGAAAATCTAATGGAGGGGAAGGAATGGCTGATCCCTATAGACTTAATATTCAAGTAGAATATAAAGATATATTTGTCATGCTCTTAAACTCGGCTTACACTTCTGTGTCAGCAGGGACTCACACCCAAAACAGACCTAGCCTTAAAGGGCATGTGTTCATGGCCATGTGTTATGGAAATACAAATGAGACAAGTAATGAACTTAAGTACAATTTTGAGGTACTTATACTTGAGTATTTTCATATTATGCTACTTTATACATTCTGGAGGCAGATATCGTAATGTTTACTGCACTACATTAATTTTCTAACTTTAGTGACTTCTCAGATTAATAATAAAAATATAATTAACATACAAACTCTGACGTAATCTTATAGGCTGAGATAAACTTGATTGATCCCATGGAGAAATTCACAAGCGACCCGACAGTATTTATTAAAAACATTCCCTACCTTTACAAACTTAGTTAAGGGTATAAACATATTTATGCATCGATAATTATAATCCAATATAATCTACATTAATCTGGAAAGGGCCATTCTGCATAATGAGTACTTTTGGTACCTAAAGAATATATGGATGACAATACTTTTGTTCTTTTACTTAGGTTTTTTTTTTTTTTTTTTTGAGTATGTCAACAGTGTCGTCGTACCTTTAGTAGTAACTTTAATTAAAATTGATGAGTTGTCCAAAAATGCCAAACACAACGCTTGCTGCACTTATAAAGTCATAAATTCAGGTTACAACAAAATAAAAGAAGTACTGATTACCCTAAAATGGCCAGACTTTACCCAGAATACAATGTGCCAAGTTTGTGCCGAAATAAATTATTAAAAAAAACAACATTTCGACTTTGTTGAATCCAGTGAAACACCCAATCAACCGACTTTAATTGGCAGGAACACTCTCCAAATCAAACCACACTTCAGGTGCTAATCAGTTCTTTTCACCCTGGCTTGTTCCACCTTTACAGCATCAGAAAAATACTTTATTTGAATTAGATATATCAAGTAATGATGGGGCAACCTTTGTGATTAGATTTGTTTCACAAATTATGCCAATGTCATCCTTAGATTGTAATACATATAAAATCAGTTAAATATCTATAAACATTTACACTATACAGACTTTGGACACCCTGCACATTGGTTTATTCCCAAGTAATAAATATAAAATTAGAATAAATTAGAAAAATTAACTATTACATTTTGGTTTTTACTTATTATTTTCCTGGAAATGATCCAGATCCGGCAGACACTGGTCCTTACCTCAGCGCCTATGGCAGACATGATACTATATTTATCTCACCGTCAGTCTCTTGTGTTTTTCTCACTGGTTGACCTTTTCACACACACACACAGTGCGTGAAACAAAACACTAATTAAGAATGCAATTAGAACCTGAGAACATGCCAACCTCTAGGTCCTTTACAATGATGTACGGATCGGAGGTTCGGGTGAGCTTGGTGAAAATGTTGCGGGCAGGTCATTAAGTGACAAAGCAGCGCTGCCATCTCATTAGAGAGAGAAGGCTATAACTGCTTCAGGAATATGAGGTTACACTTGCAGTGTAAAAGGCAGATAGATACTGGGATGAACTCTGATGGAAAAAGTCCAGCAGACACAAATGTGAAGGCTTATAAGTTGTGACAAGTATAAGAATCAGATCTATTGTTAGAGCAGATCAAAGATAGTTATTCTCCAAAAAACCAACAGCCGCCTTTGGCTAATTAGTTTGACTGTCTATTGCTTTAGTTATTTTGATGCAGATGCAAAATATCAAAACTTCTTTCTTTTATAACAAAGGTGGCATTCTTTCTTAATTTTTTTATACATATCTTTAAGCCCAGCTCAGACCAAAGATTTGCGACAAGATGAGTTGAATCATGCAACTACTGGCGGTTCACACCGATGCAACTAGATGAGACGGTGTATCATCTCTATGCAACAACTCTCTGTACTTCAGGTACATTCAGGTTTATTTTGTGGCTGAATATAGTTTGTAGCTTCTTAAAATATGAAAGAGGATAGTGATGGTGAGATACTGGCTACAGCTGCATTTGTAGTGGTGATGAAACATCGAAAAACAGAAACAAAATGAGCATCAGATGGACTGTATTCATAATAAATATGTCACAATAATATAAGTAAGCAGCATCAATGAATCAGTTGATGAGAATGTGTGAGTGGGCAGGGCATAAGCAGATACAGCGAGCAGGAGCAGTGACCCACCATGAGGATGGGAACAGAGGGCTCGGCCGGGATGGGGTGCCTGTCTGCAGCAAGCAAACATGCCGCCTGCGGTGATTTTGACTTGACCAGAAGACTTCACTACAAGCTGACTTGCTGTTGAAACAGGTGACGTGCTTTACACTCTAAAACCAGCTGCTGGCGATTTGACCAGCTGAGTTGCAGGTGACCCCATCAGCTGGCTTGAGTAGAGCTCCGACCTGACAGTACACATCTCTGCAACATTCTAAAACAGTTGTGTCTCGTTGCGAATCTTTGGTCTGACCTGGGCTTAAGAGCACACATAGAGGGGGTCTGGGACTCAGTAAATGTTGTGCATTAAGAACTTAAACTACTGACCTTTTAGATTAGGAAACTGAATACTGGGATCACAGTACAAGTGTCTGTTAATATGACAACACTAAACTGAAAAGAAAAAGATGACACAAAGTCACCCTGAACTTAAAGAATCTCCCCGACTGCAGTAATTTATGGTGTGCAGGATAAATGTCATATGGCACACGTTTGACAGAGATCAGCAGCTACAGTAAGTGACAGTAACATCCTTCATTTTGTGCTCCACTGCTTTTATTAAATCTGCAGGTCGTACCAATACAGCATCCACTGAAATGAACCTGAATATATCATTAAGTGAGAAAGCATATGGTAGGAAAATATTACATTTGTAGAGTTTGCTTTTATCACTGACACTTAAAAGCTGTGTGGGAGGCAGCTGAAGAGGATCTACTAGGAAATTAATTACAGGAAAATTAGTACTCTAGTGGTGGCTGCTGTGGCTTTAATTTCCCAGTATTGGTTTTACTGTATGCTAGCAGCAATGTAGAGGACAGTTTGAAGAGGAGGATGAACACTAGTAGAAGGCGTGAATTCAGTAAAATACAGTCATGACTTGGCTTCATAACAGAATATTTAATAACATACAACCCACATGCTAAATTAATTTTACCATGCGGTGGGGTCTCTGAATGGATTTTATTTCACTAATAGACCTTTTCCTGTCATTTACTTCTGGTTACAATCATTCTATGTTGCATGTCTTATGCAGTTTTCTAGTTCATGGATTAGTATTGCTGTAATTTCCTCAGCTTGATTACTTCTGGCTGTTTCCCTCCTAACACTGTTTGAATTATCAATGTAAGCTCTTGCAGAGATATCATGGTAAGCAACCCAATTTTTGTGTTTCACAGTAAATGTTTGGGATGACCCTGAACAGCGCTGCTATTTTCACTTTTTTTCTTCTTCTACCAACAGCTTAACTGCAATTAATTACCAGCACCTGGCGTTCCAGGTGCAAAACAGCTGCTGATTAGACGGCTGGAAGGAAACCAACAGGACATGAGATAATGAGGACCAGAACGGAGATCCAACGTGTTCGACAAAGCTTGTTAAACTGTGTGTGTGCCATTGCTCATTTTTCCCTATTTCCAAGGCTGCAGTAGATGATATTATTAAAACTATTTGATAGTGGTCATTATCGTCAGTGTCACATGAATGTAGTTCTCTCTCTTTCTCTCTTATCTTTTCCAGCCCAAAAGATTAGTGAGTTAAGACAAAGTTAAATGAAGAGATGTGGAACCACCTACATTGTCATCCAGGTCTTCGTCGCTGTCGTCGTCGCTGACCACCGGCTTGGCCTTCCCTCGGCTTTGCCTCTTCTTGCCTTTGTCGTGGCTGCGTGCCTCCTTACTCAGCTTGATCTTAACCCGCACAGACTTGGCTGAATGAATAGAGCACAAGGAGAAAAGAAAGACTGATTTAAAGCCCTCCACATAACTTGTTTTAGCATTGTCCGCTAAGTCAGAAATTAAAAGTGCGTGCATGTGTGTGTGTGTGTGTATGCAATTAAGGTTGGCAATCATTTGCATATTCTTATTGTCCAATTGTGTTTATGGGTAATCCCCGATAAGCAATCCGATCACTAGGGTGTGTAGAGAACAGAAAGGGGTGTGGGGAGTTACGTCAGCTTGTATTTGGGAATGTTATGGTGAACATTTTATTAAAAATATTTTAGCAGCACAATCATACAGAAGGGAGCAGATTTTAGAGACATCCTGCAGACAGCGGACAGCTCACACAAAGAACCAATCTCCAGAGCTATGACTCGCCAGGCAATTTATTTTTGGCCATGGTCTTTAAAATGTCAGGATTGTGGATCGTTTAGCTGCTACAGGAGCCAGTATGTACAAGGAGAGAGCCAGTGGCGGAAAAGTGCATTTAATTCTGAGGGTGGCGAGGCTGAAAACAGGACAGTGGCGTGAAGTGCCGCGGGGCAGCGCATCCAGGGATGCCAACACGTGTCTAGCTGCCGCCTATGTACATTGAAAATAATAGTGGTGTATTTTTTAAAGTGCGCTGTTCACCGCTGGTTGTTTTGGCCTTGAGGCTTCTGTCTTCTTTGTGATCATGTTGAACGCTCATAATGATGTCATTGCGCTATGTTACACGTGGTGCAAAAATGTATGACGGCGCCAGAAGAATGAATGATAAATCCATCACAACTGCTCATGAAAATTAGCATATCTCAAAAACTAAATAATGTACAAAGTTCAAATAACTTAAGGAGTGTTAGGAAATATTTTGTTTATGTTTCTAGGTTTAAAACCTTTTGAATTAATATGTTTTGTGTTTTTATTTTGTAAAATCTCTGAGAGATATATCAATTTTTCCAATTTTTTTAACGACACAATTGCAATTCTTTTATTATTAATATGGAAGCATTTGCCTAATTATCAGTGTAGGAGAAAACTGTCATTAATGTAAGATATGATCACCAGTCAGCACAAGCTTAATGTCCTAGAAAAGGTGTGTTTTACCCTCAGCCTCTGACTCATCCTCGTCATCATCATCCTCATCGCTGTCATCATCACTCTCGTCATCCTTGGCAATCTTTTGCCTGGCACTCTTGAACACAGACTGAAGGACAATGGAGTCCTCATATATCTGCAGGGAGATAAAAAAAAATAAATAAAAAAAAGACTGGATGATACAAGCAGTTCCTCGAAAAGCATGAATGAAATATATTCCTGGGAATATAAGAAAAGCCTGCTGGGCAGAAGGCGGGTGTTGGAAGGGATAATAAAAGGAGGAGAGAAAGAGAAGAATGGGAACAGATTAAAACCAGCAGGTAGGGTGCTAAAAATAAGAGTAAATTGCTTTGATTATAAATTGATACCTACTCTTTAACTACAGGAAGTGGTCATTCAAAAGTAAGGAAGAAAATATAGAGCAAAACCATGAAACAAAGCCCTGTCCAGAGAAATTGGATTTTTTTTTGCCTCTGTCTCTTTGGGCTGGTATAATGCTTTGCAGGCGGACACCTTTTAGTAAACGCAAGACTTAAAAAGAAGAAGAAAGCTTCAAGAACAAAGCCAAGCCTCCCCAAAACATTACAAATGAAAAGAGCCAAAAAGGAGTACATGGATGTTAAAACATGTTCAGCAGAATGTGGAACTTGCTAGTTAAGTCACTTGAGAGAAAGGCTTCAACAAACAGTTATTGTTTTGGCCATCAAAAAGGCCTCTCTTAGCTGAGAGGAGGAACGTCCCTATTTGAATGTCATCTCACTATTGTAACTGTAAAGGTGATGCCTTCAAGTGTCTTGATGTCAGTCCAAAACCCAAAGATATACAGTTTATGGTTTCAAAAAAACTGAAAAAAAAAACAAAAACCCACTAACACAAAATAACGATTACTCAATTACCATTAACTGTTGACAATAAATGTTCCTTCGGCTGACTTAAAAATTGTTTGAGCACCACTTGAGAGTGAAAACCTGCAGACTTCTCACTCTCCATTACACAGGGTTGAACACCACACAAAGAAAAACAAAAGATTAATTAGAGGAGAGGTTTCTGACCTGGGATCCTTCCAGGTTGAAGGTCTGGGCGTTGTGACAAAGCAGCATCACATCCCTCTCCAGGTCTCCCACACCCCTGTATTTATGGCTTCTCACGCGATCCTGTTGACGGAAAACACAACAGCTTGATTCACACTCATTTCTCTCAGCTTCTGTGAGCCTTCAACTGATGAGATATTCGGTGTCTTTTTTTACTTTCTCAAGACTCAAAGATGATGTAAATCTTTCTAAATGTCACTTGTAATAAAGCTGATAGGGCTGCAACCAATGGCTACTGTCATCAGCTGTTGATTACTTTCTTGAGTAATTGGTGAAAATGTCCCAATTTCCAAAATCCCATGATGACATTAAAATTGCTTGTTTTGTTTTGGCTCAAACCCAAAAATATTTATCTGAGTTGCCAAATCCCCCCAAAAAACAGGAATTTTAAATGAAAAATAACTGAAACAATTAATAGGTCCCGATTAATTTCTGACGATCACCTAATCAATGAATCAACTGATTGTTGAATCATATTCCCTCACCCCAGACGACTACTGAGCGTACTAATGCTGTTCATCTTTTACGTCTTCATCTCAGACAATAGTTCTTAATTATATAATTTATTTTATTTTATCAATAAAAGAACATGTTGGAGCGTTCTGCTGTATATTCTGCATCTTTTTTCTTTCTACCCTTTGGCCCCACTTATCATCATCATCATCATCATCATCATCACCATCACCATCACCACCATCCTATCTTTCATTCACATTAACAGCTGGGTCACCAGTTAACATACCTTGATCTTTTTGAAGTCCACAGGTTTTCTGATCAGCTCGTAATATTCTGGGAGCTCCTTCCTGGATGGTAACTGGACGAACACCTCACTTAGTTGTCTTCCTGACCTGGTAACAAAAAATAATTTCATATCATTACTGAATTCGCACTCGACCCCGTTTACTAGCAAATCACGACTTAAAACTACCGTTTAACTTTCCAGAAAGTTTGGTGTCCATTTTCTTAGACATAAATGATTAAAATATTAAAATGTCAGGGCTTATGAATATAAAAAAATATCAGCTGCCTCAATTTGAATCTACAACAAAAGAAAAATAATTTCCAGTAAAGTACACTACAGTATAAGATCACATGAAACTTGACAGTGTTATTACTTCACCTCTCCAACTCCTTAGTCTCAGCCTCAACAAGAAAATACAGCAAAACAAGCAAAGTACGTCCTACGTCAACAATTGAGATTTAAAAAAAAGTATATTCTATGATAAATACAATTAATGAGAAAGGCATCCACTGCTGTCAGCCACACTGTCTTTATTTTACAACAGTTGGGGGTGCCTGTTCATGGCGGGAATGTTGCCCTGTTATTCCACCTCGCCACTCTGTATAAAACATATGAACACAGAATGGGGGTTGGGGTTGGGGCAATGTTGGTCCGCCGTTACGTTGGCAGCCAAGTAGTAACAAAGTTAAACTGACGTGCCTGTAAAGTGACACTAGACGCTGACACCGTTGTGTTGAACGTCATGCCAGAAAGCAGGCACGCTATCTAAAATCACACACTGGGGCAGCATTACGCTGCTGTTGTTTGCTTCAGTGTGGATTTCCTTTATGGCAGTACTGTGGTATCACTAATTAGAAAGGGGTAATGAGACTTGTGCAAAATTAATTACCAAAGGCGGAGCTTTCAAGAGGAGCGTAACTGGTAAGTGCGAAGGTTGAGTCTTAATTGTAAATCTACTGTACGCATCTTCAGCTGTCATGTCTCAAGCAGGACCAGTGAAGCTTTCTGATAACACAAACACTCAGAGTAATACAAAAAAGGATTACAATAACACTTAAATTGTGAGTTTCCTGTAACTTAAAGTCCCAGAACTTTTCTTGGTGCACTAATTGCTATTTTGCCGCTTGAAGTGTGCCGCGTTATATCTGCTTCTATATATATGAATAATGCAGCACAATAAATAATAAAGTGTTTATGCTTGGGGCCAGGTTGGCTGTTTTAAAGTTAGCGATGTAAACAACAAGCAACTGAGCACACGGAAAGAATTGCAATATGGCAACAAGAGTGATGATAAAGTAACAAAGAAGCTCATAAAAACAGGATGTTGAATAAAATACTCAAGTGCTGAGAGTTTCTTTGGTTCTATCTATTTATTTTCCAGACACGGCCACACCATTGTATGGGCTCAATACTCTGAATACTTGAAGGAGACAGCCAGCTGTCAATTGAGGAAAACTCAAAGTCAAAGAAGCAGAGTATTTTTTAAATTATAAACTATATTAATTTAATGCTCTGCCATTTCAAAGTTCATCTGAGACAGTGTGTCAGTTCACAGCTGCAAAATCAAACTATCCTTGAGTCATTATCCTCCTGCCACAGAGATAAAGACTGACAGGATGGTCTTTAACAGCAATTTTCTCCAAGGGGGAAATTGGAAGAAGAGACAAGTTAGTGAGGAGAAATGAGCCTTTGTGTATTCTACATCAAATTTATTGTTTCAGTAATACTAATTGCTGCTCATCTTCATTGCTTCCTCCCATGAAATATTTTCTGCTCTGACACAAATGTCTCTGCAATACTCAAATTATTAATGTGTAATTACTTTATTAGGAGTTAAATTCTGCCAAAATAGACTTCTGACTGTTGTGTTTTGAGACCATATTAGCATAAACAAGACAAGAAGAAACCTAGAGGCGACAGAAACAGGCCTCTGACTGGAAAGGAATTCAAATCCTGGGAACTGCTGGGAAAAGCTGTGCAAGTCAATTGAATAAGAAATACTTTTCTCACACTTTACAACGGCAATGACAACAAATCTGACCTTAAATCTGCAGTGATTCATTTATGACCACTAGAAGGCAGAGCGCATAGCTGCAAACATACAGGACAAAAACTAAAAGCTACAAGTAAAGGCGTACCTGGGTACAGAGGAGATCAGCTACACAGGAACCAACCTGCTGCCATCACACAGCACAGCAACGGAAACTACAGACTTTTCAATTCACTTCAACTTGCCGGGTTAGCTTTACTTAACTATTAGATCACATTTAGATCAATGAACATATATAACTTCGCACTATACCTCAGTGACTTTGCTGCAGCTAATCGTATTCTGCTTAACAAGACAAAACTTACCAACTGATTTTCTGTGATGCATGAACACAGAAAGCATTTCAGCCTTTAACTACAAAGAAGAGACTTACATTAAGGCTCTTCCTTTTCCTAACTTTTTAAAATCATAGCAACATATTGTACTGCCTATTTATATATATTTTTCCTATGTCTCATGACTTTTGCACTGTTTATCTTTATGCACAACAACACCAAGACAAATTCCTTGTATGTGCAAACATTTTTTGCAACAAAACTGCTTCTGATTCTGATGCAAACTGATTTAATGTCTGTATGTGTCCATAAGGATCAGGAACCTAAAATGCAGGAGTGGAAATTCTAAAATCTGTCCCAGTCTAGTGAAGTGAGAAGAATGCCAGAGCAATGATTGAGATGCTCTGGGATGAACAACCATCAACTAGGAGAGGAAAGAATGTGACTTCTGGAATAGCAGGTAGCAATTTCCTGGAAAAAAGCTTCTGCCTTGTATCAGCCAGTGCATATTTGAGTAACGGGAACACAGATGCACATGTTGTTTCATATTACAGAGACGGAGAGACACATGATTTTGCACATGGGTGAAAAAAAGAGAAAATGCAGACAACAACAGGACAGACCACACAAATACACTCACACACTAACATTGAGGAGTGTTGGGCTGAAAGAATTCAAAGATGTTTATTAAACTGAGCTGTTTCAAAGACATGACTTCATGTCTGTTACCCTGCTGACCACGGAGATATCTGAACTTTCCATTGGGTAATCGAAGCTTGGCCTATTTTCTACACTCTCACAAACAGAGGTACTTTTTATCTCTCACAAGAAAATTTAGAGATGTACCATAACAAGAACTACAGAGTGTCCTTCCCACAGTTTACAGTACAAATGTCAGAATTAAACTGGAGTTTTTAAAGACAGTTCATAAACTGATTCAGGTCCACAGGTAACAACACGTCCATCACAGCAGAGACCCATGTTGGCCCCATTAAACACAAGTGTCAGTAATAGGGAGCAATAGCGCCACCTTTTGGCTGAGCTCTACACAGTCTATAGGTGAGTTCTACAGCTGATTTTAAGTGTTGTACTCTCAGAGTCAAACTGAACACATTTACACTGACAGAGGAAGCAGAGATGTTTGGGTTAATTGTAGTCTGTGGTTGCTCCCTCAGAGAGATGAAGGTAGTCTGTGAATGTTATTCAGTCCTGAAAACACTAGTGTGTAATTGGTCATCATAACTCAGACTTTATTAAGAATTAACACGAGACTGTGGAGGTCGGACAGAAGCGGTGTGTCGTAAAAGTGCTGAGTGGAGTCGCTAATTAATCCTAGCAGGAATTACTTAATTTATTCATTAAATTCAGAATCTCCATGATTTACTGCATCGTTATAAGATGAGATGCATCACTTAATAAAAATCTGAAACACACAATAGTGTAAAAGTGGAATTTCTGGAAGGAAACGTACTTATTCATATACACACACTGGCCTTGTGAAGACAGATTGCTTGGTCGGTCCTTTGCCTGCAGGCTGCTCATAAGGTCAACGTGAGGATTTAATGGATATTTATTAAGATAAAACTGATTTCATGAAGCAGAGGCTTGTGGCTTTTGCTTTTCTGTTTTATTCCAATGTTCCAAACTTTGTCAGTTTGTTGTTAGAGCGGCTGATGACAGCATAACCCAAAGCCACTGTTCGAACTGGACTAGATTTTGGTGAAGTTTCTTTTTTAGATTATAGCCTATGTTTCCTAATCAGATTTGGCAAAAGTGCTAAAATAATAAAATATATTTTATGTACTGTGCACTATATGCAGGTTTACAAGTGAGCTGCTTGCGAGGTACTGACGACTTGGTCCAAAAGTGGGTTGTGGGTCCATTCTGAATGGACCGCAAGTGACTCGCAAAGGTGTCAAGTTTATGAATAAAACACACTTTATTTTTAAGTACAGTAAATTTCCAGCACAGGGCTTTTATTTTGAAGTACCGTTTTCTGCTGTAGAGAGAGTGACTAATGGACAGCTACTTGACAGAGACAGTAAACTAACTTACTCACTAACCAACTAACTAAATGCAAGTATGACACTGAATGTATTCAACTGTGTGGACCTTGAACAAATGGCTAAGGAGAAATCTGGACCTCGTGGCTGGACCAGCTGGGAACCACTCGTCCACAAGACTCAAGTCGCCAGCACAACAATAATATTTCTAGCCCTTCATCAATGTCTACACAGGGTGTGTTCAGCCACAGCACTCTCAGACACATGTTGAACACCCTCACAGCCCAATGCACAAGCCATGTAATTATGCTGTAAGTTATAAAAAACATAGATTTGAAACCAACAAAATGAATCTGCTTACCCATCTCTGTAGTTGATGACCGTGTCAATGATGGCGTTCATTTGCTTGGTGAGTTTCGGGGGGTTGGGGGAGAGTTTCTCAGCTGGTGGACGCCCACGTTTCTTCTTGGCCTTGGAGCCTCCGTCGTCTCTGCTGGATGAGTCCTTGTCCTGACGTCTCTTGCGTTTGCGCTTTTTAAGCCGGATCTCCTCCTCCATCTCTTCCAGGTTTCCGTCCTCGATAGCCTGTAATTGAAAGGGACCAGAGCAAAGACAGGGTTAATCCTGTTTGTCCGCATATGATGAGGATCATTCAAATACGAAATGTGTGAAATAAAGGGTTTCAGAAAGCCGCTGTTGTATCTTTAACTCTGACTATAAAGCTTCTGTAGATATGCTCCTTAGCATACCTTTACTTTCTTCAGCAGCAGGTCTATACACATTTTTCTTCTTTTAATTAGAGCCTGTCTGAACTTCAGCTAATACTTCCAACATATTGTCACCTATCTCAAAGTTTCTTGGTTCTATTCTTGTTTTCCCTGAAACACCTGAACCACAGTCAATAAATAGATCTACCAGGGCCTCAGAAGTCTCTCCAGGGGAGCATGTCACAGTGCATGTAGTATGAGTCACTGGGCGCTATTAGCATCAGGCTAAGATAAAAACTTTTGCATTAATCCAGGCCTGATCTGCCAACTATAAATGTTAATTTTGTTTTGCTTGTTGTGTTACAGTATTTAGTCATAACAAATCCCGAAGTCGCACTGTCAATTAACATTACTGCAGAGTTTGAGTAACAGTAACTATATGACAAAAATTAATCACAGTGAAGGGGTGGAACAGAAACAAACTTTTCAAACAGCTCTTTGTAGCTACTGTGGTTTGTTCTTTCATAGCTGTTAGGGTCAATAGATCATAACTCAGTTGAATAAACATATTGTGTTGTTAAACAATTCACAGCAGTAACATTTATCACTGTATTTGCTTTTTTATGACTGAGAAAAAAAGACTTTACCCGCAGCCACTGTTTTTCAGTCAGGGTGTCGCTGTAGTCCACGTCCCGACGACAGCGTGATCCCCGTCCGAACATCTTCTCCTCCTCCTCTTCATACGTGAGCCGTTCGACCTCAGCTTCGTCTTTGATGATCCAAGAAGGCAACTCGTCCTCCTCCATGAGACGAGGCTTACGCTTTGGGTTCCTGGCGTCCTCGCGACGTCGGTCCATGTCCATGCGCTAAGAGGACAAAATAGACATGTAGACATGATTCTTGCTTCCTTTATGTTAAACCTGAAGAAAGATTTATACTGTAATCAAGGGGTTAATGGCAGTCCCATTTTCACAAATCAACATTAGATTACTCCCATTAATATCACCACTGCATCACATCATATCGTACATGATATGCCATATTGTGCTTTACGCATAATCACCACAGTTCTGCGTTTATATTCTTTCATTAACTTTGTGTTAAAGAGCGACAGAGGGCATGTGCTAATATAACTGGGTCTAATAGCTGGGCACTATCTCACCTCATCTCATCACTAATTAAGAGACGACTGCCATATTAATTTCCTGTGGTTCCCCTTTGATAGAGATTTGATGGATTTATAAGATGAATGCTACTGAAAAGGAGAGGAAAGTTCTTGCCGCCCCAACATGTAATTATTTTGGAAAAGCATTATGCCAGCTGTGGTGTAGGCTCTTAATCTTTGCTGTAACCACTGAACACATAACTATTAATGCAGCTTTAGATTCAGTAATGCCAAATGCACTTTTGGATAAAGCCCTTTTACAAATGACCAACTTAGTGCCAGACTCAGTCTGTGGCTTGCTTCCAGATACTCAGGAATATTTGATATCTTGCATCCATGGAATAAGCCAATACAAGCTGGATGAAACACAAAAGATGTGACAACACCACTGGAAACCAGTGAAGCTGGAGGTCATGTAAGGCCAAGTATTTCATTACAGAATCAGGCTCGGATCTGTTCTGACTCACAGGATGTGAACTGTGGGTATAAGCCTGTCATTGGCCGTCAACTCCAGATAAATTTTACAGCATGTCAAACACAGACTTGCGTGGTGTGAAACTGTCAAGCGGTGTACTGTGAGTGACATAATGACTGTGAGTCCTGTTTCCATGGCAAAAGTAGTAATTTACTATGCATGAAGACGTGTCAGGCAGGGGACAGCTGCTGCCAAATCTGAAGGTGCCTGAGCAAATGATGACATTCAACCTGCGTAACGGTCTCAACACGATAGACAACCTATAATTATTTCAGTAGATGTATGAGTACCAGCTGTCAGCTTGTCCTCTATAAGACCTGTTATTTCAAAGTTTTACCCTGAAATTTAAATGTCAATTAGATCTCAAAAAATGTGTGATTTTCTCACCATAAAGAGCTCAAATTCATCTTCATTGCGGGCTATCATCTGGTTAAGAGTTTCATCATCTGGGATCTCATCTTCCTCCTAGAGTTTTGAAGAAACATCAAAAGACAGTTGTTGTTTTAACTGTTTCAGCAAAACAGAAGCTGCACGTGCTCAGATCAAAACAAATCGGTTACATACAGCACACAGATTTGATCAAACAACGATTAAATAGCTGAGATTGCATTACAAAAACATGATTATATAAGTGAAGGAGGGTTAACTTGCTGATCATATCTAAAGAGCTTACCCTGCAGTAATTCAATCAAAAGCAAAGTGCAAAATTTAACTGGAGGGTAAAATCTATTTAGACCCTCCGACATTCATTATATCAAAATATCTTATCAAGCACAAATACCGCGTATGAATCTAAACTCAAGTTACAAACTCAAACCGTACCTCATTCTGCTCCTCAGTCTCTAAAATGAGCTGGAGGAAAGCACGGCGCTCGTGGCTTGAGGACTTCTGATCAAACATGCCCGCCTGGATGACCTTCTGATCCACGTTGAGTTTGTATTTGGCAGCTGCCAAGATTTTCTCCTCCACACTGTTGACGGTGCAGAGGCGAAGCACGCGCACCTCGTTCTGCTGACCGATGCGGTGAGCCCGGTCCTGAGCCTGGAGGTCCTGGAGTCAGCAGATAAAAGAGAAATATGAGATCATTTCAGCTGCCTCAACATAAAGACAAAACATAAAAACATCCTTAAATATCCCTTTAAGTCTGCTGTTGTTTGTATTGACCAAGAACTGCAGACACTATAAAGGTATTGAACACCTTCCATAATCAAGCTTTCAGACTGTGAGCACAAGCACCATCTTTACAGGTTATTAACTGATGGACGCACCTGGTGTGGGTTCCAATCACTGTCAAAGATGACGACAGTGTCAGCAGCCTGCAGGTTGAGGCCGAGGCCACCGGCTCTGGTACTGAGCAGGAAGATGAAGTACGGAGATCCTTCATCATTAAATTTCTTCAGCAGTGCTGCTCGGTCCTCAGATTTGGTGGTTCCTAAAAAACAAAGCACGTCATTCATCATTTTAAAATGAAGAGCCTGTCAAGTTCAGTTTGAAAAGGCTGAACTCCTCCGTGTTCCTCTGATTTAAGGTGTATTACAATTCAAAATGTCACCCATAAACTGTGCCTTTAATTGTCTCTGACCAATTAAACTGTTTCAGAGGTGTGTGAAAAGGGCATGTAGCAACTCTTATTAATCAGAGTTCAAAATGTGATAAGACCATAACAAGCAGTTTATATGTCTGACATTATGCTTCTAAATTGTGCTAACTAAATAGGTCTTCAGCTGCAAATCAGAGACATGACATGGAGACATTTTCTTTCGTTCTATAAGTGCTGAGTGAATGGTGTAAAAGCAGATTATCAAAATGATTCCTTTCACCTATTTCTTTCTTTGGTTGTACACCAAAATAACAACTATGTAAATCAATTAATTCAAACTGTTCACCTCAAACTAAACATATTTATCTGACTGTGTGCCCCTCACTTTCAGCATTTTATAAGCTCCTTTCAGAACCCTGAATTGCTGCCAGAAACACACATAACACACTAAACTGTGAGTTACTGCAAGGTGGTGTGAGGCTGGACTGTTTTCACTGCTGGAGAAGAGACATCTGTCTCATCTGTCCCTCACACACAGCAATCGAGGAGGAATGGAGTGAGAGATTATGGCACACATTTTATTGTAGAGGTTGACCAATTTATCTGTTTGGCTGATTAATCAGCAGCAGTTGGACATTTTACAAACTACTGTTATTGTATCTGCCTTTAAAAATCAGGTCAACCTCATTGTCTTGTTGAAAAAAGCCCAAAAATAAAATCTCCTCTGTGATCTCAGGTCTCTTTTTTTTTTTTTTAGATCTAGTGGTTAATAGGATTGACTTTTGTTTTAGATGCTGAGTGTGGGTATCATGCTGAGCGTATGTGATGAGAATTCCCCATCACACCAGTGTGACTGATTATAATTCTTTCAGTCAACTTCAATTAGAAATGAGGAATGATTGATTTTAATACACCAAATACATAAAGGGATACAAGGATTACAAGAGCACAAAATCTGACTTAATCCCAGATCATGATCATGTGTATTGTTACAGCTACAAGTTGGGAATAAAAGTTGTATGTCTTCATGTAGTAGTTGTCTGCTTGGTACGCAGAATGTTGTGTGTTGATGCATTATGGCAAACATACTTTGGGTTTTATGGACCACATGATGAAGCTACATGTGCAGCTTCATATGTCCCCCAGTGCTGTCTCACATGTAAGCAATAACATATTACAAAGTGTCCTGGTTAACAAAATAATGGATAAAGAAAATGGAGCAGCATTTTCTCTGACATCTGAATTATTTTCTCACATTGCATATTACATATCATATTACTATTATATGTCCTAGTCATGTTTTTTGTCCTTGAGAGAGTTCAGATACGAGTATTTTAGCAAAGGGTATCTGCTGATATAAGTCCGATACTGTTATTTACCTAAATGTTTACACTGAAATAACACCTACAACTACTCAGTCTGACACCTTGTTTTTCATGAGCTACTAGACCCAAACACTGGACAGTCTGGTTCAAAACTAAGTTGATAAACTTTATTTGATATGCAATATTGATGGAATATGAATACAATTTTAACTGAGAGTATGCAACAACTGGGGCCGTGTTCACAAACATTCTGACAACACTCTGAGAGCTCCTAACTTAGCCTATATTTTTTAGTAAGGAGTCCTAGTTTAGGAGCGATTTAGGAAAGTACTCAGAGCAACTCTGAGCGAGGAAGGGAGAAAAACGTTTACCCTAGTGAGGAGGTGTGGTTGACCCCATTACTAGGTATGATGCATTCATTTAACAAGTGTGATTGGTTGTCACAGACACGTCCTTTTGTGAGCCTGTAAGGTGTGGACGCCCAGTGGAAATGAAGTGGACTGCTGACTGTGAAAGTGTCATCGTTAGTGTGATCGCTCTGCTGATGGAAAGTTGAGACAAACATCACTGCTGCACTGTTGCATTTTTCTAGTTTTTAAAAATGTGTTAGTCATGTTATCAGTTTATGTCGGGCATTATAGCGTTATTGCCTTGGGTAGGAAATGTGTGCGTATCCCTAATGGGATAGACCACAAATATTTTCCCTGCACCATCTAGTCTGTAGCATTTCATTTGCTCACTATTTCACAGCATTGGGATAAGTTTTCTCCTACCTCTCTGTCTTTCTGCCATTTTCTCCTCAGATTAAGAAACTCTAGAGCCTCTTAAAAGTCTTCCTCCCTACTCCTAATGGTTTTTCACCTTAGGAGCTCCTCTAAGGTCTAAGATGCTCTGTGAACAACTTTTATCTTTACAAGGACCTAGTCGTAATTCAAAATTTTCTGAGACTTTCATCACTAGGCGTAACTAGGAGCAAGTGTTGTGAATACAGGAATACGGGCCCTGAAATTAATGTGACGTGATCCACAAGAAGAAAGAGGTATCACTCTGTTGGAGCTGGAACTTCAACAGGACAGAACAACAGCTTGTAGAGAGCTGTTAGAGCAGACAACAGCAGCCTGAGATGGACAAAACTCAGCAGTGCAGTAAAAGAAGGATCAGATCTTGCTGTTTTATCAGATTATAGCAGATACATAATATAAAAAACACATCTGGCTACGTTATACACATTATTAAGATGTAATAACCTGTAGATCTGATGAACACATCACTAAAAACACAAGAAGAGGTGTGATCTTACCATCCAAACGTAAATACTGGAAGTTGCGGTAGCTGAAGTAGTCCTCCATGATTGTCATCAGACTGGTCATTTGGCAGAACAGCAGGACTCGGTGGCTGGTGGCCTGCAGCTTCGGCAGGATGCGATCCAGGAGCTCAAACTTCCCAGAAGCTCGATACAGATCAAGCCTGGGAGGAGGTAATGAGGCAAAACATGTAACATAAGTCATCATTACCCATATATTGATTATTAGAGACAGCAGTCGATGTTCTAAATTGGCCAGTGCTACGTTGTCACTGTAGCAGAGATGGCACTGGCCATTAGCAACACAGTTTACTTCTTTGTTTGGTACAACTTCTTTGTATTGTTTCTGTAACAAGAGGCTACAGCCATGCTAGCAGCTCTGTGAGGCTGTACTTTGTCACAAGTGTAGTTTGAGATAAATGCTCAAATCGATACGCTTACATGCTCACAGTGAAAATAAGACAGCTATTAAAAGACTGATTTAAAATTGCACTCTTATAACGGTGTTAGACTTGTGATTGACAGTTTCTTTTTTTTTTTTTTTTTGAAGAATCAAAACTGATGCGGCAAAACCAGAACAATCACCTTTGTTATTCCACAAATTCATCCTTGTCAAAACCTGCCACCTAAATTACCCACAAAATCAATCAATTATCACTAAGCAATTTAGAATTTATTTGTCACATGAAGTCTTAGAAGGTACAACTCCAGTGAAATGCAATCCTGTCAGCTCGTTTCACTTGTGCATTGTAATTTAGTCATGTTTTGCCATTGTTGGCTGCTGCTTCATAATTGTCCATTGTTTCGGATGATTCTGGTGATCCATGGTTTCTGGTTGTGAATGATTTTAATGTAGCTTTGGTTACCGTTGCTTCTGTCGTTTTACAAATTAAATCCACCACAAACTCAGCGTGTTCACTGACATCACCGCTGACGTTGATGGTGGCGTCCTGAGAACGCGCCGCAGAATCTCACTGGCTCCATCTCATGAGTCACTAGTGGCATGTGTCGCAGTTTCTTTGAATACCTTGACCTCAACAGGATGGCCAGATGGTCGCCCCTCCCAAACACCTCTACAGCCGCCTCTGAACAGCGTAAAGCCGTTATCCAAAGCGTTAAGTCCTCTTTTAGCGCAGGGTGAACAGAAAGAGAACAGCATCTCATGCTCACAGTGTCACACCAATCCTTATTTACTATAAAGCTCACGCCTCCTCTCCTTCTGTCAACAGAGTCCACTGCTCTGTTAGATCGACACATAGAAAAAAATCACCTGGCCGAATACTGTCTGATATTCCAGGATTTAGCCATGTTTTGGTGAAACAAAGGATAGTACAGTCCCTGATATCCTGTCTGAAACTGATGCAGGCCCGGAGGTCTTCTAGTTTATTATGTAACGCTTTTACAGTGGCTAGCAGGACTCCAGCCTCTCTTTGATTCCTCCATGCTTGCCACGGTGCCTCCAATGTAGATATGGATGCAGAGATGGTCTTGCTCGTCCATGCAGTCAGGATGGTGGCTGGTGCCCATTTTCTCCATCCTTTCCTCGATGTTTACTGATGTCTATATTTGAAAACCTCAACCTGGCCAACTAGCAGAGCTGCAGGAGAGGCGGGTTTACAGACCGGTGAGTTGGTTTTATCATCCCGATAAGGTACCCGCAGCCACACACCACCACCGTCCAAAACCAACCACAAAAAGCACCACTAAAACTTGCAAAATTTCGCACAAATTTAGCAGAGCTGACGGAGAGGTGACTGATCCATGCCTACGTCATAACTCTAATGCCTACAGCTTGCTCATAGTTTACTGGTTCACACCCAAATCTCAAGAATATTACAGTGAAGTGATAATGGGAGTATAATTTGTGACAGGACTGGAACACTTTATGTTCTGTTCTGTGAATAACTGCTGTCTGCTGCCAAGTACCAATAAGTACTTTAGAGACGTAGCACTTATCTGCCACTTCAGTGTCTTTTTGCATTAGGTGTTAAATGCCTGAACTGCTTCAATGGGCTTTACACAAAGTTAGAGAAAAATCTTGACAACCATGCTGTTATAAATGTTAAAAACATTTCAAGAAAATTAAAAATATAAATGACAGTCATGACTTGTGCTTTTAAAACCAGTTGGCTTTCTATTCAACAATAATAAGGTCCTATATCGGCTGCTTTTACTTTTATCATTGAAAATTAATCTGTAAGATTCAACCATTGATCTGCTCCCTCCTGTTTAGCATTTATAAGCAGTATATAAACATTAAATGGCTGAATTACTACACATTGTTATGTAGTTATAAGCAGATATAAGTGTTAATCTTGTCATGAACAACTATAACTCCCTTTGTGGGAACCCATTAGTGAGGGGTGGTTTGTAAACCATATATCATAGTTGTAATAGAATAAAATATGTCTTCATCAAAGTTGTATCGGATCAAAATATAATTGTTGACAAATATTTAACATTAATAAACACTTAAAAGTTGCTTCTATCGTATTTTATAAACTATCAAAATAGTTATGGTCCTGGTCCAGTATCAGTTTGGTATCTGTCATTCCCAATACTTTCTGAAATTGGATGAAAGAAATACAGTAAAATGAGGTGTGTTTTTGTCTGACTTACCCACTAATGATGCCGTTTGGAAAGCCCAAGTGCTCAGCAAAGGATTCCTAAAACACAGAGTATTTATTTGTTTAAATAAAGAGAGACTATCAATCTAACACCTACATTTAAATTCGTGTGTCCTGGGGATAGACTCCCAATCAAGTCTCTGAGTTATATTAAAAATGAAAGGTCAGGAACTTGTTAAGGCAGAGTGATTATAAGGTTCCTCTTAAATTAAATCTGTTGGAAGCCTGAAGATAAAAACAGTTAACTGCTTGGAAAGAGTTTTAACAGGCTGATCTATGAATTAGATTGCTGTGTAATGAGCTTAATCGGTCTAAGAACATAAACAATGTGAGACACCATCCCAGATGTTACTGCAGGAACAACATGTTTAACAAAAGATATCCGGTTTAAATAATATAAAAAATTGAAAATGCTTCCTGTTCTATTGAAGGTAATAAATATGCATTTAGCTGATAATTATAGTGGGTAAATGATACAGACATGCATAAGTGGACCTCTGATACATTTTCCAGTGTCCGTACTCACAGGCTTCTAACAGCCTGTATCAGGGATGTTGGTGTTAGCAGCACTCACCTCAATGTGCTGGAACATGTAAGGGTGGTTGCAGATCTTCTTCAGTTGCATGATGGTGTTCATCAGGGTCTTCGCTCCTCCTTTGCCCTGCGGAAAATTGTAACATGCATAAAAGATGTTAACTGCCAGACCAAAACAATAATACTTGTCTTCATGTGAGTGTGATGGTCCCCTGGCTTGTTCACTTATTCGGTTTTGTTTCTTTTTAATGTAGCAGGTTGGCTACCTGGTGGGCGGAGTGTTGATATTTGTAGCTGGGAGCACCTGGGCCCTGTGCTTTCATACTATAAAATCCCCCGTCTTCCTGGCTGAGACTTTCTCTTCCCTCCGATGCATTGTTTGTTGTTTTCACCCATCAAACACCTCACACATTTATTTATTTATGTAAATAAAGGACTTATTATTTTGCCTTCAATCTGCATCTCCCTCCCTTTTTTCAGAACCAGGTCGTGACAGTGAGTTTTAACCTGCAGTAGCTCATTTTTTGGCCACTTGATGGCAGCACAAACAGGTTGTGAACAGGCGCTGACATATCATCATCTTTTAGGTATATTAAACTTGTTTGCAAACAGTTGTTTATTTACAAATCCAGCAGTTACAGAAGACATTCCTTTGGAGTTGTGTTTGTGTTCACCTGATGAATTTAAGCCCAATGTTCATTCGCTTTTAGCTCTGTTTTGGTCTCTACCAACTCCTAAGAAACTCCTTTCGCTGCTAAACGCTCCACTGTGTTTACTGGGTCATGTACAGTGGATTTATTTAGAGCTTCTTCTCTGTAAACAGCTGCCTACTGCGGCTGAAAACGATGCTATGAGTGTGGTGAGAGGGAACCAAAAGTAGAGTTGTGGTCTGGTGAGCTAAAACTCATAAAGCTCTGTGAAGCCAAGTGGAGCTGCAGATTCGACTGATAATTCTCTGTAGGTCCATCACCACGAGTGACTAATTTCACACTATCACACTGTTTTCACATTGTCATTTGATATGATAAAAATAGACATTATAGCAGCTTCAAGTATCTTTAACAGCACTGAAAACCTCTGGGGACTTAGTTCCATCACAAAGTGTTGTCAGGGATTGCAGGTAATGTACTAAGATAATATTAGCTGCCTGATCCTTAAAGGATTTTGAGTTGTGTATTCCAATTGCTCTGAAAACCTGTGCAGTCTGCATCCCCCAGTGGTTTAGAAAATAGACCCCGAGAGCCAAAATGTAGCTTTGGAAGTTGAATAAAAAGCTTCAATATACTCATAATCTTTAGCAAAAGCACAGAGAAACTGTAGCTCAAATTATACAAACAAAATTCACTAATCTTCTAATGTGAAACAGCAGGCAACTGCAAACATCACTGAGCTCTAAACTATACGGCTCGGTTTGTCAGCTTGTCACATGGTGATAAAACAAAGCAGAGACGTACTGTGAAGTCACAGGGGTCTTAGCATGTTTACCTTCTTGTCTTTCTCTGAGCCATCAGTGAGGAGGATGCCTTTCTGCATGTGGCGATACAGAACCTTCTGTATGGCAGACATGTCACATTTCACGACGTACTCCACCTGTGTGAATGACAATGAAGACAATACATCTGTGAAACAGTCTTTTTAGTGGCTGTTTGAGCTGAGTGCACTTGATTCTTGACACCTGGAGGAAAACATAACAGTTAGCAGGAGAGGAAATATAAAGCAAGAGAAAGAATGAAAAGAACATTACAGCACAACCTTGCCATAATACCCATACAAAGCACAATCTCTAAAAGTGGAGATCAGTCTGTGCAAGTCATTAAGAGTTGTTTTTCAACAACCACGTTTCCCAGATCAATGCTCAAGAGCAAGTGCACACCGTTAAGAGCTTCTTAACCTCAGCTGTCTGTGGTGCTGAAGATGAAGCTGAATACATTTTGAAATAACTTTGTGTATGTAACTGTCTACAAGCTGTGCTATGTTTTAAAAATACAAACATTACAAAGAAACTGGGTAAACCACACAAAGAAATGTTTTATACTTGAAATTGTTCTGGTTAAAAATAGGCTTAATGTGCAGAAAACAGTCTACAGCTTTTAGCTCACAAACTTTCATCAATTCCAGCAAGTGAGCACTTACACTGCAAAAAATTCCCACATACATTCATGACAATGTCTTATACATGTACGCCAGTGTTTGCACTGCTGCAGATTGCAGGATGACTGACTGGAACACTATCAGACAGGCAGACTTTAGCCATGGAAAACACACCTGGCGCTCTGTCTCCTTCTCCCTACAAGACCACGAGCCCCCTCTGCTGTTGCAGCATCTCTCGCTGGCATATACAGACAGGTTTTAATGACGTCATTTTGAAGGCATGCAAGCAAGATGGAACACTGGTGGAACCCGAAAGGACTAGCATAAACAGCAGTGCCAGTGATGTCAATGTTAACAACACTTATCCTCAGGTTCCTCAGACAGGCAACAGTAACAGAATACTAAGGTGAGGCAACAGTCCAAAGACATGTTTCAGGCTAAGTGGCTCAGACTATATCCGTGGCTTGAACTTAACTACAGCGAAATGAGCGACTCGATCAGTAAAATGTACACTGCTGCACCTTTTCACCAGCCTATTTTACAAAGCTTCAACTTTAATTTCAGGTGGCTTTTCTCATACCGCAAGGAAAGAATAGAGCAAGGAGGCAAGAGAGGAGGGAGCCACCAAAAGACAGACAAAGGGCACTGATGCAGCTCAAAGAGATGACCACTTGAGAGGAGGAGAAAGAGACAACATGTTACAACAATCTTTATAGGTCAGAGACTTCCAAGATGGGCGAAAAGTGCCCTTTATAATCCATTTTACTGGAAGGAATTCAGTTTAAGAAGTAAGCTTTGATTGATGTGGCTGTTGCTCGAGGCGGATCTTACTCCTATAGCTCAAGTTAAACCTAAAATATGTCAGGGGAGAAGAGGGAGAGGAGGTGGATGTTGACAGAAACTGGCAGATCAGAATTAATTTGTGTGTGTGAGTTTTCTTTACATCTTCAACCATTAGCATTCATTTAACAGTAAATATCACTTAGTGTTCACGATGAAAGTACAGACTCAAAACTTGAAAATAATAGTAGTTTCTTGGTTCCGGAAACACTGGATCTTTATGCGGAAGGGATGCACATTAATTTCAGGCATTTGTAAAGCTCTGACACAGTGGCCTCATCAGTGCTCTTGATTAATACTTACAGATGGAAAATTGCTTGCTTCAGCAGTTACAGTGCTAAGGCCTCTAATAACTGCTGGAGTAGTAGAATAAATTTCAAGGATGTCAAAGACTGTGCCACTGCAGTTTTTATTTAAGGGGCCTACAAGTGAAAATGCTTCTAACTAGATAAGTCACAAGTGACCGTGAAATAAACAAGGTAACGACCCATGCTGTCATGAAAACACACTCTGCAGAAGTAAATAACCACACCATGGGAATTACTTTGTGTAACAGCATAGCTCCTTATCCTTTACATAAAAACATGACACTTATAATAACTGCTTTATATTTACCATGGTCTCCTTGGAATATACTAATTTAATCAGAACAGTGAGTCAAACAGCAGAGGGCAGGGTTTCTACAAGCCGTGCAGCAAATATAACCAAATAAAATACATTTAATTAAAGTAGAATCATTTGATCTCACCTTCTCTGGCAGCTGAGACTCCACCTCTTTCTTCAGTCTACGTAGCAGGAAGGGGCGGAGTACCTTATGCAAACGTCGGATAATCAGGATGGTCTCCTCCTCATTTAGGTCGACCTAAACAAGTCAGACAGTATTCATCATTATACATGACAGAATGTTGTGTTACACATACTGGGCAGCAGGACTCAGCACCACAGTGATAAGACTATAACCTGCTGATGACCACATTATAACCTGTTATAAATATAACAATACACAAACAGGATATATTTCACATCAACAATTCGTGTGACTGTGTCTGAATTCTCTTGTGTACCTGAGACTGATTTTTCTGAGGGCAAGGTGCATTTGTTGTGGCCAATGATGAGCCTAGCTGTAACATTACAGGTACTCTGTGGAGTTTTTGACCATAGGTAGCAATAAAGAGCAATGTTTTACAAGTGTGTCACCCTGAAGAAGGCGCAAGCCGATACGCGTTGGTGTATGTTAATGTTTTGTAGCCCATTAAATTAAAGGCCTTTTATACTTTTCAAACCTCTTTGAGTGCCTGGACCTGGATTTTTTATGCCCCTTTCTTTTGGTCATAAGTCTTCCTCTTCTTTTTGGATGTGTCCCCGTTTTGTTTGGATTTTGCACATGCACAGAACGCACACAATGTGAAGGCGGCGCAAAATCCAGTCCTGTCCCCATTGTCATGCTTTTCCATGAAAGGACAGTTGATGATGATAATGTGCAAAAAATTTTAGCAATGCGGCATCAAAGGATGTAAAGACCAAGACCATGAGCATGGATGTAATTTAAGTATTTAAAAAAAAAATTGGCTTTGCAAATGATCCATGAAGAAGAAATGCTTTAACCATGCAGAAAAACAGCTTTTGTGGGTCCATTACTGTGTATGTGGTGCGTTGTGACTGCTCTGCGTGGACATCTGTGGTGGTGTAACACTGTAGGCCTAGCCAAACGCTGTGGACCACTACTTGAACTAAAAGATGGACCAAAAACAAATTTGCTTATGTCTCTGAATTTCCTGAGCTGTACAAAAACAAACTGGCTTCATACAAACACCAGACAAAAAGATGTTCGCTTGACAAAATATCAACATGCAGGTGCAGCTACCAGATCTGTTAAAAATGACACTGTTTGACTCTCTGAAACGTAGCTAAGTCTCTGAATGGTTAGTACTGCATTCATCAACGCAGGGTGCGCAGCACAGTACCCTCATTTTTACGCTGTAATGTGAATACAACTTCTGACCCCACAACGCATTTTGGTAAATAACATGAATGTAAACACAGCTGTTTGTTTATGAGAAAACTCCACAAGGGCACCTTTAATATGAGTGAAAATGAAAGTCACAGAAACAAGGATGGAGAACAAGTCTTCATTATTATTAAACTTTATAAACTTTGTTTCACCTTTTTGCTGCCTAAAGATAAGCATTTTTATTTATTTTCTTTCTTTGCAAAGTGCCAGTTAGAGCCAACCCTGAAACTAATTTGCAAACTGATTTCAACCAGCAGGTTGAATTTCAAGAGGTTATGGAAAGTGTGGAGATGGAAAGTTTTATTACAGCACATTGAGCATATAGGTTTCCTCAGCCTCGGGCAGGATGTCAGGTGGACAGTTCATCCTACTGTGACTTTTGAGCAAAGCGAACTGTGCTATCATAACTTGTGAAAACATAAGAAAAAAGTTTCACATTGCAGCACCTCTGAATCACATATATTGATGCTTGTTTGTATCTGACATCCCCTTTGGGGAATTATCAGTGCATTTGTCCTCATTTAGAACATTTCCTGAGCTTTGAGTGTACATATTAAACGTTTATTGTGCCTTTCAACAAGCTTTGTAAAATCTCAAGCTTTATGACACTTATAGTTAACATATTCCCAGAAATGACAGGTGTGATTACTGCGAAGGAGAGAAAAGTCCTCAGGGAAACAGATCTAAAGACACCTTCTATCAGCTTTCAGAGGATAAACACTATATCTATGTTAAGCCAAAAACAGGCCCTGGTGTGTGGTAAAATAATCTCAAAAACATGCATAAAATTATACATTTATACTGCATGTTCTCAGGATTAATGTTTTTTTAATGGCACCAATTTTCTCTCTGGGTACTCAGGAGGTCAAGCTGCTTTTGGGATAGAAAATATCTTTCCAGGTTTTTCTCTGAGGTCTAGTTCTGTCTTAGGAACACATAATAGATTTGGTCTTCTCTGCTAATTAATCACATGAAACAACCTTAGGAGATAAAGTCATTGGTTGAAGCTTTTGGAAAACCATTTATCACTCTGCCTTTGTAGCCTTGCTTTGTTCTCACTGTGATTCTGGTACTCAAGATAAACACCACACATAGAAAACTAATTAAAAGCACTTGCATAACCTATTTAATCTGCTGTGTGACCCACATCTATCTAAAATCGTTCATATTTCAACAAAATGAAACAGACTTAAGAATCCAGGCTGTTTCCCACTGTACGTACCCTCTCTCCTGTCATGGCGAACGGGGCGTTGAACCACTGCTCGAAGGTGGTGCAGCTCTTGAAGATGGTGGGCAGGAGGAAGTTGAGCAGCGCCCACAGCTCGGGAAGCTTGTTCTGCAGTGGCGTACCGGTGAGAAGGAGGCGTCGGGGAGCTACATAGTGAGTGTTCAACACCTGGGTCAGCTTACAGTGGTGGTTCTTCATGCGGTGACCCTCATCCACAATCATGTACTTCCAACGAATCTGTTAACAGAATAAGACTTAGATCTCTAACTGTACATTTTGCAATAGTGATAAAAAAATGCCTACAAAAACATTTTTACAATCACACAAAAGCTGAAGAGTGGCTGCACAGGAGTAAAAGTTTGATATCCTACTCTGATTACTGTCAGGAAACACAACACAAACACATTGTAGTTTGGTGACAACTTTTTGCTTGTTTACTGTCTGTTAATGAAAACACATTAGTTCTGCCTGCGTTGTTCCTGTCTGGTGAATATAAACAAACTCTATGATAGTCCTGCCATCATGAGGGGAGTGGAAAAAATTTAAAGTGATCTTGCTTGACTAGCCAATACTGTATTCTGGGCCACACATGGTACATTTTGAAAGACAAGCCGGGGACCAATCAAGCTTTTTCACAGCAGACATTTTGACATGTAACAGTAGGAAAAGCACTCGTGAAACTGATGGCTGTACACCTTCTTTAATACAACAGCTGACATTTTGCTTGCTTGGAATCATTCTGGCTACTTAATTGCAAAACAGAGCTTTCCAGTTAAAAATGTAATCCAAACAACAAAAAACTGCCAGAAAAAAAGCAATAAATAGGGTTATACAGTTTCCCAAACTGTGTGGTAACATAGGGGATGTTTTAGATGTTCAAGCTGATCAAATCAGTCAGAGGCGACCTTGGTATGTCCAACTGCTGAGTACCAGATAAGACTCAATTTGCCCTCCAGAGTGGCCTCATGTACAGTCAATTATAAAGCTCACAGTCTTGAAACTTAATGACATATAATCAGCGATATAATGCAGAGTCTAACCTAAGCCTGATCTCTTTCTGAGAAACTGAGCTGTTTGAAAGGTTGCAGACCTCTTCACATTTTCTCAAACAGTGACTGAAGCGTAGGACATTACATACGAGTTGCTGCAGTATGTATATTTGCTTAACATAGCTTAAACATGACACTGATCGGTGGATGATCCAAGATGTCTTCTCAGTAAATAAGGGCAAAGTTTACTATCAGCGCATCACACCTCCGTGTTATAACTGATTTAACTTTCTAGTCACATAGAAGGAACACAGCTAACAGTATTCTATCACTAAAAGACCATTAGACTTTTTTTTTCTTTTTTCCAACATACTCTGAAGCTTGTGAGTTCATTTATCATAAGTTGGACTGACTACCGCAGTGGTCTCTTCTCAGGTCTCCCTGAAAGGTCAATAAATCAATTGCAGCTCACACATAGTGCTGCTGCTGCTGCCATATATTAAACTGGAACAAAGAAAAGAGCACACATGTTTTAAAGTTCAGCACTGGTGTCACATTAGCCTATGTGAGCCTAATGATCCTGCTACCCGTCTACAAAACTCTTAATAGACCTGCAACTGATTATAAGGTCATGGCGCTGCTTTATGTCCCCGGTAAACCCCTCAGATCCACACACTCCCTGCACACTGTGCCTAACTCAGACAAAGACCTATGATGAAGCTCCACCTGAAGTTTTAGAACCAAATAAACTCACTCTGTGCTTGAGAACTCTTTCTGGCATTAGAGACTGAACTGTTGATTTGTGAAGTTATAAAGACATTTTGTAAACTTTAAAGTGAATAAAAGAGTATATATGTGCAAAATGGGACACTGTGTGTGAGTATGAAGTGTACAAAATGTCAACAGAGTGCAAGTGGGAAAATTGGATTATTCAAAGAGGACAAAGCTTTGATCTCTTTTACCTTGGCCAGTATGTGCTTGTCCTTGATGATGTATTCATAGGTGGTCAGCAAGACGTTAAACTTCCCGCTGCGGAGTTGAGGCACAAGCCCACGGCGCAACACAGGGGTGCCCTTTCATGGAACGAGACACAAAGAAAAAAGACAACTTTCTGTTATAATTCAGCCAAAAGCAATCAGAAGGAGAAAGGAAATATTATATTAAAAAATATCTTACCTTGTAAGCAATTTTGACCACAGAGGGAGCCCACTTGTCAAGTTCATAGACCCAGTTAGACAAAGTCCTGGGAAAAAAGACAACATGTGTTACATGTAAGAAAGTGGTCTGAATTAGGAGTAGCGATAGGCACACTCCTAGCTGAGCTTGTAAAACTTTATCTATATTTTTTTTTTAATTTTTTCTTTACGTGTTTATTTGTGTCTTTTATTATGTATTTTTTGTCCCTCTTATTGCTTGCATTTGTCTTTTTAAGCTATTGTATCTATTTTTAGTCTAGCTTTTATCTAACTATTCTATTGCTATTATTACTATAGCTTTTAAATCTATTTTATTGTATTTAATTGTCTTAATTTTTATTCTTGTTTTTTTTAAATGTCTTTAAAATCTTATTAAATTCTTTTTAATGTCCTGCATGCACTGGTCTCATATTGTTAGATTGCTAAATTGTTTTGTCTTTCTTGTTGTTTTTATCATCTCACTTGTTTGTTTTGTCATTGGCTTGTTAGTCATCTGTGCCGCACTTTGATCTGCTCTAACCTGGATGAAAGCATACTAAAGTTCGATTGATTGATGAAGAAGAGCTCGAGGAGTGAGAGGCAAAGTATTCATTAAAATAGCACTCATCAAAGCCGAGACATGATTTGCTGAATAAACATCAGAAGAAAACAAAATCCCTTGCAGTGGCAAAGTGCATTATCTTTCCAAAGGGCTGAATGGATTGCAGCTCACAATGCCAGACTTTTCTTTGAGAGGGCTTTGTTCAAAACTAGCCCCCCCCAGGCACATCAGTCTCTCTCTGCTCATTAACTTCAACTTCCCAACACACAGCTACGAATGAAAAAGGGGGAGTTTGAGGCTTTCGTCCACATTAGTTTACTGTGCATAGTAAAAAGAACATTTAACACAGTGGCCCTGGGCATTAATTTAAGCCTCTGCTGTGTTTGGTTTGACCACAAAAAGAAGTGCACCCCCTAACTAATGATGAAAAATGAGTGTTGTGCAAAGAAAAGTCCACTCTAAATTCTAATCCTTTAATGCCCACAGTTGTAAACTATCATCAAAAAGGAAATACTAATTAGGTAAAATGTGAAATCGGGAATTACAACATAGAGTTTTCCCTGAATTCTACAAAGGACAAATGCACGTGCATGCTTTCACCGAACATGTTTAAAGACGCTGAAAAGAACCCAGGAGCATTAACCCAATTATATTGTTGTTTTTCTTTGTGGGGTTGAAACTCCAAACAACTGCACCCTGGTCCACCTTGGAGAGGTTGTCCCCTGCTGCTTCCAAATGAAGGTTGGAAGGGTTTGTGTTTGTTTAATTTGAAGGGATTAGTTGTGGTAAAAACAGCAAGAGAAAATCACACATTTGACATTTAAATGAATGATTGAAGAGATTCCAGTATTTTCATCTCATGCCTTTGAAATAACCAACAGATGGTGGAGAATAATAACATCCAAGGATTGCTGTTAAGATGATTTTGACCGAACACGGATCACCTTTAAAAACTTTAATTTAGTTTTGTAACAATTTAATGTGTCCTTTATATTTTTAACTTGTTTCAGCTGAAAGGTTTTGCTCATTTTGTGCATTCCAGACAGCAGAAAGCAGCAACTTCCATACTGACCACAATTTTCTGACAACTATTTTTGAGGTGGTGTTGTATACAGGAACTCAACAATTACATATTCACAACATCAGATATTATTTTTGAATGGAGTGAGTACTAGTGTAACAAAGGGTCCTACTAAAGTGTGGATGCCTGACCCAAGCCCAATAGGACCTGACAATCCCATTCAGACAAATATCTAAAATTGTTGTTCGGGGTTAGGTTTGGCCTGAAAAGCATTAACCTACTGTCTGTGTTGGGCTACTTCTTTTAAAGTGATAAGGTTTGATATTTATGTGACAAAACATTGTGTTACATAAATATCCTGTCAGGAAACTTTCCCGACAGGACTATTTTGATAAAGTGTTTCTTATCTAAAAAACATACTTGTTTTTCCCAAAAACAGGTGCTGTGTATAAAGCCAAAAGGCCATCATATGAAACTGTAAAACCTGATAACAGTGTATACTATTTCTATGATGGGATGCATAGTGGGAGTTACTGAGGTTTCGTGTTATACAAATTGGTACTAAAATAATGTATAGCACTGGTGCATCCAGCGTTGTCTGAGCAGAGCAGTAACTCACTGCTGGTTTAGAGACAGTTTGTGATTGCTGCTAACTTTGACTCAACACTCCCTGCAGAGACGAGTGTGCACGCCTACAACTAATTGGAGCAAACAGGTCCATCAGCGTCTTAATCAAGGGTGGGACTCCTGACTCCCCTGTTTTCCATTACAGTTCTGTTTTGTGATTTAGGCTAATAAGGTTGGTGTACTTCAATCTGAAATAATTTCCTGGAGTAATATTAAACACCATGTTTATCGGTCTCTCACTAGAAATATTTTAGGGTGTCACAGCACTGCGAGATAAGAGCCGTGATGGATGGTACTTACGAGAGAGGAACAATGATGAGAAAGGGACCGTTGATCCTCTTGTGCTCCATCAGGTAGGTGATTAGGGCAATGGTTTGGATGGTTTTGCCGAGGCCCATTTCATCAGCAAGGATGCCGTTTAGATTGTTGTTGTACAGGGACACCATCCACTCCAGCCCCTGGATCTAAGTAACACACAGAGATAAAGGCATGCCTTAAAATATACCTGCAGAGAAAACATCATTTACCTTCTCCTGCAGCACAGATATGATTAGAAACCCATTAACAGAAAAAGACAGAGAGCAATTTTGGCAGTGTTCAAGGATATTATCAAGGGAAGCAAAATGTGAGAGTTAGAGAGCACTGCACACTAATGCAGTCGTTTACCATATACTATGGTGAAATGTCAGGAGGGCATTAAGGTATAAAAAAAGTAGATAATGCCCAAGCGTAATGTGTATGATTGCCATTGCAATCGCTGTAGCTGACTAACACCTGTATAAACTTCTGTATACACAATCCAACTTGCAGCAAATTGTGGAGTTACTGAGGTGAGGTTTTGCAGTAACACCAAAACAAGCAGTGATGTAGTATCAAGCCTATTCATCTAGTTAGTTAGTCCACTGTTCCAGCAAACACCAACTCTGGTTTGCTTAATTTAAACCCTCAATTCACGGACTTAGATGTGAAAATATGCTACATGCTATTTATCCCCGCGGTGTGTCCCCTGAGCAGCAGCTTTCACTCGTTCTTTGGAAGCACCTGAAGTAACAATGCCTTATATTTTAACAAAGATGCAATATTGGCAAAAAAAAATCCAACTAAATAACTGAAAACCTGAATAGCAAAATAAATGTGCTACATTACTCGTTACAACAAAAAAAGTAATCAGGCAATTATAAATGCATCTACTCACTGTGCAAAGATGTCACTGAGATCACTTTAAAGGCAGCAGTAAACCAAACTATCCAGTGTGACACACTTAACACCTGCACTGACGTGTACTGTCACCATAAGAACTGACAGCAACCACCATTTTCTGCTGAACCAATCAAATGGCCATGGCAAACAGTTCTTTCTATTTATTCTATTTCTATGACTATCACATACGATGAAGAAAAACAGCAAGTCCCGAGAAGCTAAAAACAGAGGCCGTTTGATTTGATTGTCAAAATATGTATATATATATATATATATATAAATCTGCAATCATCTAATTGTTTAATTGTATAATTGTTTCTGCTCTCCCAGAAGATAATTAAAAAGTGGGCTTTTAAATGTGCTTCTTCTGTCAGTCTACATATCCTAGTATAAAACCTTTGTAAGCGTCTAACGAAGTAATTTAATGCTTCTCATAGCTGTTATGCAAATGTGTTTTGCCACTTTGGGATTTTATAACCAAAGTGATTCAAGCATGGCGGCAAAATATCAACTGTGTCACCCGCTGTGTGCTTCGCCTGTGGCCTCCAGAAAACAATCAGCAAAAGACAATACAGAGAAAAAGAAAAGGCATGAAGGCACAAAGGCAGCAGAGAAGGTGACGCCAACCAATTACCAACTGCTTGTTAGTTAACGAACTGCCTGACAGCAGACCTAATTCCACAGAAAAAAGCCTCCTAGGGGGTGAAATTAATAAGAAAAAATAAACTGTCCAATATAAATGTGAAGCTTCTCTAACATAAAGTCAGGTCTGTTGGTACAGCAGACCATTGATCCAATTATTGTACAGCTGACATCTCTCCAATTTCCCAGAGGAGCTGCCACAAAATCTCATTTTAAGTCTGGCACACAATAAATCATTGGAGTGCTGGGACTGCAATCTGACTAAGGAGAAAAGAACTGTTAGCAGCGTCCAACTGTCAGCTCTGTATCGTTCATCATAAACTATCTTTCACTGTCGTCAATACAGTGAAGGCGAGATTATAGTGTCACACTGGGAAACAATGTGGTAGCATTATTATGAGCAGACAGCTTTCTTTGAACTTAACCAAGAGGATTCAGCGCTCAGTTCCCAAGCAGCAGATATGTTATACATACCTACTTACCTTGCTCCAGCTTATAAGATAGTATAAAAGGCATGTAAAGATGTTACAGTGAGCTTTTGAAACTTAATCAAGAAGATGAAGGGAGATGTTTGCGACATTCAGAACATTAATAAAGCAGCAAACTGCTACTTGCAATGTAAAGATGTAGTGGAGTTATGGCGTTTTGAGCAGACAATGAAATCACGCTACCTCTCTGTGTGTTGTAATCTGAGCCACTGTGGGCTGTTGCGGTAGCTGTGCTGGCCATGCGTGCGTGTTAGTGTGTTTGAGGTCCTGAAAGTGTTTCCCACTGGCTAGGTAATCACCGCAGCTTTGCACTGCGCTCATACAGCGGTTAACGCTGATATCAGTAAGATGTTGTCACAGAAGTTTAGCACGCTACAGTTGCCCCCAAGGTTGACACCGTTAACTCTGTCAGTACTGCTGCTATTGTTAGCGATGTTAATTGAGAAGGCGCTGTTAGCTGCTAGCTGCTGGCCCAATCACCTTCATGTTGAGAATCCTGTGCAGACTCTCCCACCCCAGTCTCTTAAATATATGCTCTGAATTTCAAATGCTGCGCCTTTAAAAGTTAAAGCAATACATTGCGCCTTTATAAACATTCCAAGTGTTATCTCTCACTGCAATGATTCTTCCTGTCTGTACTGACCATGACAAAATCCCTTTCTAATCTCATTCCAATAAGACACATGGGGGAAAAATCCACAGTCGTGGTCCAGTGTAAACATTAATCCTGAAGTTTTAGTCTTTTAAGTGTGAAATTATTCTTGGTGGAGAGGTAGTAGTAATAACACATGAAGGGAATTTGTGATGAAAAACATTTAAACTGTGGAAGATATTCACTTTAATTTTCTAAACTCATGTGTCTGAAGTCTCATATCAACTTTGGCTGTACTTTAAAAAGCATTTTTGCACAGAACAAGGATTTGTCCACTCACATTTACCCTGGAAATGTGTTATGAAGGGAAATCTACACAACCAGTATAGATAGGAGGGACAATTGCAGCGATCAGTAACTCTTTCACTGTATTTATGGGTGTGTGAGTATTGTTTTGATGTAAACCTGTGATTTGAGCAATGATGAAAACAATCATTAGCTGCAGTTCTGTGCTGAGGTATTTTTTATGTCTTGAAACATAAGGGTGTTTGTAATCTGCTGAAGCCTAAGGTTCCTAAGGAGCCTAAGGAGATTCTCACTTACTTGCTATTTATCCTGACTCTATACTGTGAATGACTGTTTCACCATAATATTAATAATTCATTGGAAAAATCCACAACAGCACAGATTGTGCAAGTTCAAAACCAGCAAATAAATATTTTAACACACAAAGCTAATCAAGACAAACCAGACTGTCTGGTGGGAGGAGGCGCTGGACCATTCGGCAGCCAGGACCAAAACAAGCTGTCCAAGAACTGTTGGGAAGCCCCGTTAGCTGAAGCCAAAAGTAGAGCTCACAAATTTCCTTCTGCTGAGGTCGAACAAAATTTAACTGCACCAACAATATCTTTGATTTCCCTACTGGTGGAAGAAACACTTCCAAAACTCCCCAACACAGTCTGATTATTGCATGATGCATACAATACTTAAAAAACACATGGGTTCTGTATGTCTTCTCTAAAACGTGTATATATTTTATAATACTGCCATTTCATGAATAGAAACTGGATTGCTTTTGTTTGTTTGTTAAATTACTGTTGTGTGAACAATGCAGCTGCCACTTTTAAAACCGTCCTTGGTGATCAGTTAAAGGAAGAATCATAATCCAAGTTTTGAGAGAAAGTTCCAAAATGCATGCATGAGTCATGTTTGCTGGAAAAAAAATCAAAGCCAGAAAAAAAAACAATAACAAATGATAAGTGAAAATAAAATGTAAATTTGTTTGCTTCTTGCACTAAAAAGGTTGTTTGGCAGAAAGGTGATAAACTTAAATTTGAAACTCATTTAAAACACACTGTAAATAAAAAACAATATCAATAAAAAATAACGACAACAAATGTTCCACAGTGAGCAATAAAAATAGCAAAACCTGTCTACAAAATAAGAGGGAATGTTAGACTATGTGGGTACCTGGTAATGTTTGAGTGTGCCGTTGATCAGCAGTGACGACTGCTTCTCCACCCTCTCAATGACAGCATGGGCCACACCATAGTAAGACTGGGAGCTGGTTTGTCCAGTGGGAACACTGTACTCATCGTCCACATCCTGCTTGGCTGACCTGATGGTGTGTGTGATGGAAAGGAAAAGAGAGTGTTTGAAACCCTTCTCACCCTGACTGAACTGTGCTCTTTAGAATTGATTTTAATGATCAGTTTCAAGGCGTTGCGGCCGCGGTCTAACACCGGGAGTTCAGCTGGAGTTCAGTGAGAGCTCCTTGCTTGAATCCCCTCCGGAAAAGTCTAGATGCAGTACAAAGTCTGACAAAGTTTTATTTATTCATGTATTATTTCATTTTTTCTTTAATCTCAGTGTCTAAAATTTTGACTGACTTAACCCCATGTGAGGCTCCTGCTGGGAAACCCAGAGGGAGATTCTTTGTTTTGTTTCAAGACCAAAAAAGTGTTTTTAACTTTTAATGTTTGAAGGAGTTGTTCAGGTTTTTTGAACTGAGGTTGTATGAAGTTAGTTTGTTTGTGTTACTGTGTGACATCGGTGAATTTGAACTAACCCTTTTAAATAACAGTCACCCAAAAACCCAGTAGCCCAGCAACTCCTGTGTTCCGCGAGGTACAATTACCGTTGTTGGCTGGACTGCAGGGGCAAGGCCTGATAAATAACATTATGAAGTACTTCGTGCCGTTTGTGTTGTGATGCCACTCTGCTTACATAAATAAAATTACATTGGCAGAAAGCAAGAGGAGAGAGAGCAACACGACTGCAACCTGTCCTGCTAATGTCAGTAATTTCCTGTTTAACCTTTGTTGTGTTGAAGTTTGTTTTACCAGCCAGTCATGTAATAACTTGTGAATTTAATGCATAAAGTTATGCATTACACCATTACAGCATAAAATCGAGCTAGGAGTGACCTAGCTTGCTAACATTAGCCAACATTTTTAGCCCTGTTCTGTACAACAACTGTGAAGCACTAAAGAAAATCAGTTGCTGATCTAATTTTACCTGTAAACAGACATTAACTAGACAGTTCATTACATGGCAAAGAAACTGTTAAAGCAAACTTCACCATGTCATTATAAGTTAAACATGTACAGCGGGTTGTAATCGAGTTGCTCCCCTCATCCGTCTCGTCCATCCCATATAGACTGTCCGTTCCTTTGGCGCAACGCATGATGGGATATATTGCTTGGTAAGTGACCATCGATTGTACTATATAGGGAATAATAATTCCCGTTATACATTTGGACAGCACTACAAAATGGCAAACTCACAATATGATGGAGTATATAGTGAGAAGTGGGGGATTTTGGACACAGCCTATTTCTGCTTTTATAGTTTCTTTGTTTCAAATTCAAAGTCCTTGTTTCACATTAAAAGCCCTCTTGTTTTTACACGGTCCAGCCATATACTAAGTTTTGTTGTCGTCTTGTTGTCTAAAGAGTCTGGCTTTGAAGAGAGCAAAGATAACGGCTTCAGCTCCTCATCAGATAGGGCTATCTGAGGGGAAGGTAAAATGGTGAAAATATTCTACATATAGCGTACACTTAAACTGATATTGATTCTTTGAGGCAGCTAAAATATATTTTACTGCTGCCTCTGTGCACAGCAGTACACTACTCCTGTCTGTTTCTCCAAACTGGGAGTGTGCCAACTGCCATCTACTGTAGGTAAAGATTGCCTTTGGATGAAAGTAAATCTAAGATCATGTGAGGTATAATACATATGATACATTACTCAATAATGTCCTTTGCAGCAGTCTCAGGCACATTATCTTCATTGGGATCAATTATCTTCTTTTCCTCAGTTTCTGGCTTAGCCCCCTCCTCTTCCTCCTTATGAGACAAAGTTGATAACACATGAGTGAGAAAATGCTTAACATAAGAATAACAGCACAGACAGATCACAAGTAGCTCTGATGATAACATTACTGAAGTGCATACAGCTACAGCCCCCTGGTGGATTTTGATATGAGTGTTAAGTGTGACTGAGATGTGGCTCACATCTAGTCTAACAACATTTGCATGATTTGAAGAAGTGCAGGTGAGGTAGGCTGATTTATAATCCTCCTCTGCGGGAGTTCATTATTGAGAAAGTCACTGACCTCCTCCTCAAACTCTGAGCCGCTCTCCTCACTGTCTGACCGCGGGGCAACTTCATACCTGGCAATTAAAGGAGGGGAAACAGCAGAAATAAATTGTACAGTTACTATATTTGTTTTCTGTCTGTCTCACATGAAAACAACAAACACTTTTAGCAGAATTAACAAGCATCAGCCCCCAATGACAGGCAGAGAGGGGGTTTGTTACTTCATTTGATGACCTCTGGTTGAATCTTCACTCAACCATGACAAAGTATGCATCCTTTAAAAGCTTAAAGCCTCACAGTTTTATCCTTATAAACATCTTACAGATTACAGTATGCCAGCAGAAACAACTGCCTCTTTAAAAAAAAGGAAATCTATAAACAGTGTGAAAATACGCTTATGGCTGCAGTTACAGGCAGCTTATCTAGACTGTGTGAGCCATATAATCAAAATCAAGGGAGCGTGTTATTTTGACACGAGACAATCAACTGAAATGACTTCTGCGTAGCAAACCTTTAAACTACTTCTTCAAAGAGTTACCTTTTAAATGAGCTCTTGATCACATGACTGTCATCAAAACAGTTCAACAACAGTGACCACATTATACAAAATGGGATTCCAGCAGTGCGCAGCTGAATCTGATGATACATCTGGTGCTAAAATGTCCCTGTGCTTTGGTTTATGTTTGATAAAGTAGGATTTGCATATCTGAACACAAAACTGCACTGGGCACAAAAAGATTGGATGATGCCATTGCTCAGTATTATGCACAGGCTAGCCATGACTCTGCAGCACCATTCAAGTTCTGGGGAATAGAAAAAACATATCACCGTCTCCTAGAGGTGGTGAATTTGTGATGGTGTTTTCTAACTGATTACACTTGATGGATGCAGCACTTAAAGATACAGCTGTGTTCTTTCATTTCTGATGTGATTATGGTGCATACAGTGTGACACTTGTCAGTTTCGAAAAGTGCACACAAGGAGCTCCTTGGTGAGTGCTTAATTCAACACTTTAGGGAAAGGAAATCCTTTGGCAAACAACAGCATTTTGTTCCTGTCACCAATAACAGTGGTTTGATAGTCAGTCAGTATGGTTACATGCAGCTTGAGCAAATCGAATTATTGGCTTAGTCCGACTGAAACTAGACTTTTAAATGCATGTAAACAGCTTAGTCTGACTGAAATTGGACTACCCGTAGCTCGACTAACACACCTGCTGTCGGACTCAGCATTATGCGCATGCACCACTTTTTCTTTTGTGGGCTTTCACCCGGAAGAAGAAGGAGATGACGTTGCAGCACCATGGCGACCGAGAAGCAGAGGACGTACTTCTAGACGGACGAGGAAACTACATTCATGCTCCGACAGCTAAAGGAGCTAAACATTTTGAAGTTTATGGATGGTAGGAAAACGCAAAACGTGGATTTATTTTATTTTATTTAACTCCTCTTCGGGTCAACTGGAACTAGTTCAATACGCTCTACATTAAAAAAGACACAGCGCTAATCAAGGCGGAGTCAGACGTATTTGGTCAGAAATTCGATTTTCTCTTCTGCATGTATACTCAGACAAGTCGAGAAGTCCGACTTGACTGATTAGCCGAGCGTTGAGATTAGCTCCACTACTGTGTGCATGTAAACGTACTGACTAAAACAACTGCATAAATGGTGACAGCTTACATGGCTGAACAGAAAAAAACAGCAAAAGAAAAAATCAGGAAATTCACCCATGAGTATTTTCCAAAAGACAAAAATAACCACATAAATTTCAGAGGGATTTCAGAGGTTGACAACAGTTCTAGGCAATAATGTGCCTCCTCACCCGGGGTTCATCTCAAGCCAGGCCTCCAGTTGGCTGGATTTGGGAGCATCCGTTCCCTGCAAAACTTTCCCAGTCTCTGTCTGAATCACTTTGACTGGCAGCTCACTCATTTGGCTGCTCTCATCCATGGGCTGCAGGACAAACACAACCACACAGAGGGGAAAAGTGTGTAGACAGATAAAATTTAACTCATGTTGGAGCAATTTAGACAAATGTTAATGTGTTTAGCATTTTAAATAGAACAAAATCCCTCAATATTCTAAATTTGTGTAAGACCTCAAGCTGTGGATTAGTTTGTTAAAAATCTTATTATTTGTTTAGACATGAGAATAAATAACTATAACATCTCCACACATTCAAATTAATTCTTTACATCAGTTGCTGCTAATTTTTGTGGCTGCATATTAGCAAGCAGATCGACCAGTAATGATGAACGAAACAATCACTGATTGTAAATTGGCCTGCCATTAGGTATAAGGTACACTGAGAAAATAAAATCTTAAATCTGCTCTCTTCTGTGAATTTCTACGTGATGTCTCTGGTAGAGCGGCATGTCTCTCTGCAGTGATAATGATCTTTTGTTAATCAGCACAGGTGACTCTGCTCCTTCATTTACAGCAATCTGTTTGCAATCCCTTTTTATCTTCCAATCTTGACAAGTGTGCTGTGCTATTTAACAAAACCCCACATCTCCCCACTCCAAATGTTCACCAAACCTTTGCTCTGCATCCTGCAAGCTCCACAAACTTTACACGGGGTCTGTTTTTGCTAGATTTCCTGGCATGTGAAGCTTGAAATTTTCACGTGAATGTATTTATATGCCTGCAATTATTGAGTGTACTTGTAAAAAACATTTTAAATTACTTATCTCATTTATTATTAACATTGTCTCTACAGCACAACTAGTTTCTCTTGTTTGTAATTAGAGAAAGACAGAGAGAAAATGAGAGAAGGAGTGTGGGAGATGGTCTCTTTGAACCTTAATGATCACAGAGAACGCCATCACCATCTGCTGCCAGAGGCAATAGGATAATCCCCTGACGATCTCTGGTAATGATGACAGTGTGACAATATGAAAATACAGGCGACTGCCCATTCCTAGTAGATATAAAGCTGACCTCAGCTGAAAATGGCATCTATATGAAGATAAACCTGAAATTATCTGCACAATAGCCTGCATTTCTGTCTGTGCTGCAATTCAGATCAACACAACTTGAAGCTCTGTCCGTGTTTCACTAACTCATTGTTTTAAATGTTACTTGTAGGGATAACAAATCCCAGTTCTGAACCCATCATCGCGTCCTTCATTAGAATCCAACATTGTGGGATTTCCATAGCCCCCTTTAAACATAAACAACCGCAGGGCATTAATGAGTGTTTCTTCCAAAATGGGCCATCAAGGCCTTAGCGTATCCATTTCTGACCCCAAGACAAAGGAGGGGAAGCGCAATTAACAGCTGAGGGAAGCTGAGAGGCAGAGCAAACACTGAAGATTTACATTTGTTTGTTGTTGCATTATTTATAGGAGGTATGATCTGCTGTGGTTGTATTGTCAGCTTGGGTGCAGTTTGTCTCTGAAAGGATAATTACTGTTTAATCTGATGTTTTTCATTTCTGCCACAGCACATTTGGAAGACTGAGGTAGAGCGCAGGTTTGGTTTCCCAGCAGCTGTAATATATGCCTCAGTAAAAGCAGCAGAGCAGTAAATATCACCATAACAAGATCAGCTTGAATGTTAAATATCCTCAAACACCACAGGACAAAATTACTTCTATTAGCCTAAGGTCCATCCATTTATCAGGCAGAAATGTTATATATTAACGACTAATGAATTATTTTTTGGTCACTTGGGGACTTTTTAATCACCTTTCAAGTTGATAAGGCGAACCCATTAGCAAGCAGTTTCTTATTTACATATCCAGCAGTTAAGGAGCAACATCATCATTCTTTTGGTGTTGGCTTTGTGTCACCTTGATGAATGGTAGTCCAATATGCACTCTCTTCTAGTTCTGTTTTTGACTACTGAGGGAAATATGTCTCTCTTTAGCTGCTTAATGCTCCATTTCATCACTACTGTTCACTAGTCTATCACAGCACCATACTTTAAATTATATTTTATTTTATTCCTGTACTTTAAGTTCTGTACCGTTAAATGTTAACATCTTAGAGTCTGTTTTAGGGTGTCTACAGGTATAAAGAAGTTAAACTTAAGACTTTTTAAGACCTTTCTAATACCTCTTTACATTAAATTAGGATCAAACTCATGATGGAAATACACACCAAAAATGAAAACATACTTTTTTTTTTAAGTACAGTCAGTTCAAAATGAACATAAAAAATGACAGTAATGATATTTTCTGTGCTTTCAGCTCTGCATGTGCGATTCCACAGCCCAGATCGCCATTTTACCACATTTGAAACACCTTCAACATATGGTGCAGTTTGCTTCGTCAACATTTCCAGGCACTGGCTTTAATCACCACGAGTAATTGCTGTTATTCTTTTATGCTATTTGTCCTTACACTCACATTTTCCCATTTTTCATAGCTTGCAAGGGCCGAGTTTACCAATCCAGACTCATTACTTGATCTAAGTGCATTGAGGGGGCAAAAATAGGGGCACTGCGCACATACAGGTGTTGTGCTGAAGTCTGGTACACCACTGAATAGTGTTTCCCTCCTGTTAAAATTTTGTTTCCTATAGCACCAACACGAAAAATGACATTGGTGATGTGACTAAAAAACATTCAAGACCCATTCAATCTAAATTTTAAGACAATTTAATACTTTTTAAGGACCCATGGCCACCCTGTGTTTATACTTGGTATATTAACATGTGTTTTGGGTGATCCAATCACAACTGCACTGTTTTAAATACAAGTGTAAATGACCACCAAGACACATTGTGATCCGATCACTCAAGCCACTTTGCCAAGAAGGTCTGGGACACATTTGACAAATATCTTTTGTAGTGTAAATGCAAATGTGTCCTCAACAAAAACTATGTCATCATTGCAAGACATGAAGGTTGTTTTAATGACAGAGGGTTAATGCTCTGTAACTTGCCCATTTTTACAAAGAGCTGGACTACATGTTGCGTGACCATCCATTGTTTTGCCCTGTAGAAGGAGACCTGTTGAATTCTGCTAATAGTGATATCTCCAGCTGCACCAACACAACCACTAACATGACTAGTCGGCATGCTAGCGAGAGTGTGGACATAAGAACTATGTGTGGGGCCCTTTGACCTTCTAGCATAAGTGACATAGGAAGTCATAACAGATAGACAAAGATGATAGACAAAGGTGTGAACCGCGATGTGTCTTGCCACTAAAACACACATTCATACCAGGTGTAAACAAGCTGTTAGATTCTCATTTTTACTTGAAAGATTACATTTTTTTTCCATATTGTATGGCGCAATCCTGATAACAAAGCATTTAATTGCTAACAATTGATTCATTGGGATTGTTGTGTAGATAACAAATAAAGAACTTTAACAAAAAACTACAACAAAAAGAAAAAGTAAAACAACTTGAAGCTCTGTTACTCACCTCTCCATCAGGTCCAATGGCACTGGGGCCTTCACCATCTCCATCCAACTTCTAAACATCAAACACAGAAACCCATTACGCTGACATCTCATTGCTAGTAACAGCATGGTATGTTTGAAGTATAGCCAGCACCAGGATTATGTAATCACTCAGTAATGGTGCCTCTATAAAGGCATAGATTCCTCCATTACTGTGTTAAAGAGCAAGGAAGTGCACTCCAGCAGGATTATCAAGGGTCATGAAGGGTACTTTTTTTCTGTTTTTTTTCTTTTAGTGCTTTTTCCAGGATCATCAGCATCACCTCACAATGTCGACTGAGGTGACACAGTATGTGGTGACACAAAGAGCCTCTTCAAACGGCTAACATCAGCGTCAGGGATTTCAGACACAGGTGTCATGAGCGCCTAAGGGCCTGCAGGTGTTCGTTCCAGTCAGAGACAACGCCAGATGAGTTCAGTGATTAGTTCAGCCTCTCTGACAGAAGATTTGAAATTATGTTGAGTAGCGTGTACTCTCAGCTCACCATGTTGCTGAGTTGGAGACCCTTTTTAATGCTTTAAATCACAGGGAGGTAATGGGATCCTTGGCAATAACCACATTGCCATTCTGGAAGAGGCATGAAATTAACAAAATAATGAACCATGAGATTAATGTGAGCAGAAGGTGTGATTCACAGTAAACCAATTCTCCTAGGGGATGGTGGGATTGACTTAATGTAAGGACAGCAACACTGAAAGATTTGCTTACCTTAAGCTACAGTAAAATTGAAAGCATATATTTTTGAACCATTTCAAAAGTTTTACGTCCTCTATAGGAAAGAACAGCTTTGATGTTGAGTGTCACACACAAGGTAAAGAGGCCAGAGAGTGTTTAAAGACCAACTAACACCTTCTTGGTTTTACTCTTTTCATTGGCTTTTTTGACTCCATAGGATTAATACGGAATAAAAGCAAAATAAAGCAAAAACCTAGCTTTTCACAAACTAGCAGAACACAAATTTGATGTCCATCAGCATAAAGCAACATCCTATGAATAACCACCACTTAAGTATTTCTCTGCCTACCTTCTTTTTCTTCTTCCTCCTTTTCTTCTCCTTGGCAGCTTGGGCAGCTTTGTGCTCATACACCAGGGTGGTGAGGTTGGCCACATATTCATCCGTCTGCTGCAGCAAGTAGGCCAGACGCTTGTCTTTCTTTTGGTCAATGAGTTTTCGGTAGCCTTCCTCATCTTCTGCCTGAGTTGGGGGGATGGTGAAAGGAGATTAATGACGAAAGAGGACGAGATCTTAAATAACAACTGCAAAAAACATTATCCATAGCTTGATAATATTCATTCAAATCCACTTAGGCTGGACTTTATATAACCAGAACAGCTGTGGTGTGCTAATACATCAATCCAATACACCAGGCCAGCGTTGGCGCAAATGCTAACGTTATCAGTTATTGGCCAGACACCCAATAGTCTCTACCTATTACACAATTCAAAAGTCTGATAGAAAGGGGCGTTACAACATAAACTAACTGTGAAAGAACCAAGAGTCCTGCATACTGTCTAGCTGTACTCATTGTATTTGCAACGTTTCAGTTCTCAGACATTAATTCAGGATGGGCACTCAACTTAAGTATCAGTATTCGTTTAACATAAAGAGTCATCGCCGCCCAACTTCCCATATGTGAACATTATTTTATTTTTTTAACATTTTTTCACAGAATTTAGAGGTTAAAATCTTATTTCATTGTAGAGCTGCATGCCGTGTATTTCCCAGCACCTCCTTGCCCCACTGTTGTTCTTGAGTATTAGCTCTGCACCAAGACAGTTTTTGAGAGTTAGACTTTAGCTGTTTCAAAAACGGTCTGAGTTTTTTGTGACACTTTCACAGCTTGATGTCGGAAGTTAGCAGCTGCTGCTGTGTTAGCTTGTGCTAATCGGGCAGACGTTGAACTGAGAGGGAGGAGTTTGGCTCCAAAGTCTTTCAGTGCTGCACCCAGTCCAGTGGTTCTTAAACTTTGTCTGTCATGCCCCTTCAAAAGCGGGACAAAGTCCATGCACCCCTCCCCCACCCCACAACTTTTCATTAACAATTTTAGTGAAAAGAATGGCAGCATGATAGCATCAACAAACTCTTG